>JBAIZL010000001.1:287178424-287415924 GCA_036971475.1 Prosapia bicincta
CGATAAATGTTTAGAAAACGTCAACTGAATTGTCGGTAAATAAAATACGAGTTCTAATATGTATTTATGCTTGAATTTAATTAAGTTTTTATAAATTTACTTCAATGCACTTTAGTTACAATGCGATAAAAGGAGACCAATTCTATTAAACTATATACGTTTAGTTAAAGTTATTTAGTAAGTAAATTATTTACTTACATTCTGTCTGTCATACTATAAGGTTGCATGCTAAAAGCCGACCTACTCTGTATTATGTTTAGAAATATCTCTATCCACTATCAGATCAAATAATAATAAATTTCCAAAATAAATACGAAGAAAAGATGAATAAAGACTTTTAAAGCAGAAACAGGAAAATGAGCTTTAAAGTGTAAATACATGAAGGAACAAAAGATTTACGGCGTCATAATAAATGAACATGTTCCACGCTCTTTCTCCTAAAATTCGACTCCATTTGCCCACATATCCACAGTGTATAACCGCAATAGAGTTATTTGTTTTAAAAATATTTTTGCTTTAAAAGAGCTGAACATAGAAATCCATTTATAGGTTTACTGACGAGCATAGAGTTTTAAAGTAATTTACCAGCTCGTCACGATTAACATTTCCTCATACTAAAATTTAAAGTTTAATTTTCATTCGTTCATCTTTTCCCTTTTTTATTTGTAAAAGTAAAAACAAGCGTCTTGCCGCTACGTTTTGCAAATGGAGATCTAGCGGGGGTGCATAAACAGCTGCAGGGTGGAAAAGTATGGCTGGTTTTATCTCGCCTGAAATATGTATGTTAAGATAGGGGTGTGTTTTTGCATGCACAGGGTGTAACCACCTTACTGCCAGAGGCCGTCGTTTTTGTAAGGGCAGTTTACAGAGGGATGACACACAACACACAAAGCGGCCTGTTTATTTATTTATTAGTTATTAAGTATGACCCGTCAGAAGCCCTGTTGTTTCTAGTAAAAAATATCTAAATTTGAATACGTTTTGCGCTTTGCTCGCAAAGTCACATGCTCCTTTAAATGTTACATTCTGCCCGAGTATGTGCGTTTAACAGTGTGGGAAGCTGGGAATGCAGGATACATTTGGAGGTAAGATACAAGAAATGGGAAAATTAGTGTTTATAAATATTTGGCCCTTGACGGCTTGACCTTGATGTGACGTCACCGATATTTAAGAAAAGTAACAGTTACTATAACTAGGAAGGTCAAACGGGTCCAATGGTTCGCGTATAGATCACCTAGAACTGGTAAGAAAGGAACACAGGTAAACAAGATGATCATCCTATAGAAATAATTGTTAGGTTGGCTTATGGCAATGGGCGTAGGGAGTGGGGGTACTTAGGTAATCCTTCTGGGATTTCCTGCCTCTACCTGCTAACTAACCATTTCCACCGTGACTCTTTTTTAAGCAACAAAGATATCATTGGAGTATTTTGAACATCGAACCAGTTCGGTACCACTCCGAATAGGTACCTTAAATAATGGTCAATGTTCTTTAAATGAAAATGTCAGGTTAAATGAGTGGTTCTTATTATGAAAGCGATAAAAATTACACCCACACGTGTAGAGTTATAATATTTTAACAAGAAATAATTTTTATTACGTAAAACTTACATTTCTTATGGTTGCTGAATGGAGCTGTCCTTGGCGAAGGAGATTCTGAAAGACCCTGTGACTTCTGTAGATAACTCGATAAACACTTCACAACATTTCTAAGACGGACGTTAGCCTTGTGCGTGGCTCCAGTGCATGTCATAAAGCAGAACCATTCCGCATCGTACGGAATGTAAACACCATTCCTCTCAGTGAGACCAGATATGCCTACCATGTTATTGTAATTTGGTTGAGAATTAACTATTTAGAGATGGAAATTGTCTATTGATGAGCAAAAGTTCCGTAGCGATTTAGCTTGTGTTCCGAGCCCATTTAAAAATATATTTCATTTAAAAAAGTAGTTTTTGAAAATCGCTGTTCTAATTCGTGTCGTTTCTCTAAGTGACGTCATGTGTACAATATTTTGTGTAGATAAATACATCATGAAGAAGTTACAACAGGGACGTAGGTAGGAGTAGAAGAGGCACGGGCAGTGCAGTTGGACGTAGTGGAATTATACTTCTTTCAAGCAGTTTCTATAACCTATAACCTTATGACATCATATAGATAGCTTTGTGAACAAGTTGTTTTGATATGAGTCACATACATTATCCTCCTTGGAAATCGTGTTCCTTCTCACAGACACTACTGACTCTGAACAGCTCCTATACGTCGATCCGTAGCGCGCAGCGTATTGCGCCCTACGTGTGCCTTCTATCTCAGTGTATTCCGCCACGCTACGGATATACGCCTGGGTAATTACTATACAGATGTAGAGTGGTGCGCCTAGCGATAAACGTCGAAAGTTTTATCTTAACAAGTGTAATGTTGTGATGAAAACCGATGCTGCTTTGAGGCGCCAAAGTATCGGAATTCCATTACACTCGTCTGATTAAACCCTATCACAATGTGAAGAATGCCTGGCATTATAAGCCCGTGTGTAATGTTTATGGGCATTAGGGGAAGTCTGGTTTCCCACACCGACACTTAACAAAACATATTGTTGTTTTACTTTCTTTTTAATGCAACTGGCGAGAATAAATATTACAATGTTTCGTGTTGAAAACAAAATCCTATTATTAAAGAAAAGTATTAAAGCCATTAGAGAAGTATAACGTGAGTCAACGAGAGGTTTTCATTATAATTGTAGTTGTAGATAGTTAGTTTAGTTTATTAAACAATGCATAATTTCGTTTGTTAAGTTACGCTCATGTTGTTAAGTTTTGTTACCCGCCGTTTAATGTGTTGTGCTTAAATTACGTTAGCTTGTTTGGGTAACAAAATAAACCTTGTGCAATTCATAACTAAATGCGCATTGAACTAATTGTTCATAGCTTACGTTAATCTGGTTATGTTATATGAGCATTGCAGAAATTCATTAGCTTGGTGTGGCAACTAAAACCACGTAAGGTGTATTGTAACACACTTAAATAATTAGGTGTTACATATAAATTCATTTACATATTTAATTTTTATTTTTTATAATTAGATCGGCCCAATATAAAAGAAAAGTTTTGTTTTCTTGGTGAAAACCTGTTAATCTATCGTAAGAACTAAGCAGGCAAAATTGTAAAATATCGTACGATGTTGGTAAGTTAAGGAAGTTAACCAGAACATGCCATATCACGTAAGCATGGGGTGATACCTGCGAACCAATCAAAAATGTATATAAGAACAAATATGGGTGGGGGTTGCATGAGAACTCAGCTTCGCGCGTATATCCAACTGCACCACTTGACAAAAGGTCTTTGGACGAGACACACTCGATAGTAATTTCGGACATTATTTAGAAAATTTGTAAGCATTCAATAATCGAAATTTAAGATTTCAAGGCCGGTACCAGTTTATTAATGCAACTTACAGAAGAAGCCAGAACCTTATTTTTATGAGTTCCAAATAGTAAAAGTTCGTATTTTTTTGTTTAAGTGCGCTTATTGCAAGAGCGATGTGCAGTCATAAATAAAATATGTTATAGTGTTATACAAGTGATGTGCACAACCAGGTACGTTTTAGAGTATAATGAAGAAAATGTATTTTAATATTAACTAACTCAAAATTTGATAGATAATTAATTAACACATAAACGGTAGAAATCGTCTTTGGACATTCATTTCCGAAATAAATATGAACACTTAACTTACTACCTTCTCGATACATAAATTTGAACACTTAATATGTAATTGCTATATGTAGAGAATAGTTGGCACTAATTTCATATAAATCACTTGATACATTGGTTGTCATTTATTCAATTTGTAATTTGTGCTTAGTTAATAAATTGTTTATTATTGTATTTTTAAACATTCAATGGTTATTTCGTATGTAACCTAGTTCTATCTTCAAGATTGTAAGACAGTCACAGACAGACAGTTTCTGCCTGAGCTGTGACGTTAGGACTAGAAGCCTTGGTAAGTAAATTTAATTATTTTGTAATAAGCAAAATAACATATTTAAATAAAGAAAAATTCCCAAGGTAAAAGGGCGAAACGTTACAGTATTTTGTTTTAAAAACAGTTAGTTACACTTGAAGTGATAAAGAGTGGATTGATTATTGAATAATACATGATTGCTGTCATTACCTTTTATTTAAGTCGGTATTTATTACATTCCTAGGCGGGATGATATGAGGGGGAGATTGTTGGAATGTAAGGGAGGAGCGTGTGAATTTCAGGAGAGCTGGGTTAGTTTATAAAGTGATTTTTTAAATTTTTAAAGAGTTACGTAGCAGACGTTTGACCGAGAAAGAGATGGAAGGATGAGTAGATGTGAGAAAAATCTGGTGGATTATCCTGAGCATGAATTAAGGTCTGTGTGGATCACGGAAGACCATGCGAATTGGTTGTAACACCAAGTCCCCAGTGTTACATAAGCGGAGCCAAAGCCGTAGGAAGTAGTCCATGTTGGGCAGTCGTCTTGTCGATGACCAGTCTATACCTTATAGGTTGGACTTTAATTAGAGCTCTCAGCCATACTGATACCACGGTATGGTGAGAACCCAGCATGATAGGTAGTAGATAGCTCACTTCAAAATTGACTATGCAATGTCGTTTGAGAGTCGTAATGACCCAGAGCAACCGACTCTTTTAAACTGTACGACGCACAAGATTCCATTGTCGTCCTAACCATTCTGAGCGTATAAAGAAACTTCTACCACCTAACTTTAGTTAAACGGGATTTCCAATTTACGCACTGTAACGTCACTGCCGCCGAAGGATTTAATAAAACGGGAAATCATCGATATTATTTCTAAATTAGCACTGAGTACTATTAACGGATGTTCAATTCTTCACCGGTCATGGACAGAATAATTCGAATAAATATATGAATTAACAACAAATATAAAAAGGAAAATTAAATAAATTGTTTATCTGTTATGAGTCGATACAATGATCTAGTATTACCTTTCACTGGTTTAATCGGAAAGCTAGCACTCGGCCGGATGCAGTCGGTTGGTCCACAGGAAGACGTGTTCTCTCTCGACTTGTTCTCTCTCAACGACTCACCTATTTCATTTTTAAACTATACCGGAAATATCAAACTTTGCCCGCACAGCAAAGTGTTTTACTATCGGTCAGCTGTTGCTATCTCGCGATGACAATTAGAATTATCCTATGGAATTAGACTCTTTAGGCGCCAATAAAAAATAACGTTACACCACTTTCATTCGTCTGATTCTAAATTGTTCCTTCACTGAAGTATCATTGGATGTATAAGTATTTTGTTGAAGTAGAATTGAAGTGGATCTGGTTATACTAATACATGGATGAATGGAAAGATCCAGATGATCTATAGATATATTCGGTTTACATGACGCATTTCCATGAACGTAACAGCTATTTTCTAAACGACCTTCATAGCTACAAGAAAACAATTTCTCTGTTGATCTACACTATCTCTTCTTCTTACAAATATCACCATGGTTTGGTATGCTTCATACGTGTTTTCGCTCCACACAGGCTATAAATAACAAGGCTGTAATAGATTATGCGCAAAAGCAACAGATGGCGTGCTAGTCGATGGAATAAAATCACTTTATTAAAATTGTAAAACTTGAGACACGTGCGAGAATTGAGACAGTTCATAGCTTAGCTTTTATTACGGCTATATCATCTGAGTTATGTGTGAAGGTTTTACCTACTCGCAATAACTTTATATGTATTTACTTATACGTGAGTTATTTAATTTTTTAAATTTACACGCACACACAATTTTAATTTGATATACTTTATGATCCTAGCCTAACAATTAGTGCACTGTGATAAAAGTCAAAATATACACGAAAATGTAATTCTGTAGGGATTAAATTTCTATTCTAATTTAACCTGGTTCTAAAACTACGTTCTAGCAACAATTTAAACAATTTTACGGAAATTTAAAATATAAACCTTTTTCTGAACCTGGAAATCTACACAGCAAATTTGGACTGGGTCCTTGGAGTTCCTTGGCGAAGGGGCTTCTGATGAACCTGGTGGCTGTTGGAGGTTCCTGGCAGAGACGTTAGTGATCACTGCGAATCCAGTGTCGTGGTGCAGCTTTCCTGCGTTGCACGAGACGTAAACAACGTCTTGTCAGTGGGATCTGGAATGAAGACTGTTTTGGCTTACAATAGAAATGTTTACAGTTAACAAGTGTTTGCTGAAGACACGAACTGCTTTAGGATTTTAATTGTGTTATATAGAGACTCGAAAACAATGTTCAACAAAACTCAAGAAATATTCCAAGTAATAAGAGAGCAGTTTAACACACACAAACACACACACACACATACACAGATATATATATATATATATATATATATATATATAGTATACATACTTACACACTACGTAAACACACAGGCACATACATACATACACACACACTAACACACACACACACACACACACACACACACACACACACACACACACACACACACACACACACACACACACACACAAACACATCACAGACACACACACACACACATACATAAACACACACACACACACATATACACACACACACACACTCACACACACACACACACATACACACACACACACACACACACACACACACACACACACACACACACACACACACACACACACACACACACACACACACACACACACACACACACACACACACACACACACACACAACACACACACACACACACAGACACACACACACACACATACATAGAAACACACACAGTTTTCTAGCCGTGTCAATGTCGGATATTTTTATTTGTTTTGAAATAAAATATATGTTTGGTCGAAAAATGAATGTTTTTTTAAAGTAAAATGATATATGTATAATTAATTATTTATATTACATATTTAAATTTATATATAAATATAATATAATATAATTAAAAAAAATAAATATAGAACGAATAAAAACATGTGACCGTGGATGGATTTACGATATCTTTCATAGTTTTGTCGTTACAAAATTAATACATTCTAATCAACTCGTGCAAATAAATTGGTTGCGGTAATTCGGAAT
Source organism: Prosapia bicincta (assembly GCA_036971475.1). Classification (NCBI taxonomy): domain Eukaryota; kingdom Metazoa; phylum Arthropoda; class Insecta; order Hemiptera; family Cercopidae; genus Prosapia; species Prosapia bicincta. The sequence goes on from JBAIZL010000001.1 coordinate 287,185,510, forward strand.
TTTTCAATGTTCCGTATACAAGCATGTGTGTCTATGTGGCCGACAAATGCAATTTTTGTAAAATATACCATTCGATATGATGACGTAAATTTTAAATCCCAATGCATTTACCCACCGCGAAATTGCTGGGTTTATATTGCACCTAATTCATATGTATTGGTAAATTTAAATATATATGGGACAGGGGGAGGAAGCGAGGGGTTTTGATACGTGCAACGGGAAGTATGAACACACTTCGTTATATTTTAGGAAGATAGTTTATATAAGCGAAGTGATTGACTTCATAAGTGTTCACTCATAAGCATAATAATAATATTCACTCATAAACATAATAATAATAGGTTATAAGCATAATAATAATATTCACTCATAAGCATAATAATAATATTCTCTCATAAACATAATAATAATATTCAGTTATAAGCATAATAATAATATTCAGTTATAAGCATAATAATAATATTCACTCATAAGTATAATAATAATAATATTCACTCATAGCATAATAATAATATTCACTCATAGGCATAATAATAATATTCAGTTATAAGCATAATAATAATATTCACTCATAAGTATAATAATAATAATATTCACTCATAAGCATAATAATAATATTCACTCATAGGCATAATAATAATATTCACTCATAAACATAATAATAATATTCTGTTATAAGCATAATAATAATATTCACTTATAAACATAATAATAATATTCAGTTATAAGCATAATAATAATATTCACTCATAAACATAATAATAATATTCTGTTATAAGCATAATAATAATATTCACTTATAAACATAATAATAATATTCAGTTATAAGCATAATAATAATATTCAGTCATAAACATAATAATAATATTCGGTCATAGGCATAATAATAATATTCACTCATAAACATAATAATAATATTCGGTTATAAGCATAATAATAATATTCACTCATAAGCATAATAATAATATTCGGTTATAAGCATAATAATAATAATATTCACTCATAAACATAGTAATAATATTCGGTTATAAGCATAATAATAATATTCACTCATAAGCATAATTATAATATTCGGTTATAAGCATAATAATAATATTCACTCATAAACATAATAATAATATTCGGTTATAAGCATAATAATAATATTCACTCATAAACATAATAATAATATTCGGTTATAAGCATAATAATAATATTCACCTATAAGCATATTAATAATATTCACTCATAAACATAATAATCATATTCAGTTATAAGCATAATAATAATATTTATTCATAAGCATAATAATAATATTCACTCATAAGCATAATAATAATATTCACTCATAAACATAATAATAATATTCACTCATAAGCATAATAATAATAATAATATTCACTCATAAGCATAATAATAATATTCACTCATAAGCATAATAATACTATTCACTCATAAGCATAATAATAATATTCACTCATAAGCATAATAATAATATTCGGTTATAAGCATAATAATAATATTTACTCATAAGCATAATAAAAATATTCACTCATAAGCATATTAATAATATTCACTCATAAGCATAATAATAATATTCACTCATAAGCATAATAATAATATTCACTCATAAGCATAATAATAATATTCACTCATAGGCATAATAATAATATCCACTCATAAGCATAATAATAATATCCGGTTATAAGCGTAATAATAATATTCACTCATAAGCATAATAATAATATTCACTAATAAGCATAATAATAATATTCGGTTATAAGCATAATAATAATATTTACTCATAAGCATAATAATAATATTCACTCATAAGCATAATAATAATATTCACTCATAAGCATAATAATAATATTCACTCATAAGCATAATAATAATATTCACTCATAAGCATAATAATAATATTCACTTATAAGCATAATAATAATATTCACTTATAAGCATAATAATAATATTCACTCATAAGCATAATAATAATAATAATATTCACTCATAAGCATAATAATAATATTTACTTGTAAGGATAATAATAATATTCACTCATAAGCATAATAATAATATTCACTCATAGGCATAATAATAATATCCACTCATAAGCATAATAATAATATCCGGTTATAAGCGTAATAATAATATTCACTCATAAGCATAATAATAATATTCACTAATAAGCATAATAATAATATTCACTCATAAACATAATAATAATATTCGGTTATAAGCATAATAATAATATTCACTCATAAGCATAATAATAATATTCGGTTATAAGCATAATAATAATATTTACTCATAAGCATAATAATAATATTCACTCATAAGCATAATAATAATATTCACTCATAAGCATAATAATAATATTCACTCATAAGCATAATAATAATATTCACTCATAAGCATAATAATAATATTCACTTATAAGCATAATAATAATATTCACTTATAAGCATAATAATAATATTCACTCATAAGCATAATAATAATAATAATATTCACTCATAAGCATAATAATAATATTCGGTTATAAGCATAATAATAATAATATTCACTCATAAACATAGTAATAATATTCGGTTATAAGCATAATAATAATATTCACTCATAAGCATAATTATAATATTCGGTTATAAGCATAATAATAATATTCACTCATAAACATAATAATAATATTCGGTTATAAGCATAATAATAATATTCACTCATAAACATAATAATAATATTCGGTTATAAGCATAATAATAATATTCACTCATAAGCATAATAATAATATTCGGTTATAAGCATAATAATAATATTTACTCATAAGCATAATAATAATATTCACTCATAAGCATAATAATAATATTCACTCATAAGCATAATAATAATATTCACTCATAAGCATAATAATAATATTCACTCATAAGCATAATAATAATATTCACTTATAAGCATAATAATAATATTCACTTATAAGCATAATAATAATATTCACTCATAAGCATAATAATAATAATAATATTCACTCATAAGCATAATAATAATATTTACTTGTAAGGATAATAATAATATTCACTCATAAGCATAATAATAATATTCACTCATAGGCATAATAATAATATCCACTCATAAGCATAATAATAATATCCGGTTATAAGCGTAATAATAATATTCACTCATAAGCATAATAATAATATTCACTAATAAGCATAATAATAATATTCACTCATAAACATAATAATAATATTCGGTTATAAGCATAATAATAATATTCACTCATAAGCATAATAATAATATTCGGTTATAAGCATAATAATAATATTTACTCATAAGCATAATAATAATATTCACTCATAAGCATAATAATAATATTCACTCATAAGCATAATAATAATATTCACTCATAAGCATAATAATAATATTCACTCATAAGCATAATAATAATATTCACTTATAAGCATAATAATAATATTCACTTATAAGCATAATAATAATATTCACTCATAAGCATAATAATAATAATAATATTCACTCATAAGCATAATAATAATATTTACTTGTAAGGATAATAATAATATTCACTCATAAGCATAATAATAATATTCACTCATAGGCATAATAATAATATCCACTCATAAGCATAATAATAATATCCGGTTATAAGCGTAATAATAATATTCACTCATAAGCATAATAATAATATTCACTAATAAGCATAATAATAATATTCACTCATAAACATAATAATAATATTCGGTTATAAGCATAATAATAATATTCACTCATAAGCATAATAATAATATTCGGTTATAAGCATAATAATAATATTTACTCATAAGCATAATAATAATATTCACTCATAAGCATAATAATAATATTCACTCATAAGCATAATAATAATATTCACTCATAAGCATAATAATAATATTCACTCATAAGCATAATAATAATATTCACTTATAAGCATAATAATAATATTCACTTATAAGCATAATAATAATATTCACTCATAAGCATAATAATAATAATAATATTCACTCATAAGCATAATAATAATATTTACTTGTAAGGATAATAATAATATTCACTCATAAGCATAATAATAATATTCAGTTATAAGCATAATAATAATTTGACTCATAAGGAAGGTGAATGTTAATTTGTAATTTGTAAATGAAAAATAAGCTGTTATATAAATACAAACAGAATATGTGAACGTCGCCCATAAGCAGCGTAAACACATATTAATAAGCCATTATAAAACCAAAATATTGGCACTAAGCCTTGATAATTACAGTTTAGGTAACTCGGGTCGTATTGCAGTTTTACCATTTTCCCAGACTTGAAAATGTTGAAAATATTTTCTTGAATAATTTTATTATAATTTTTATTTTCATAGATTACAGCAACACACTCTGATAAATTTGAAAAATGTTTGAGGGAAACGGGATTGTGTAACGGTAGAGACATTTCTGGACAGATCGGTATGACAATAGAGACGTGTCTGTATGGAACTGTGTAAAGATAATTGCATGTCTGAATTGGAATGTGTAACGTTAGACATGTTTGGACGAATGGGTGTAACAGTAGAGACGCGTCTGTATGGAACTGTGTAACGATAATGTCATGTCAGAACAGGATTGTGTAACGATAGAGACTTGTCTGGATAAATGGGTGTAACAATAGAGGCGTCTCTGTAAGAAAATTTGTAACGATAATGGTATGTTATACAAGGGCACCTACGCTGGATTGACATGACCGAAATCAATACCTGCAGTTTTCCCAACAGAAGCGATATGACTACTGACCAACCCCTAGACTCCCAAGCACTACAGACGAAATGGAGCGATCAATTGGGTGTTTTTACTGGCATTCTAATTGCCGAATAATATAATTGCCGCGGGCTGGCGTGGCCTAGTATAAAATTAAATATGCTACACATATCGCTGTAAATATGAGTTTTGAAGCGATTTAAATGTGAATTAATTTTTTAAGCTAGGCTTGCGAGAGTAACATAGAATAACATTGCAAAGTATGATCCTGAGAATAACAAAATCACCTAACTTGAAAAATGACTCTAATCTGATAAATACGTTCCGAAAGTTGTATTTATTAAATGTTTTAATTAATTTCATTTAATACTATACGTTTCAAGATATATGTTATACTATAGCCTATACTTTTAAAATAACTAAAAATGTTAAAAAGTTTAAAAAAATTTTTTAAATATATTTGTGAGTTTGTAGTTTGCATGTTTGTTAATTTAAATGTATTTCAACCTTATAATAAACAATTACCACTTCACATTGGTCTGTCCCCACATAAAACGTAACCCCCTAAGGGAACAGTACTTTATTATAAACGTTTCAGTCCTAATGTTTATTTAAAAATGAATTTTAAAATACAATGTTTATAGATAAGTGTGCTTAATAATTACGGGAAATTATTCGAACGTGCTAATCGGGGAACAATTCTTTTTAGCTGTTTTCGCAGCTTTGAGTTTTTATTCGATATTTCTTACCTCATGGTCACTGACACGTCGGTCACATATGGTTGCTTTCATGCCAATACCCAAAATGTTAATGAAGAGATACTCCTTCACAGTTCTCTTCTTCACTCTCTAGTTTTCTCTTTCCTTGTTCCGAGCATATTTCTTACCTCTTGGTCCTAGACCACACTGAAACGTCGGTCACATATGGTTGCTTTCATGCCAATACCCAAAATGTTAATGAAGAGACACTCCTTCACAGTTCTCTTCTTCAGTCTCTAGTTTTTCTCTTTCCTTGTTCCGAGCATATTTCTTACCTCTTGGTCCTAGACCACACTGAAACGTCGGTCACATATGGTTGCTTTCATGCCAGTACCCAAAATGTTAATGAAGAGATACTCCTTCACAGCTCTCTTCTTCACTCTCTAGTTTTCTCTTTCCTTGTTCCGAGCATATTTCTTACCTCTTGGTCCTAGACCACACTGAAACGTCGGTCACATATGGTTGCTTTCATGCCAATACCCAAAATGTTAATGAAGAGACACTCCTTCACAGTTCTCTTCTTCAGTCTCTAGTTTTTCTCTTTCCTTGTTCCGAGCATATTTCTTACCTCTTGGTCCTAGACCACACTGAAACGTCGGTCACATATGGTTGCTTTCATGCCAATACCCAAAATGTTAATGAAGAGACACTCCTTCACAGTTCTCTTCTTCAGTCTCTAGTTTTTCTCTTTCCTTGTTCCGAGCATATTTCTTACCTCTTGGTCCTAGACCACACTGAAACGTCGGTCACATATGGTTGCTTTCATGCCAATACACAAAATGTTAATGAAGAGATACTCCTTCACAGCTCTCTTCTTCACTCTCTAGTTTTCTCTTTCCTTGTTCCGAGCATATTTCTTACCTCTTGGTCCTAGACCACACTGAAACGTCGGTCACATATGGTTGCTTTCATGCCAATACCCAAAATGTTAATGAAGAGACACACTCCTTCACAGTTCTCTTCTTCACTCTCTAGTTTTTCTCTTTCCTTGTTCCGAGCTTGACACTGTAGAATTTTGTGCTCCGGAAGCCACATGCTCGGCACAGTGGTGTCACCGAGGCTAAACCGGTATAATTATTCCTTAAGGTAATATGCTTTATCCGTACTCTGGCATCTCTCGGTATATCGCAGATCCATTCTTCTTGCAGACCTGACTCTTGCAGCCACTGAGCAAGAATAGAGATTGTTGTACTGATCTCATTTCTGCCTCGGTCTGGTCAGAAAGTTCGTTTTCAGTTACCCCTCAGTGAGCAGGAACCATCTGCATTGTTAAAGTATTTCCAATAATTGCCAGTTTTGTGTCAGATATCATATTTCCTTTATTCAATACTCATATTGACCAGAAGGTGAGATGTTGAGATCTTGTAACGCTGACTTTGAGTCCGTGAAGATACATATCTCACTGAGTCTCTGTAAGGAGATTTTGTAGGGTCTATGCTGGAGGTACCATTTAAGAATATATAGAAATCGTCACTTGAACGCTTATTGTGAAAGCCTGCTTCCAACATTTGGCGCTTCAGGTCTACGAACATGTCCCTAAAGATCAGTAAGTGGTTACCATATTATGTATGCGGCAACTCAAAAGTTGATTTCCTCACTTCTTCAGTTAGGGTTTTCTTTGTGAGTCCAATAGGTAATTCTCCAAAGCTCTTTCTTCCAGTACGACACATCCACGGGCGAACGTAGCAAACGTTTGCAAACTTCTCTCCGATATAATTGGAGCCATAACATTCACCCTGTATGGTTTAAAGAGCAGAAATTGAGCTGTTTGCTTAAGGAGGATTTTCTGGAAGGTTATAGATTTTTAGGAATTTATTACAAATCAGACGCTTGAAATATAGATCGGAAGGTTTAAGACCTAAGTATATTGCAACAAGCGCAGTCTTCGTACAACCAAGAGCAGACATGCCTTACCAATATACGTCGCTGCTGTACCTCCAGTGTAGTAAGATAACCTAGATTAAACAGATGAGTTGTATGACATCTACAGTGTGGTGGTATTCGCTCCATATTCACTGCTGGACACTAGTATTTTGTATTAGGTCTGTTCTAACATTTGCTTACGATATGTTTTGCAATGGTTACGCCTAGATAGATTCCCCTCAAGGTCCACTTCAAGCATTATTAGGGTTAAATTTAGTTGTAGGTTCTGGACATTGACTGTTAGCACTGTTGTATGATTGGCATGGGAATACCATCTCGAAAAAAAAGTGCACTCTGTTTTGGTCTGCGACATTACCAAAAGATACTTAGAACACCATTGACCATCTGTTTAAGGCAGTTTAAAACTGTTGGACCATTCTGGTTGATTCAATTAGTGATTTTCATGCATTGCCCACACTGTCTTGCGGTCCGCATAGGTCATGTGTCGCGCCTCCTCAGGTAGTAGATTGCCTAAATCACATGTGGTACCATCTAACAGAGTAACACTATCATCGCCCTGTGGGATTCCATTTTCAACATAACAAAGGCTTGATTCCCGGCCATTCACTGATGTCTCTATTCGACGTTTATGAGGGATGATAGTTACATACTGCAGCATCCTGTCTTTCATGTTGCTTTTCATTCATTCAAGTAATATAATCTTATGTGGTATTTTATCAAAAGCCGCTTCAGAGTCTATCATCGCCGCAACAGTGAACTTTCGTTTCTAAAAACCCTCATAGATCTGCTTTGTAAAATACATTAGACTTCATTAGTGCACCTCTGCCTTCTAGCGATTTTCCCCCACTGTGATTGCCCCAAGTGATTTTTTCCCACTGTGGTTCTCTCACGTAATTTTCTCCCACTCGGATTCTTCCAATTGATTTTCTCCCACTGTGATTGCCCCAAGTGATTTACTCCCACTGTGGTGGTTATCGCAAGTAATTTTCTCACACTGTTATTCCTCCAAGTGATTTTCTCTCACTGTGATTATCCCTAGTGATTTTTCCAACTGTGGTTATCGCAAGTAATTTTCTCCCACTGGGATTCTTTCAAGTGGTTTTCTCCTACTGTGATTCTCCCAAGTGATTTTCTCTCACTGTGATTATCCCAATTGATTTCCATTAAAAAAAAAAACTGATTGCAGTTGACGAGGAAACCTAAATGTTAATAAGAGCGCGTAGATACAAGATCATATTCTATGTCCAATACGTTTATGATAAAAAATCTAGACATTGAAAATAATCTAGTGATGTAGAGAACAAAATAATGCTGTTGATGCTATGTTTATGAGCATGTAGATCTAAAATTAAGAAACATTTAGGAACGGTGAAGCGCGGCAAATATTTGGGCTGGGGCTGGCCGAAATTTACAGTACATGTGTTTGCACTACCCCAACGTGTTTTGGCCAAACAAAGCATAACGACTCTGGATTTACTTGGCGAGTTAATTGGCTTCTCCGTTTGTAGGATTAGAATGGAAGCCAGTCGCGTAGAAAACGAGAACGTTTGTGCTTCGTGTTTGTATTGCAAATTATATAAACAAGATTTTTAAAAACGCAAACAAAGTCTACTCGTAGACGTAATGTAAATGATTGGACGCTAGAGTAATTTTATGTTTACTGAATTTAAAAATTCCAGAAAACCCCGGTAAATTATTTGAGTGATTATTTAGTACGTACGAATGTGTTGAACATTTAAATATAATATTTCTAGGAATATAGAAAATTTAAACTCTGCGAAAACAAAAGATATATGCTATACATTGAATTTGGTCCACGTTTTAAGGTCACATTCCGACATTTACAGTCGATTTTGGTATTTTCATCTTTAGACTTAACCCAAAGCAATTTCAATAAAAAATGTATGACATGAGAAGCTTTATCAGTTTAAAGTTACTAAAAGTTGCAATAATATCATGTTTAAAGTGGAATGTGTTTTAAGATTAACTCATCGTACCTCGGCTGTTAATGAATATCAGCTTAGTAATACTAACTCGGCTTTTCAATTCCTTCTATTTGTTCACACTCTCCTTATATATAGCTTGATCAAAATATCAATCGTTAATAAAATACGTCTTTATTCATCCAATCAAGTTCAAACACGTTTGTTTAAACCTGTAATAGATGACACTTGACAGTTTTCAAATATTAATTCATTAACTATATTCAATTAATTTTAATAATTTATTTCGCTTTCTGCCGCTTTTCTCACTTAATATTGTTATTCTGTCATATGTATATACATATTTAAATTAATTACAATGATCTAATAAAAGGTAACTGAAAGACAAATTTCTTGGTTGACCAAATTTGTTTAAAATTACTTTTTTAATATGAAAATTTTACTGAATCATTTTCGAGTAATTTATTAACGATATTAGTCACTAAGAAGTAACTTAACATATGCGTTAAAAAGCTGTTCTACCGCATAACTTATAAAATACAATCAACTGTTTTATGAAATCATATGTTATTACTTATTTTAAGCCAAATGGGACGAAATAACTATATTGCATACTTAGCTCTTTTTGAGAATTTATTCCCCATATAAATATAAAATTAATTCAATTAATGGAAATTATGTAAAGAGTTAGCCTCATTGGTACGTAATGCTACACACCACTTGAAACATTTTATACTATGCTATAAAATATACAAATTTATCACTTTAAAATAGTTTTCTTAAAATTCTATTTGTTTTTGTAGTTTTAAAAAGCTTGTTTTTTAAAAGATTTTTAAATATATTTTTATATATTAAAAAAAATTATTCTCGGCAATAATAATCCAATTGGTTTTTGGGCAAACAAAATTAACAAATAAAAAATAATTCATTTAACCATATTATATTTGTATATTTATGAAAATGAATGCAAAATATGAAATAGAATGACTTCCATTAATTAATTCATGGAATTAAAATTATTAATAATTAATTTTATTCATGGATTATTATTTGAAAAATAAACTTTAATAACATCAAGGGTCATCCACTGTAAGCTAAAAAAATTGTATTTAATCTTGAGTGGATGAATAATAGGTATTTTAATAACGATTGAATATTTGGACAAGATATATATATAAGAATATTATGAACTATTAGAAGAAATTGTAAGATATTTACGTGTAGTTAAAGCCGACTTAGGGGTCTAGAGAAACTTATTCCTAAACTAAAGATCCTAATTTCAATCTTGAGTAATATTGGATAGTTGCAGGGTAGCACTGACGACGTTAGCTCCCTTGTATACTGCAAGGCCTACACTCAGCTTTATTTCGTCTTTCTTTGCATATCTTAAAGCTATAAAATAAGGAGTTATTACGAATACTCTTAATTTACTGTAAATAATATTTACTGTTGCCTTAGTTTTGGAAATGTTCAATGTTTTCATAAACTTTCCAAAAAGTATGGAGAAGCGGAGTTTTCTTTAATCCAAAAGTAATTAAAACGCTCCATCTGTTTAGTTTAAGTATTGTAAGTAGTTTAATTCCAACAACATACGGGTAAAATTCGTTGCTTTATTTAGAAATCACCTCCGATACGTCGCGCTTACATGATAGTTAACCGTAGCTGGTACTCTGTTTAATATTAGTTATATATTTCTGTGATTGTAAATCGTGGCGAAATATTTTTTTTTTTTCAGTAAATTGTTTGAATTCGTCGACATTTAGTACCGAAGAAAACTAAGAAACCCGAAACATAGAGTCGGGAGTATTTAGGAAAAATAGAACAAAAGGGCTCGATCAGGGCTTTTAGTGAAATTGGTAAACGTACTTTGTAAATATTTTGTAGGGCGAGTTTTGGTTCTCGGCGTTGTAACGCGGTAGTGGTGTTATGTAGATTTGTTTTGGTCGTCGACCTTTATGGGCGGAAAAGAAACAGTTTCTTGAATATGCATATGGTACTAGTTTTATTGAACTGTGAAGGAGATGTGTAAAAGATATATATATATATATATATATATATATATATATATATAATTCTCATTGAGTTGTTTTATCATTCTTAGTATTGTAATTCCAGAGGATGTTGGTATTGTCAACCGTCGAAAAGCTTTGAGTGTATTATTCAATAAATTATTCCTGTAATTAGTGTATATTATTTAATCTTAAAAATAATTCTAACAGGAAAACATATTTGATATTCTACACACACACACACACACACACACATATATATATATATATATATATATATATATATATTGTAATCCTTAGATGAATTATTTTTTCTTGTTGAGTATGTATGGTGAAATAAATTAATTTTCATAAACAAGAATATACGAAAAGAATATTGGTATATTCTTGTTTATGAAAATTAATTTATTTCACCATATATATATATATATATATATATATATATATATATATATATATATATATGTATATATATATTCTATATATATATATATATATATATATATATATATATGAGAGAGAGAGAGAGGGAGAGAGAGAGAGAGAGAGAGAGCTAGAGAGAGAGAGAGAGTGAGTGAGTGAGTGGAGTGAGTGAGTGGAGTGAGTGAGTGAGTGAGTGAGTGAGTGAGAGAGAGTAAGAGAGCGAGAGAGAGAGAGGGAGAGGGAGAGAGATGATTGACACTGCATAAAACATATGATTAGCAATTAGTTTACAAAAAAATATTCGTATAGTTATGAAATAATTGCTGTAATAAAACGTTTCAAGATATATATTACCAATATCAAAGAGAGAGCCAAAACCTATAATCATAAGGAAAGTTGAATTTTAGAATACCTTGAAATATTGGGACAAACGAACAACCAATACTAATATTGGAGAGCAAAGTTAATTTTTAGTATCAAATAGAAGGACTAGATTTACGGAATATTGAATTTATAGATGGTAGTAAACTAACAAAAAATCCCACTTTTAAATATAAGTTTAAAATAAAATTTATTCTATATTTAAATTATAGAAAAATGATGCACTAGATAGAAAAAAACAAAAAAAATCATTTATAAACATCAATATTGCCTTAGAGCTTTTATTAATTCACATACATATTCCCTCTTACACTGGAAGTGAATGAAAATGAAAAGATATTGCTTAATTTAATAAAACAAACGTTATTTTTGAATAAAAGATACAGTAATTTCTAACATTACAATTTGATCGAGTATAAGTACGCTCTAGACATTTATATACAGATTTTGTAGTTATTTGAATTTCTATTTTTGATAAACGTTCAGAGACAAGTGACCTCTTACAGAGTCGCATATGAGAGTAATGTTGTCATTGAATGTACACAATTCTCTGTCAATAGATTTAATACGTTTCCCGCTCTCATAACAGTTCGACTTTTGACCACTGTAGCGTAGGCTTATATCCTGTTAGACACATCGGCGAGTGGCCTGAAGTGTTATAACAGCTAGACTCTAAACACGCCGCGATAAATGGCGTTATGTCACGCACACGCTCTTGTGTCACGTGACTAATGGTATAATTCCAAACCCTCGGCCATTTACTTGACAAAAAACATTATTTATGGCTGGTATTGATTTCCAACGCCAGGTTTATGTGCCAAGAATAACCACTGAAGTCATAAAGTGAATCTACTTTGAAACCAATACACGAAAGATGCGTACAACGGAATATGCGTACACTAGGAATATTGCGAAAGATGCGTACAGGATCAAGTTGTGACGGATGACGAGGTTAAGCTGTGACGTCAGAACATTGTGACAGGCGAAAAATGCGTACAACGTTTAGGAGAACAAGGATCTTTTAAAATTATTGAGCTACATAAATGAGTTTACCTCTGAGCTAAACATAGATGTCTCTTAGTTTCTCGGGACTGGAGATCCTTTAAAACTTTATCTATTGCAACCTGATTTCCATCACATTTTTCTCGGCTTTGGACTGGAAAAATGAAAAAGATATGTTGCGCTATAATTTTGTCGTGTTTAAAATCAGCTTGTAGCCTCGATAATATTTTGTATTTTATATTTTTAATTTATTTTTCATTTTACAGAATTTTTAAAATTTTAATCTATATTACAACCTGACCAATATATTTGATCTTACTATCTGATTTCTTTGGTCTAATCTAATCCATTTTTTTAATGTAGGAATGAGATCTTAAACAAGACATTAGTCTCCGGTTTCTAAGTATTTTTGTACTGTTTTTTTTTTTTTTATAATACTTTCATCCAATTTATTATGCTTTGTTATTCTTCTCTTTTCTTCTATGTGTAACTCAAGGCTCATGTGCATAGGAGTTGAATTTTCAGCCGGTTCTGATAAGTCTCTCTATTAAATCGAACTTATCACCTTGACAGTGAAACGAAAGTGACCACTGACAAACTGGAAACCCTTTTTTGAGCCATTTTGACTGGGAAAATCCAAACCTTGAAAGTTATTAGCAAATAGTATATGTGTAAATGATCTGGATTGACAACTGGAGTCTAGTTTGTACGTTTTTTTCGCATGTCAAATATACGACTTACACTCGTCAATTGCTCTGATTCCTCATGTATGCAAATTTCGCTGTACAAATTTTTCTTGCCACCTTTGACACTCCTAAGCTAACCAACTGGTAAAAACCTTACAACTGTAAAAGGGAAACGGACGGAAGCCACTTGTATGACAGGGTGGTAAGTATTATGAGCATTTGAAGAACAAGGGTACTATCTATGTATTGCTACAGTCTTTCGTCATGCTATTTGGTTACGCCCCCATTATCATTGTTTACGTCTTGCTTTTGGTTGCATCTTCTGTTGAGCATTTGAAGAACAAGAGTACTATCAATGTGTTGCTACAGTATTTCGTCTGCTTCCTGGTTATTGTTTAGGCCTTGCTTTTGGTTGCATCTTCTGTTGAGCATTTGAAGAACAAGGGTACTATCTACGTATTGCTACAGATTTTCGTCATGTTCTTTGGTTACTCTTCCATGATTATTGTTTACGACTTGCTTTTAGTTGCATCTTCTGCTGAGCATATGAAGAACAAGGGTACTATCCATTTGTTGCTACAGTCTTCCGTCATGCTCTTTGGTTACGCCTCCATGATCATTGTTTAAGTCTTGCTATTGGTTGCATCTTCTGTTGAGCATTTGAAGAACAAGGGTACTATCTATGTGTCGCTACAGCCTTCCGTCATGTTCTTTGGTTACTCTTCCATGATTATTGTTTACGTCTTGCTTTTAGTTGCATCTTCTGTTGAGCATATGAAGAGCAAGGGTACTATCTATGTGTTGCTACAGTATTTCGTCTGCTTCCTGGTTATTGTTTAGGCCTTGCTTTTGGTTGCATCTTCTGTTGAGCATTTGAAGAACAAGGGTACTATCTACGTATTGCTACAGATTTTCGTCATGTTCTTTGGTTACTCTTCCATGATTATTGTTTACGACTTGCTTTTAGTTGCATCTTCTGCTGAGCATATGAAGAACAAGGGTACTATCCATTTGTTGCTACAGTCTTCCGTCATGCTCTTTGGTTACGCCTCCATGATCATTGTTTAAGTCTTGCTATTGGTTGCATCTTCTGTTGAGCATTTGAAGAACAAGGGTACTATCTATGTGTCGCTACAGCCTTCCGTCATGTTCTTTGGTTACTCTTCCATGATTATTGTTTACGTCTTGCTTTTAGTTGCATCTTCTGTTGAGCATATGAAGAGCAAGGGTACTATCTATGTGTTGCTACAGTATTTCGTCTGCTTCCTGGTTATTGTTTACGCCTTGCTTTTGGTTGCATCTTCTGTTGAGCATTTGAAGAACAAGGGTACTATCTATGTGTTGCTACAGTCTTCCGTCATGCTCTTTGGTTACGCCTCCATGATCATTGTTTAAGCCTTGCTTTTGGTTGCATCTTCTGTTTTAATTTGTACTAAAAGTGAAACCATGTTGAATATACCGGTTCTCGTCCAATCACCGAAGTCAAGCAACGATGGGCGTGGTTAGTACTATAAGTATCTTACCACTTGCGACTCTACTATTGAATACCGGTATATATGAACTAAACTATTCCTTTAAACCAATATCAATCGTAGCCAATAGTCCATCGTATTGTAAGGAAGCCTGTTCCGATAATTGTAAGGATCCAATAATAATTTTTCATAATATTATGTCCAGAAAACAACGTCAAACTAACAGAAGTTTTGGACTATTTCATTCAGCAATGGTTGGAAAATCAGGAATCATGACGATCTACCAGTAGGTTGTTACAGATAGCGTTAAGGTGGGGACGTAACACCTTTGAAAGTAGAGGATATAGTGAGGGTCATAGGACCAAATGTGCAGGGTCTATCAGTTACACTCACTTTGAAGAAGGAGGATAAAGAATAGTAAAGCAGAAATAATGAAAAAGCATAAGGAACACATTGTACTGGGAATATAGTGGGATTATAGCATTACTTTTGCAGAGACGGCATAACGTTCCAAAGAGTGTCCATCTTTGATCATGCAAATCTTGTCGATAAATATTAATATTTAAGTATAGTAGAAGGAAATGTGCATTTAGATTTCAAAGCACGAGAGAGGTTCGTTGTAGTAGAAAGCCTATTAGCAGCAGAATATAAATTTGCAAATAGTCTGAACCTTCTGGAACCTACTGTTATGTGTACGTTTCCTTAAAGTAATTTTTACGGCCAGTTCGAATGTCTGTTTTTATTTAAGAAAACTTTTTTTTAAATTGCTTCTATTAGCTCACACTCTCCTGATAAATATCAGTAAAGATTTTCAATCGTTATTAAAATACGTTTTTATTAATCCAATCAAGTGCAAATACACTTTTTTAAAACCAATAGTGGATGAAAATTGAAGTTAATACAGTTTTTTCAAATATTTATTTAATAAATAAATTATACAAATTTGGGTGGTCTAGGTAGGATTCGAAATAATTATCTCCATGTTTGAAATATAGCGTCTTGAGATTGTAACAAGTTTCCCATAGCTAGAAATCTAATTCTCAAACGTATATGAACTTTTTTGCCTCCATCTGGTTGTCGTCGAAACCTTAAATTACAAAACCTTAATTTGTTGCCATGGTTAACACATATAAATAATGCTCTAGGATAAAAAAATGAATGAAATGTATAAAATAAACAAACAAACTGTATTAACGGTATCAAACCTTGGTTCACAAACGGGTAGTGCGAGAGGAAAGCGAAACTACAACACAATGAAAGCAAAAAAAAGAAAGTGTGTAAATAGTAACAAACAAAAATAATATCCCTACACCATACATAGAAAGGAAAATTGAAAATTGCAAGGAAATTCACTTTCTAATTTACCACTTAATAATTTTGTTCTGGCATATGTATATATATTTATATTAATTGTTATTATAAAATTAATAGAAACTAAAATAAATTTTTTCATTGGAGACTTGAGTAGAAATTGACTTAAAAATTTTCCATATTACTTGTTTAATACGGAAACTTAATATACTATCAATAAAGGTTGGGGTGAAATTAAAACTTAAACAAACCTCCCCTCAACCCTCATGCACGTTCAGTAACGAGGGCTTAAGCCTATAGATTTTCTTATTAAATACGTATTTACATTGTAATATCATTTTGCGTAATATTACAAGCGTAATATCTAAAACATTTGCTTTTTACAGGTTGTAAATGACAAATGTTTATCACCACTAATTATTTTCACAACAAATTGAATAACGCAATATTATGAAGAATTTAGAACTTGATTTAAATTGTTCTTGTCATAAATATCTCTCGTTAACTTTCATTTTCACCAAATTTTCACAAACTTCAAACAACTTTATTATTTATTTATTTATCCGTTTGTTTCTACAACGCCGTGGTCGAATTCAAACCGGCCTCATAAATTCAGGCAATATGTTTACATACACGCTGGTGTTCCTCAATAAATAACTAAGCCCGGTTCACAGTGCCGCGGCTAATTCCGCAACGATTTACATTTAACTCCCATTACCGATGCCGTACACACAGCTTCCGTTTTGGAACTGCTTCAATTTGGTTTCGAAAAGATGTACATCATACATATGCCGACTAAAATTTACAACGCACATGACCCCTTCACATTTAATAAAGAGTTTATTTGAGTTGGAAATAAATAATAGACTTGCTTGCAACCGAGAGAGAGAGAGAGAGAGAGAGAGAGAGAGAGAGAGAGAGAGAGAGACGATTGCTAATCAACCTTTAATCATTGCTCATGGTTGTGTCAACCAGGTTCACACCTCAAACGTGAGCCTTCAGAGCCCTCTAGGCTGAGGAACTGAATTAGAAAAATCTATCGGCCCAAAAAATTTGGGGACGTTATTGTTAGTCGTCCATACCTGCGCTTCTCACTTCTGTGGTTCGTGCAAGCATGAGTCAGTAATTCATCATAAATTAGTAACCGAATATTTCTCTTATTTAGATGCTATATTAGGATAATGTACTTGGCTGCGAATTACATTATTATTCTGCATTACATGTAACCCACATTTATTTTCTTTTTTCCTATTTGACGTTACCTCTACTTTAACTGAGTTTCTTTAGACCTTGGTTTTTTGGACCACTTTAAGAGCTTTTGCCTACACATTCACATATTTTACCTTCGGGCAAGTCTGAGACTTGATTTGTTTGCTTCAAGTTCATGTCATACCTTATTCCAGTTGTTACCCTCAAATTTGTGTTAGGATTTATATCCTCGTTTGTACTATACTGTAAAAATCCCAGTATGAAACCAACTGCCCCAAGGAATTCAACGCTTAACCCTTAACAACAACGTGGCTATATTTAGCTCAAACACTTAAGGCTTGGTGTCATGGTCTCGTGGCAACAGCGTGTAACAGCTTATGGTCCTAATGGTCACCAGGTCAGCACTGGGAGTGCTCCAACTTGAACCAGTGGCTTCGTCCGTTTTTTCACAGGAACGACTTGGGACTAGTAGTAAAACTAGTAAAACCTTCATAAAAGTTTGATTTACTGTTTAGGTTATTGGTAAATAGACATTTACTCTTCAGTGGAATCAGGGGTTTGCAGACCGGTAGGCATGGCATGTGTGTTGGGTCAGAAACAAAACTAATCACTTGGGAGCTTCCTTACTGGACAGAGTTTTTTGTAACTAGAGACTGGTTTGGAAGTCATGTTCTGCTCGAATCTGTTGTGTCACCAAAATTATTAATTAGTAAATTCTATCTTGTGCTTATGACGGCTTCTTTACGCTTCCATGCTTTTGATAAGACTCAAAGGCCGTTTTTCCGCAATCTCTATCCTAAATTATTTCATCTTGGAGGGAGGGTTTCATAGTTTCTAAAAGTGTAAGGGCGTGAGAAATCAGGCTCCCAAAGGATCCAAGCGCAATCATTTGTGTCATATTGGGGTTATCAATATAAATTATTTAAATACTATATTATTCACTGGCATGAATTTCTAATAGATATCGCCCTTACTACTTTCAAGAATCGTTGAGTCAAAAATACTCCTTTATTTCATTCTGATAATATAAGGCATTATTTCCATTTGCTTTCGACCATATTTCCTCCTGTGTTTTGTTTTTCGTTCATAATTGAATTTTTTAAGGTTTTAAAATATACTAATATTAATGTCGTCTCTAGGAAGGCCGTATAGAAAATATCCGAACTGTAGAAAATGGTAGGATGTGGTGTGGTAAAATACCTTGTGAGTCAGTGTGTCTAGTTTTGTGGTATTGGTTCCGCTTGTTCACTGATATTTGTGTTGGCGATTGTTTACGAATTTCGGTAACTCGTTTGTATTGTTCCTACTTTGTTTCTATACGCTTGTATTGGTTGTATACTTAGTAATCGCCTACTTAGACATTTTCAATGCTTCCAGTTTATGAGCACACAGGTGTCTGAGCGAAGTAGGCTTTCTCGATCTTTTCTCACCTGGTTTATTTCTTTAGCCGTAGACCTGCACTCCAAATAGCATTGTTCGGATAAACGACAAAATATAACACACACGTAATCGCCTTTGGAACATCAAAGATGACGGCAATATAAAGGCTTTGAGAATTGCCGGCGTTACCTAGATAATGAAGGGAGCTTAAGGGTTGGTGGGCTAATAGCGTGTGAGGGGGCGCCTCCCATAGCGTTAACTTCTCATTTACCAGTCGCATTACGCAAAGGTAAAAGAAAAATAATATACATTTCTGTAAACCTCCCCCCCCCCAATCAACACATGCAGAGCAAACCCTCGCTTTTTGGAGGAAAAATACCGACTTTGACTAAGGGTAGATTATAATTCTTTGCAGTGGTTTTTACAAAGGATAACATTTGCATACTGGAAAAGCGCAAAACCGTGATGACTGTTTAAATATTCTGAGAATATTATTACCTTCAGATCTGCCAGCATTTGAAATCGTAAGGCTTAGCTTTGAGTATATTTTTGGTTCATAGTAATACTTACTCACTTATTGCTGACTGAGTCTGTGTGATGCGGCAACGGCAACCTTGCTGGCGCTAACAATGAGACGATATAATTATCCCGATGGGGCGTTTTTGTAGCTCTCATCCTGTTTATCTTTCCATTCATCGTCCATATTGTTTTGTCTTAACGGAAATATATCAGTTTTTTGAGTTATTATTTAGGCTAAATAAAAAAATTAATTAGGGAACAAAATGACCATTCTTTTGCTTATTAAAACATTACACGTGTGTTCAAGAGAAACGTTTGAAGGTCACATTAAGGCCAGCCAAGCTTTGAAGGAGAAGACGACTGTAGGGAGGAATCAGAGAAACCACCGTCATTAGCTTTGGCAATATTTGAATAATAAAAAAAGTGTAGACAGAACAAATAGGTGGTTCAACAGTTTATTTGTGATCGCTGACGTTTTGTGACGACAAAACTAAACAAGTTATGGTTCCCAGATTCTGTTTTTTTACCATAAACTGAAGTTCTATAAATGATAATTTTGCTCTATTTCATAATCCAGAAGTTACTAGGCCTATAATGTTTTCCGTTTTAATGCCATTTTCATCACGTCTTTTATTTACTCTCGCCTCATAGGTAAAGCTATTTGGGTAAAGTGGCAAATCGTCTCAAGCTTCGTAATGGATGTAGCCAGTTTTATTTCTAAAAAACATTTTTACGTTGTTCATTGTAGATGGTTGATAATACCTTATGACCTGGTCCTACCGTATGCGCCAAAATAATCAGCTGTAGTAGCTTTCTCGATCAGATGTGCCGAACTTTCATTGTTGCAGGGTATTCGTGTTTATGTTTTTCATTTGAGATTAGTTTTTGCTGGCATGGTGCTAACTACTTCAGAGAAAACTTTTGTCGTAGAGAATCATTTTCGCTCCAAAGACTTCACAACCACTGTTCACCAAAATGATGCAAAACTTTCAAACGGTGTAAGTGTTACCGTCAAATTAATTAGGGACTTAAAGAGAAGATGATAACACGAGTCTAACAGATTTAGCTTCTTTATACTTGTATGTGTTTGTAGAACTATGTAAATAAAATGAAATCTTACAGTTGTACCAGTACTGTTTATTTTTGTGCATACAGTGTAACGGTTGATTATAAAACTAGCAGAGTGGCGCATTTTGTTACGTTATTATTAAATTTAAATTCTTTTAGTTTAAGCTTTAATTTTTAGTTCTAGCTTACAGTTTAGGCGTAATAATAAACGTCTATCTGTAACGCCTTTGATGGTAGAACTCCGTTACATTGTAATACTTTAAAATGCAAGATTAAATCATTTAAATTAGCAGAGTCTCATTAAATTAAATCTTAAGGCTTATTAACTCGAAATGCAAGAATTGTATGCTGCTTAAATAATTACTCGATTAAATGCAATTAAAGCAAATTATACTCTTTTTATTCAGCAAACAAAAGGTAAGTTACAATCATGATACAAATTTCTTGACATTCAGTTACGGACATTTAATATTTAATTTATGCATTTTTAAGGATAACATTCTAACAAACAATTAATCAATCAATGGCTGTAAATGAATCTACACTCGCGTTTACTTGCCCCTTTTTTTATAATCAAATTTCATAATTCAAGGTGAACACAATTGCACCAAAGTGTGCGTAAATTACTGTTATGTAAATGAATTGAAACGTTCAAGGTTCTTTAGTTTGAGTTATGCTGTATAACGTTTTAAATTTTGAGATAAATCTTTAAAGTCTTAAATCGTTTACTTAGCTGCATTCACATCTGGTAACCTCGCGTCCTCCTCGTGAAAAGTTTCAGGAAATGTCATCGGTAACTTCAGCGTCCCATCTTGTACTTGGTTGCGTACGCTGTCTTCTATCTCACGATTATAACATGTTTTAAAAAGGAGGTTTAAATTAAACTTTGAAAACAAAATAAAAATTTTTCTTGCTCTCGGACACGTCCGTTGCCCTTTACATCTTGGCTAAAAGAGGCCTTATATTGTATTTGCGAGCAACCTTCCTACCTACCGCGCATCCGGGGGGCGCATCCCGATTTTAATACACGTTTTAAAATTCTCCGTTAGATGTCACTAACAACCAGAGATCTCACTAAAATATTTCTCATACATTACAATTTTTTTTTATACAGTTGTACATTATTACAAATTTTTGAATACATTCTCGTTTGTTTTCTGAACCTTGCCAATTTAATATGTAACATCATCTAAAGTGTGTTACAACAGTAGAAAAATACTAACTGCAAGGAACTATTAGTTTTAGGAGAATTTCATGAAGTAGTCATTTTAGACGGTCATTTTTATAATGTTTAAAATACTAGGAGAGAGGTATTTTCATTTATTAATGATATCAAATCTCTTTTTTATTCTTCTTTTAATGAGATCATATTTTTCATATCTTTCTGTAATTTTCCCTTGACATTTCTTCTGTCCAGATTCCATCTTGTAGCACACAGCTCATACTTTCATTTATTCTCATAGTTTTCTACTCGTTCTGTGGCAATAGGCTGAAGCTGTGTACAATACACAACTGTATATATAAATACCGTAGAGTGTCAAAATACGACGTCAGATTTCTATAAACTTACCTGATTGCCCTGAAGATACCCGAAAGTCAAAAGTGACGTTAGATTAACGCTAACAACTGTTTTTATCTTGTTTTAGAGGTCACTTTGAGGTTATGTTAAATTCACATTCAAATGAAATTTACAATATATTCTTAAATACCGTATATTGACTAAGTTATATAACATTGTGTGATTCTTTTTACATTGCCACTTTTTATATTGCATAATAGCAGTAATTTAAATTATATTTTTTCACAACACGGTAATTGTAAATATAGTTCACTGACCTGTTAATGAATTGAGAACTATATTTACGAATCAAGTTATGAAATAAGTGTGCCTATTTAAGAAGCGTTATTTGAAGCACGTGTCTCGGCAGTCCCACGATCGCTTTTGTTTCTTTCCTTTTAGTTACTTTAATCTGCTTATTGTTTTTTTAAAAAATATATTGATAACTATACCTAATTAGTGAAAACATTGTACAAATATGTTCATAATTTAAAACTTTAATTTTATATTTAAATGTTAATGGTTATTGTTACTGTCTATTAAACGTTAATATAAATAACAGCGTATAACTAGTGATTAATAGGATTTAAAATGGTGTAGGCTATAAAAAGAGAAAAACGGCTTTTATATGGAGTTCCGTTACTCGTACTATAAAAAGCCATTTGATTGGACAATTCAATTTACCCTTTCTAATTGGTTCCACAATAAATACGTTACCTCTATAGAAACGATTATTTTTCATACAGTTTTTATTTCACCAGAGATTTCATTATTTTAATTTTACAAAATTTAATTAAATTTCCGCACCAATATGGGAGAGAAATATAGGAGGATGTGTACCAAGTAAAACCGCTAGAGGGCCATGGACGTGAAAATACTTTCCGCGGTTGTAGGTCGTTCGTGGTTTAATATATTCTCGGGGTGATTAAAGGCGGACCTTCCATTGTTCCAAAAATGAAACTGAAGGTAAAACCTGAACTAGGTGAACATGTAAACGTAAGAATCAGATAAGGAACCTATACTCAGTATCTGCTTTAATGATTCCTCTATCATAATATTAGGTAATGAGTTTCGTAGGAAATCAGCTTTAGTTTGTAAAGCGCTTTTAGTAATGGAAACTCTCCCTTAAGCCATTATTGTTGTACAATAATAAATTTTGTTAGATCGGAAATACGAACTTGTTACTGTTTTGTAAAAATATGTCACTATGAAGCCAAAGTGTACATGTTTTGCATGGTCCTAAAAGATAGTCGACTTCTTAGGATTCTTTCGCTAATATTAACATCTAGATCCTTGTGTTGAGTCTCAATCATCCGTTGGTATATCTGTTTAGTAAAAATCTGTGATCCAGACGTCATTGAAAAAATGTGTATCTGGAGTCGTAGAAAGTCCTCAGGAGCGCAGAAAATAGTACTGTTTGTGTTTACGCCACATACATTCAAAAAGCACACTTTATAACACAAGCGAATCGTTTTGGAATGAAAGTTTTCTTATAAAGGAGAACACAAAGTTATACTAATATAAAATGTAGTGATGTTTCATTATAGTTACAATATAGTGATGTATTATAGTTATAATATTATGATGATGTATCTTAGTTACATTGTAGTGATGTTGAATCATAGTTACACTATAGTGGTGATGGATTGTAGTTATAATGTATTTATGTTACATTATAGTTACAATGTAGTGATGTCATTATAGTTACGATGTAGTGATGTTGCATCATGGTTAAAATGTAGAGATGTTGAATTTTTGATACAATTTAGTGATGGTGCACCATGATTACAGTATAGTAATGTTGCATTATAGTTACAATACAGTGATGCTGTGTTATAGGTAAAATATGGCGGTGTTGCATCTTAAAAACAATGTAGTGATGTTGAATTATATTTGAAATATAGTGTTTTGCATTATAGTTACAATGTAGTGTTGTTATATCATAGTTAAAATGTAGTATTGTTCCATCAAAGTTATAATGTAGCGATGTTACATAATAACAATGTAGCCAGCTAAGACATATGAATGAGAAACATAACATAAAGTGAAAAACGGCCAGAAGGCCTATTGGGGCGATGCAATAACGCCTCATAAATTGACCACTTGTCAACAAATTAGCTTATTAGACAAAATTGCATTAGCCAAACACAAAGGAAAATTTCAACTACATTTAAAGGATATTTTAGTCATATACAATTTCAAAGTCTGTAAAAATCAAACATTGCGGAACACATCCTAAGAACTGAACATAAATGAAAATAAACGACCTAAAATTAGTGTAGAATTTTAAATCAAAAAGTATGTGAAATTGTTTTGAAAGTTTGTTTTTTAATATATATGATAAAAATAATTCATTAGATTTTGACAAATGGCCTATACCAATGTCTCTATTATAATCGAGAGTTAGAAGATAATTGCAGTCTTATTAGTTTTTGTAAAATACTTTTATTAATAATAAAAACACTGTAAATTCAAATATTGTAAAGCTAACGTCCTTAGCACCAAATGTAGTCTTGTAGTTATTTCCTTTGAAGATGATTGCTTTCAAATCGAAATGTACATAGGGGCATAAATAAAACGTTTTTGAGGTTTAAGAGGCCTTATTTATTTACGATATAAAGTTACACCACACTTGCTCTAAGTTATTACTCAGGTACTTGATTTATGTGTTAGAGAAATAGGTACTAGCAATTATACAAGTTGAAGGAACCTTTGAAAGCTTGTTATTTAGGCATTTTAATAGCAACAAACATCCTTGAAATACCAATAATACAGATTAACAATCATTAGACCATAGCGTTGTAGCTTCGGAAACAGTTTTGTAATTTCCAAACTGCCGTTATGCAAATAACCAATAAAATGCATTGCACTATCGAAATTAAAACAAACCACTTCGTTAAATTTAAATGTAAGTGGCGCAAATTGTAGCGTTTCATGTAGATAGTTACGAGCTCAACATTTTTGCGATCATATCCTGCAAATTGTATCATACATATTTGGCAAAAAGAACTTTTCACAGACTTTAATGTTTCAGAATAAAGTTCAATATTATGCCGCTAATCTAAAGACAAGATGATTTTAATTTTCTTGTTTTTATTAGTAATGTAAACATATAAAATAATAGATTTAATATAAACATGAAAGTCATTGTACCTATGAAACAAGATCAGAATATAAGAATAAACGGCAAATAAAATACTTATTTCATACGGAAAACTATTAGATTACTTACAAGGGTACATAATGGGAGGGAGTTGGAAGCATTTACACAAGTCAAAAATGAAAAATGTGAACGAAAAGTAAATAAAAATGTTTAAGAAGCTGAAACGTAATATTGTGGCATAAAGAGAATTGTTTTCACTAATCCTTTTGTCGAAACTAAAACTCCATTTAAAAAAATTTTTCTCTTAACCCCATTTCGATTTGTTTCATGTTTCATTTATATGAACGTTGTTTATGTGGTTCTGTTATATTCTTATTTTTACCTTCACCAATACCTTTTTACATTTCATAAAACGAGTCACACCTAATAAATTACAATATCCAAATTCTTTTTTTACGTTTACCCAGGCCTCGGTTTCTTCTCACAGTTAAGTGATTTTTACATTTTCGTTTAACTTTTATAGTATAAATCCTATGCTCATTTCCACCCCAACGTTTATCATCTTACAGTCAAGTGTAGTTAATAAAGAGACTTCATTTACTGATATTTTGGTTTGTGTGTTAGCTGTAATGTTGATTTAGCTGGCACATGTTGTAATAACCGGAACATGTTCAGCATGCAGTTCTTTCTACGAGTTCTTTCTCGTATATTTATCGGATATCCTCAAAAACCAATCCCTTTCAGATTCTTGTATACATGTACACCCTGAAGTTTGTCTTCAATATTGGCACTTTTGTGTGTTTGTTCTTCCTTTCCATTCACACATAACTTTATTTTTTTAAGATTCGATCTGAATGAGTTTCTTTCTAGATCTATTCTGCGTGTATATTTTAAAGCAAATTATTTAAAATTTATTACAATAAAAATTTTAATCATTTTTTTTAATTTACGACAAATTGGTTCCTAAACCTTTTGCCACCGAACAGTGCACATTTTACAAAACCTGTTAATTACGGGTCACAGTTGGAAAGCTTTATTCTAGGAATGAAGTCACATTTCCTTCAGGCAGAAGCGATAAAAGTCGGGGCAGAGTAGGCAACAGGTGATACATCATGCTGGCGTCTGAGTGTCGCCCGATTGCTGGCACTTCCATTTGAAGGGGTAACTAACACGTGGCCTAAGGCTAAGTGATACATTGTAGGTTGGCAACACTGATTCCGTCACGGCTGGAGAGAAATAAATTTCTACAGCTGACATTTCAGTGGACGACACTTGTCCGCTAATCCTTGAGCCGTCTTTAAAACGAAACATCTTCAGCAGATTAGTTTCTAAAATAGAGAAAGTGAAAATCGATCTCTGCTTTTGAACTGAAGTTGAAATTTAAATTTCTCAGTGTAAAATAAAAGATTTGTAAATATTTTCTCATTATTCTCGATTTTGAGTTCTAATACTTTCTTTACAATATTATATATTTTTTTATTTAACTTTTTAAAATAATGGCGTGTTTATTTAAAGGCTAAAACAAAATTTAGGCAATCTTAATTTGAAAAAAATTAGGTGTAATAACACCTAATTGTTTGCAATTGGGAGTAATACATTTTACACATCTTCTCTACTAGAGGATTTTTATAATAAGTTCCAAAACAAAGTAAATAGAAATAAAAAAATCCATATACAAAACTTCAACCAGAAAGGTGCTCTCTAGGCGTTGTGAATTCCTGAGGATAGAACGATGTTTATATTAAACGTCTGTCGCCAACGTAAGAAACCAAAACCAAAATGACTTCACATAATTTACCTTGGCAGAGTTTTTACACCGTTGAATCAAGTCTAATAGCGTACGATCAAACCTTACGGAGGTGTAGTTTTTATCCACCACTGCATGGATGAAGGTTCCACTAAAAACCAACAGTGTTTTTCTTTCAAGGAAGTAGTTACTAATCAGTACTAACTACTTTAATAAAACTATTGTAAATTTTTATTAATGTCCAGAGCTTAGATATGAATAGTGAAGCAATGCAGATATGGTTTTTGTTGACTATGCCCGGATGTTTTCGAGAACGCAATTTTCTAGGATTCGTCTTCATAATAGCCACTTACTTCCCGCCGGAGGATGTTAGCATCCTATATTAACCATTCGCTGAAGTCAGTGTTATTCAGAAATACATTAAGATTTGATTAATATATCGCTAGCCTTCGATTAAGCTAATTATATGAACCACATCTGTTATTATTCGGCCATGGTGTTCCCTGTTCAATTGTTATATGAATCCTCTAGAATCAAACCGCACTTTCTCCCTCTCACCTTATTTTTTAGAACAGTAAAAAAACATCAAAAAAATTAAGGCTATATCTGTTAACACAATTACCGGTTATTTGCGTTGCCTTGTAGGAATGAGGTTAGTTTTTACCTTCATAGATATTTACAATTCGGATTTATCTTATTATATAGATTCACGCAGTTTGTATATTA
Source organism: Prosapia bicincta (assembly GCA_036971475.1). Classification (NCBI taxonomy): domain Eukaryota; kingdom Metazoa; phylum Arthropoda; class Insecta; order Hemiptera; family Cercopidae; genus Prosapia; species Prosapia bicincta. The sequence goes on from JBAIZL010000001.1 coordinate 287,213,437, forward strand.
TTACTTATATAAAGTTTGGCATATTAGCTTGTATAAACATATTTAGGCCTATATCTTTTAACACAATTACCGGTTATTTGTGTTGCCTTGTAGGAATGAGGTTAGTGTTTACCTTCATAGATATTTACAATTCGGATGTATCTTATTATATAAATTCATGTACTTTGTATATTATTACTTATATGTAGTTTTGCATATTAGCTTGTATAAACATATTTAGGTCTATATCTATTAACACAATTACATGTTATTTGTGTTGCCTCGTAGGAATGAGGTTAGTATTTACCTTCATAGATATTTACAATTCGGATGTATCTTATTATATAGATTCACGCAATTTGTATATTATTACTTTAATGAAGTTTGGCATATTAGCCTGTATAAACATATTTAGGCCTATATCTATTAACACAATTACATGTTATTTGTGTTGCCTCATAGGAATGAGGTTAGTTTTTACCTTCATAGATATTTACAATTCGGATGTATCTTATTATATAGATTCACGCAATTTGTATATTATTACTTATATAAAGTTTGACATATTAGCTTGTATAAACAAATTTAGGCCTATATCTGTTAACACAATTACCGGTTATTTGTGTTGCCTTGTAGGAATGAGGTTAGTGTTTACCTTCATAGATATTTACAATTCGGATGTATCTTATTATATAAATTCATGTACTTTGTATATTATTACTTATATGTAGTTTTGCATATTAGCTTGTATAAACATATTTAGGTCTATATCTATTAACACAATTACATGTTATTTGTGTTGCCTCGTAGGAATGAGGTTAGTATTTACCTTCATAGATATTTACAATTCGGATGTATCTTATTATATAGATTCACGCAATTTGTATATTATTACTTTAATGAAGTTTGGCATATTAGCCTGTATAAACATATTTAGGCCTATATCTATTAACACAATTACATGTTATTTGTGTTGCCTCGTAGGAATGAGGTTAGTTTTTACCTTCATAGATATTTACAATTCGGATGTATCTTATTATATAGATTCACGCAATTTGTATATTATTACTTATATAAAGTTTGACATATTAGCTTGTATAAACATATTTAGGCCTATATCTGTTAACACAATTACCGGTTATTTGTGTTGCCTTGTAGGAATGAGGTTAGTTTTTACCTTCATAGATATTTACAATTCGGATTTATCTTATTATATAGATTCATGTACTTTGTATATTATTACTTTAATGAAGTTTGGCATATTAGCTTGTATAAACATATTTAGGCCTATATCTTTTAACACAATTACCGGTTATTTGTGTTGCCTTGTAGGAATGAGGTTAGTGTTTACCTTCATAGATATTTACAATTCGGATGTATCTTATTATATAAATTCATGTACTTTGTATATTATTACTTATATGTAGTTTTGCATATTGGCTTGTATAAACATATTTAGGTCTATATCTATTAACACAATTACATGTTATTTGTGTTGCCTCGTAGGAATGAGGTTAGTATTTACCTTCATAGATATTTACAATTCGGATGTATCTTATTATATAGATTCACGCAATTTGTATATTATTACTTTAATGAAGTTTGGCATATTAGCCTGTATAAACATATTTAGGCCTATATCTATTAACACAATTACATGTTATTTGTGTTGCCTCGTAGGAATGAGGTTAGTTTTTACCTTCATAGATATTTACAATTCGGATGTATCTTATTATATAGATTCACGCAATTTGTATATTATTACTTATATAAAGTTTGACATATTAGCTTGTATAAACATATTTAGGCCTATATCTGTTAACACAATTACCGGTTATTTGTGCTGCCTTGTAGGAATGAGGTTAGTTTTTACCTTCACAGATATTTACAATTCGGATTTATCTTATTATATAGATTTACGTAATTTGTATATTATTACTTTAATGAAGTTTTGGCATATTAGCTTGTATAAACATATTTAGGCCTATATCTTTTAACACAATTACCGGTTATTTGTGTTGCCTCGTAGGAATGAGGTTAGTGTTTACCTTCATAGATATTTACAATTCGGATGTATCTTATTATATAGATTCACGCAATTTGTATATTATTACTTATATAAAGTTTGTCATATTAGCTTGTATAAACATATTTAGGCCTATATCTGTTAACACAATTACCGGTTATTTGTGTTGCCTTGTAGGAATGAAGTTAGTGTTTACCTTCATAGATATTTACAATTCGGATGTATCTTATTACATAAATTCATGTACTTTGTATATTATTACTTATATGTAGTTTTGCATATTAGCTTGTATAAACATATTTAGGTCTATATCTATTAACACAATTACATGTTATTTGTGTTGCCTCGTAGGAATGAGGTTAGTTTTTACCTTCATAGATATTTACAATTCGGATGTATCTTATTATATAGATACACGCAATTTGTATATTATTACTTATATAAAGATTGACATATTAGCTTGTATAAACATATTTAGGCCTATATCTGTTAACACAATTACATGTTATTTGTGTTGCCTTGTAGGAATGAGGTTAGTTTTTACCTTCATAGATATTTACAATTCGGATGTATCTTATTATATAGATTCACGCAATTTGTATATTATTAATTTAATGAAGTTTGGCATATTAGCCTGTATAAACATATTTAGGCCTATATCTATTAACACAATTACATGTTATTTGTGTTGCCTCGTAGGAATGAGGTTAGTTTTTACCTTCATAGATATTTACAATTCGGATGTATCTTATTATATAGATTCACGCAATTTGTATATTATTAATTTAATGAAGTTTGGCATATTAGCCTGTATAAACATATTTAGGTCTATATCTATTAACACAATTACATGTTATTTGTGTTGCCTCGTAGGAATGAGGTTAGTTTTTACCTTCATAGATATTTACAATTCGGATGTATCTTATTATATAGATTCACGCAATTTGTATATTATTACTTATATAAAGTTTGACATATTAGCTTGTATAAACATATTTAGGCCTATATCTGTTAACACAATTACCGGTTATTTGTGTTGCCTTGTAGGAATGAGGTTAGTTTTTACCTTCATAGATATTTACAATTCGGATTTATCTTATTATATAGATTCATGTACTTTGTATATTATTACTTTAATGAAGTTTGGCATATTAGCTTGTATAAACATATTTAGGCCTATATCTTTTAACACAATTACCGGTTATTTGTGTTGCCTTGTAGGAATGAGGTTAGTGTTTACCTTCATACATATTTACAATTCGGATGTATCTTATTACATAAATTCATGTACTTTGTATATTATTACTTATATGTAGTTTTGCATATTAGCCTGTATAAACATATTTAGGTCTATATCTATTAACACAATTACATGTTATTTGTGTTGCCTCGTAGGAATGAGGTTAGTTTTTACCTTCATAGATATTTACAATTCGGATGTATCTTATTATATAGATTCACGCAATTTGTATATTATTACTTATATAAAGTTTGACATATTAGCTTGTATAAACATATTTAGGCCTATATCTGTTAACACAATTACCGGTTATTTGTGTTGCCTTGTAGGAATGAGGTTAGTTTTTACCTTCATAGATATTTACAATTCGGATTTATCTTATTATATAGATTCATGTACTTTGTATATTATTACTTTAATGAAGTTTGGCATATTAGCTTGTATAAACATATTTAGGCCTATATCTTTTAACACAATTACCGGTTATTTGTGTTGCCTTGTAGGAATGAGGTTAGTGTTTACCTTCATACATATTTACAATTCGGATGTATCTTATTACATAAATTCATGTACTTTGTATATTATTACTTATATGTAGTTTTGCATATTAGCTTGTATAAACATATTTAGGTCTATATCTATAAACACAATTACATGTTATTTGTGTTGCCGTGTAGGAATGAGGTTAGTTTTTACCTTTATAGATATTTACAATTCGGATGTATCTTATTATATAGATTCACGCAATTTGTATATTATTAATTTAATGAAGTTTGGCATATTAGCCTGTATAAACATATTTAGGCCTATATCTATTAACACAATTACATGTTATTTGTGTTGCCTCGTAGGAATGAGGTTAGTTTTTACCTTCATAGATATTTACAATTCGGATGTATCTTATTATATAGATTCACGCAATTTGTATATTATTACTTATATAAAGATTGACATATTAGCTTGTATAAACATATTTAGGCCTAAATCTGTTAACACAATTACCGGTTATTTGTGTGGCCTTGTAGGAATGAGGTTAGTTTTTACCTTCATAGATATTTACAATTCGGATTTATCTTATTATATAGATTTACGTAATTTGTATATTATTACTTTAATGAAGCTTGGCATATTAGCTTGTATAAACATATTTAGGCCTATATCTTTTAACACAATTACCGGTTATTTGTGTTGCCTTGTAGGAATGAGGTTAGTTTTTACCTTCATAGATATTTACAATTCGGATGTATCTTATTATATAAATTCATGTACTTTGTATATTATTACTTATATGTAGTTTTGCATATTAGCTTGTATAAACATATTTAGGTCTATATCTATTAACACAATTACATGTTATTTGTGTTGCCTTGTAGGAATGAGGTTAGTTTTTACCTTCATAGATATTTACAATTCGGATTTTTCTTATTATATAAATTCATGTAATTTGTATATTATTACTTATATGTAGTTTTGCATATTAGCTTGTATAAACATATTTAGGCTTATATCTGTTAACACAATTACCGGTTATTTGTGTTGCCTTGTAGGAATGAGGTTAGTGTTTACCTTCATAGATATTTACAATTCGGATGTATCTTATTATATAAATTCATGTACTTTGTATATTATTACTTATATGTAGTTTTGCATATTAGCTTGTATAAACATATTTAGGTCTATATCTATTAACACAATTACATGTTATTTGTGTTGCCTCGTACGAATGAGGTTAGTATTTACCTTCATAGATATTTACAATTCGGATGTATCTTATTATATAGATTCACGCAATTTGTATATTATTACTTTAATGAAGTTTGGCATATTAGCCTGTATAAACATATTTAGGCCTATATCTATTAACACAATTACATGTTATTTGTGTTGCCTCGTAGGAATGAGGTTAGTTTTTACCTTCATAGATATTTACAATTCGGATGTATCTTATTATATAGATTCACGCAATTTGTATATTATTACTTATATAAAGTTTGACATATTAGCTTGTATAAACATATTTAGGCCTATATCTGTTAACACAATTACCGGTTATTTGTGTTGCCTTGTAGGAATGAGGTTAGTTTTTACCTTCATAGATATTTACAATTCGGATTTATCTTATTATATAGATTCATGTACTTTGTATATTATTACTTTAATGAAGTTTGGCATATTAGCTTGTATAAACATATTTAGGCCTATATCTTTTAACACAATTACCGGTTATTTGTGTTGCCTTGTAGGAATGAGGTTAGTGTTTACCTTCATAGATATTTACAATTCGGATGTATCTTATTATATAAATTCATGTACTTTGTATATTATTACTTATATGTAGTTTTGCATATTAGCTTGTATAAACATATTTAGGTCTATATCTATTAACACAATTACATGTTATTTGTGTTGCCTCGTAGGAATGAGGTTAGTATTTACCTTCATAGATATTTACAATTCGGATGTATCTTATTATATAGATTCACGCAATTTGTATATTATTACTTTAATGAAGTTTGGCATATTAGCCTGTATAAACATATTTAGGCCTATATCTATTAACACAATTACATGTTATTTGTGTTGCCTCGTAGGAATGAGGTTAGTTTTTACCTTCATAGATATTTACAATTCGGATGTATCTTATTATATAGATTCACGCAATTTGTATATTATTACTTATATAAAGTTTGACATATTAGCTTGTATAAACATATTTAGGCCTATATCTGTTAACACAATTACCGGTTATTTGTGCTGCCTTGTAGGAATGAGGTTAGTTTTTACCTTCACAGATATTTACAATTCGGATTTATCTTATTATATAGATTTACGTAATTTGTATATTATTACTTTAATGAAGTTTTGGCATATTAGCTTGTATAAACATATTTAGGCCTATATCTTTTAACACAATTACCGGTTATTTGTGTTGCCTCGTAGGAATGAGGTTAGTGTTTACCTTCATAGATATTTACAATTCGGATGTATCTTATTATATAGATTCACGCAATTTGTATATTATTACTTATATAAAGTTTGTCATATTAGCTTGTATAAACATATTTAGGCCTATATCTGTTAACACAATTACCGGTTATTTGTGTTGCCTTGTAGGAATGAAGTTAGTGTTTACCTTCATAGATATTTACAATTCGGATGTATCTTATTACATAAATTCATGTACTTTGTATATTATTACTTATATGTAGTTTTGCATATTAGCTTGTATAAACATATTTAGGTCTATATCTATTAACACAATTACATGTTATTTGTGTTGCCTCGTAGGAATGAGGTTAGTTTTTACCTTCATAGATATTTACAATTCGGATGTATCTTATTATATAGATACACGCAATTTGTATATTATTACTTATATAAAGATTGACATATTAGCTTGTATAAACATATTTAGGCCTATATCTGTTAACACAATTACATGTTATTTGTGTTGCCTTGTAGGAATGAGGTTAGTTTTTACCTTCATAGATATTTACAATTCGGATGTATCTTATTATATAGATTCACGCAATTTGTATATTATTAATTTAATGAAGTTTGGCATATTAGCCTGTATAAACATATTTAGGCCTATATCTATTAACACAATTACATGTTATTTGTGTTGCCTCGTAGGAATGAGGTTAGTTTTTACCTTCATAGATATTTACAATTCGGATGTATCTTATTATATAGATTCACGCAATTTGTATATTATTAATTTAATGAAGTTTGGCATATTAGCCTGTATAAACATATTTAGGTCTATATCTATTAACACAATTACATGTTATTTGTGTTGCCTCGTAGGAATGAGGTTAGTTTTTACCTTCATAGATATTTACAATTCGGATGTATCTTATTATATAGATTCACGCAATTTGTATATTATTACTTATATAAAGTTTGACATATTAGCTTGTATAAACATATTTAGGCCTATATCTGTTAACACAATTACCGGTTATTTGTGTTGCCTTGTAGGAATGAGGTTAGTTTTTACCTTCATAGATATTTACAATTCGGATTTATCTTATTATATAGATTCATGTACTTTGTATATTATTACTTTAATGAAGTTTGGCATATTAGCTTGTATAAACATATTTAGGCCTATATCTTTTAACACAATTACCGGTTATTTGTGTTGCCTTGTAGGAATGAGGTTAGTGTTTACCTTCATACATATTTACAATTCGGATGTATCTTATTACATAAATTCATGTACTTTGTATATTATTACTTATATGTAGTTTTGCATATTAGCCTGTATAAACATATTTAGGTCTATATCTATTAACACAATTACATGTTATTTGTGTTGCCTCGTAGGAATGAGGTTAGTTTTTACCTTCATAGATATTTACAATTCGGATGTATCTTATTATATAGATTCACGCAATTTGTATATTATTACTTATATAAAGTTTGACATATTAGCTTGTATAAACATATTTAGGCCTATATCTGTTAACACAATTACCGGTTATTTGTGTTGCCTTGTAGGAATGAGGTTAGTTTTTACCTTCATAGATATTTACAATTCGGATTTATCTTATTATATAGATTCATGTACTTTGTATATTATTACTTTAATGAAGTTTGGCATATTAGCTTGTATAAACATATTTAGGCCTATATCTTTTAACACAATTACCGGTTATTTGTGTTGCCTTGTAGGAATGAGGTTAGTGTTTACCTTCATACATATTTACAATTCGGATGTATCTTATTACATAAATTCATGTACTTTGTATATTATTACTTATATGTAGTTTTGCATATTAGCTTGTATAAACATATTTAGGTCTATATCTATAAACACAATTACATGTTATTTGTGTTGCCGTGTAGGAATGAGGTTAGTTTTTACCTTTATAGATATTTACAATTCGGATGTATCTTATTATATAGATTCACGCAATTTGTATATTATTAATTTAATGAAGTTTGGCATATTAGCCTGTATAAACATATTTAGGCCTATATCTATTAACACAATTACATGTTATTTGTGTTGCCTCGTAGGAATGAGGTTAGTTTTTACCTTCATAGATATTTACAATTCGGATGTATCTTATTATATAGATTCACGCAATTTGTATATTATTACTTATATAAAGATTGACATATTAGCTTGTATAAACATATTTAGGCCTAAATCTGTTAACACAATTACCGGTTATTTGTGTTGCCTTGTAGGAATGAGGTTAGTTTTTACCTTCATAGATATTTACAATTCGGATTTATCTTATTATATAGATTTACGTAATTTGTATATTATTACTTTAATGAAGCTTGGCATATTAGCTTGTATAAACATATTTAGGCCTATATCTTTTAACACAATTACCGGTTATTTGTGTTGCCTTGTAGGAATGAGGTTAGTTTTTACCTTCATAGATATTTACAATTCGGATGTATCTTATTATATAAATTCATGTACTTTGTATATTATTACTTATATGTAGTTTTGCATATTAGCTTGTATAAACATATTTAGGTCTATATCTATTAACACAATTACATGTTATTTGTGTTGCCTTGTAGGAATGAGGTTAGTTTTTACCTTCATAGATATTTACAATTCGGATTTTTCTTATTATATAAATTCATGTAATTTGTATATTATTACTTATATGTAGTTTTGCATATTAGCTTGTATAAACATATTTAGGCTTATATCTGTTAACACAATTACCGGTTATTTGTGTTGCCTTGTAGGAATGAGGTTAGTGTTTACCTTCATAGATATTTACAATTCGGATGTATCTTATTATATAAATTCATGTACTTTGTATATTATTACTTATATGTAGTTTTGCATATTAGCTTGTATAAACATATTTAGGTCTATATCTATTAACACAATTACATGTTATTTGTGTTGCCTCGTACGAATGAGGTTAGTATTTACCTTCATAGATATTTACAATTCGGATGTATCTTATTATATAGATTCACGCAATTTGTATATTATTACTTATATAAAGTTTGACATATTAGCTTGTATAAACATATTTAGGCCTATATCTGTTAACACAATTACCGGTTATTTGTGCTGCCTTGTAGGAATGAGGTTAGTTTTTACCTTCATAGATATTTACAATTCGGATTTATCTTATTATATAGATTTACGTAATTTGTATATTATTACTTATATAAAGTTTGACATATTAGCTTGTATAAACATATTTAGGCCTATATCTTTTAACACAATTACCGGTTATTTGTGTTGCCTTGTAGGAATGAGGTTAGTTTTTACCTTCATAGATATTTACAATTCGGATTTATCTTATTATATAGATTCATGTACTTTGTATATTATTACTTTAATGAAGTTTGGCATATTAGCTTGTATAAACATATTTAGGCCTATATCTTTTAACACAATTACCGGTTATTTGTGTTGCCTTGTAGGAATGAGGTTAGTGTTTACCTTCATAGATATTTACAATTCGGATGTATCTTATTACATAAATTCATGTACTTTGTATATTATTACTTATATGTAGTTTTGCATATTAGCTTGTATAAACATATTTAGGTCTATATCTATTAACACAATTACATGTTATTTGTGTTGCCTCGTAGGAATGAGGTTAGTATTTACCTTCATAGATATTTACAATTCGGATGTATCTTATTATATAGATTCACGCAATTTGTATATTATTACTTTAATGAAGTTTGGCATATTAGCCTGTATAAACATATTTAGGCCTATATCTGTTAACACAATTACCGGTTATTTGTGATGCCTTGTAGGAATGAGGTTAGTGTTTACCTTCATAGATATTTACAATTCGGATGTATCTTATTATATAAATTCATGTACTTTGTATATTATTACTTATATGTAGTTTTGCATATTAGCTTGTATAAACATATTTAGGTCTATATCTATTAACACAATTACATGTTATTTGTGTTGTAGGAATGAGGTTAGTATTTACCTTCATAGATATTTACAATTCGGATGTATCTTATTATATAGATTCACGCAATTTGTATATTATTACTTTAATGAAGTTTGGCATATTAGCCTGTATAAACATATTTAGGCCTATATCTATTAACACAATTACATGTTATTTGTGTTGCCTCGTAGGAATGAGGTTAGTTTTTACCTTCATAGATATTTACAATTCGGATGTATCTTATTATATAGATTCACGCAATTTGTATATTATTACTTATATAAAGTTTGACATATTAGCTTGTATAAACATATTTAGGCCTATATCTGTTAACACAATTACCGGTTATTTGTGCTGCCTTGTAGGAATGAGGTTAGTTTTTACCTTCACAGATATTTACAAATCGGATTTATCTTATTATATAGATTTACGTAATTTGTATATTATTACTTTAATGAAGTTTTGGCATATTAGCTTGTATAAACATATTTAGGCCTATATCTTTTAACACAATTACCGGTTATTTGTGTTGCCTCGTAGGAATGAGGTTAGTGTTTACCTTCATAGATATTTACAATTCGGATGTATCTTATTATATAGATTCACGCAATTTGTATATTATTACTTATATAAAGTTTGTCATATTAGCTTGTATAAACATATTTAGGCCTATATCTTTTAACACAATTACCGGTTATTTGTGTTGCCTTGTAGGAATGAGGTTAGTGTTTACCTTCATAGATATTTACTATTCGGATGTATCTTATTACATAAATTCATGTACTTTGTATATTATTACTTATATGTAGTTTTGCATATTAGCTTGTATAAACATATTTAGGTCTATATCTATTAACACAATTACATGTTATTTGTGTTGCCTCGTAGGAATGAGGTTAGTTTTTACCTTCATAGATATTTACAATTCGGATGTATCTTATTATATAGATTCACGCAATTTGTATATTATTAATTTAATGAAGTTTGGCATATTAGCCTGTATAAACATATTTAGGCCTATATCTATTAACACAATTACATGTTATTTGTGTTGCCTCGTAGGAATGAGGTTAGTTTTTACCTACATAGATATTTACAATTCGGATGTATCTTATTATATAGATTCACGCAATTTGTATATTATTACTTATATAAAGATTGACATATTAGCTTGTATAAACATATTTAGGCCTATATCTGTTAACACAATTACCGGTTATTTGTGTTGCCTTGTAGGAATGAGGCTGGTTTTTACCTTCATAGATATTTACAATTCGGATTTATCTTATTATATAGATTTACGTAATTTGTATATTATTACTTTAATGAAGTTTGGCATATTAGCTTGTATAAACATATTTAGGCCTATATCTTTTAACACAATTACTGGTTATTTGTGTTGCCTTGTAGGAATGAGGTTAGTTTTTACCTTCATAGATATTTACAATTCGGATTTATCTTATTATATAGATTCATGTACTTTGTATATTATTACTTTAATGAAGTTTGGCATATTAGCTTGTATAAACATATTTAGGCCTATATCTATTAACAGAATTACATGTTATTTGTGTTGCCTTGTAGGAATGAGGTTAGTTTTTACCTTCATAGATATTTACAATTCGGATGTATCTTATTATATAAATTCATGTACTTAGTATATTATTACTTATATGTAGTTTTGCATATTAGCTTGTATAAACATATTTAGGTCTATATCTATTAACACAATTACATGTTATTTGTGTTGCCTTGTAGGAATGAGGTTAGTTTTTACCTTCATAGATATTTACAATTCGGATGTATCTTATTATATAGATTCACGCAATTTGTATATTATTAATTTAATGAAGTTTGGCATATTAGCCTGTATAAACATATTTAGGCCTATATCTATTAACACAATTACATGTTATTTGTGTTGCCTCGTAGGAATGAGGTTAGTTTTTACCTTCATAGATATTTACAATTCGGATGTATCTTATTATATAGATTCACGCAATTTGTATATTATTAATTTAATGAAGTTTGGCATATTAGCCTGTATAAACATATTTAGGTCTATATCTATTAACACAATTACATGTTATTTGTGTTGCCTCGTAGGAATGAGGTTAGTTTTTACCTTCATAGATATTTACAATTCGGATGTATCTTATTATATAGATTCACGCAATTTGTATATTATTACTTATATAAAGTTTGACATATTAGCTTGTATAAACATATTTAGGCCTATATCTGTTAACACAATTACCGGTTATTTGTGTTGCCTTGTAGGAATGAGGTTAGTTTTTACCTTCATAGATATTTACAATTCGGATTTATCTTATTATATAGATTCATGTACTTTGTATATTATTACTTTAATGAAGTTTGGCATATTAGCTTGTATAAACATATTTAGGCCTATATCTTTTAACACAATTACCGGTTATTTGTGTTGCCTTGTAGGAATGAGGTTAGTGTTTACCTTCATACATATTTACAATTCGGATGTATCTTATTACATAAATTCATGTACTTTGTATATTATTACTTATATGTAGTTTTGCATATTAGCTTGTATAAACATATTTAGGTCTATATCTATTAACACAATTACATGTTATTTGTGTTGCCGTGTAGGAATGAGGTTAGTTTTTACCTTTATAGATATTTACAATTCGGATGTATCTTATTATATAGATTCACGCAATTTGTATATTATTAATTTAATGAAGTTTGGCATATTAGCCTGTATAAACATATTTAGGCCTATATCTATTAACACAATTACATGTTATTTGTGTTGCCTCGTAGGAATGAGGTTAGTTTTTACCTTCATAGATATTTACAATTCGGATGTATCTTATTATATAGATTCACGCAATTTGTATATTATTACTTATATAAAGATTGACATATTAGCTTGTATAAACATATTTAGGCCTAAATCTGTTAACACAATTACCGGTTATTTGTGTTGCCTTGTAGGAATGAGGTTAGTTTTTACCTTCATAGATATTTACAATTCGGATTTATCTTATTATATAGATTTACGTAATTTGTATATTATTACTTTAATGAAGCTTGGCATATTAGCTTGTATAAACATATTTAGGCCTATATCTTTTAACACAATTACCGGTTATTTGTGTTGCCTTGTAGGAATGAGGTTAGTTTTTACCTTCATAGATATTTACAATTCGGATGTATCTTATTATATAAATTCATGTACTTTGTATATTATTACTTATATGTAGTTTTCATATTAGCTTGTATGAACATATTTAGGTCTATATCTATTAACACAATTACATGTTATTTGTGTTGCCTTGTAGGAATGAGGTTAGTTTTTACCTTCATAGATATTTACAATTCGGATTTTTCTTATTATATAAATTCATGTAATTTGTATATTATTACTTATATGTAGTTTTGCATATTAGCTTGTATAAACATATTTAGGCTTATATCTGTTAACACAATTACCGGTTATTTGTGTTGCCTTGTAGGAATGAGGTTAGTGTTTACCTTCATAGATATTTACAATTCGGATGTATCTTATTATATAAATTCATGTACTTTGTATATTATTACTTATATGTAGTTTTGCATATTAGCTTGTATAAACATATTTAGGTCTATATTTATTAACACAATTACATGTTATTTGTGTTGCCTCGTAGGAATGAGGTTAGTATTTACCTTCATAGATATTTACAATTCGGATGTATCTTATTATATAGATTCACGCAATTTGTATATTATTACTTTAATGAAGTTTGGCATATTAGCCTGTATAAACATATTTAGGCCTATATCTATTAACACAATTACATGTTATTTGTGTTGCCTCGTAGGAATGAGGTTAGTTTTTACCTTCATAGATATTTACAAATCGGATGTATCTTATTATATAGATTCACGCAATTTGTATATTATTACTTATATAAGGTTTGACATATTAGCTTGTATAAACATATTTAGGCCTATATCTGTTAACACAATTACCGGTTATTTGTGCTGCCTTGTAGGAATGAGGTTAGTTTTTACCTTCATAGATATTTACAATTCGGATTTATCTTATTATATAGATTTACGTAATTTGTATATTATTACTTATATAAAGTTTGACATATTAGCTTGTATAAACATATTTAGGCCTATATCTTTTAACACAATTACCGGTTATTTGTGTTGCCTTGTAGGAATGAGGTTAGTGTTTACCTTCATAGATATTTACAATTCGGATGTATCTTATTACATAAATTCATGTACTTTGTATATTATTACTTATATGTAGTTTTGCATATTAGCTTGTATAAACATATTTAGGTCTATATCTATTAACACAATTACATGTTATTTGTGTTGCCTCGTAGGAATGAGGTTAGTATTTACCTTCATAGATATTTACAATTCGGATGTATCTTATTATATAGATTCACGCAATTTGTATATTATTACTTTAATGAAGTTTGGCATATTAGCCTGTATAAACATATTTAGGCCTATATCTGTTAACACAATTACCGGTTATTTGTGATGCCTTGTAGGAATGAGGTTAGTGTTTACCTTCATAGATATTTACAATTCGGATGTATCTTATTATATAAATTCATGTACTTTGTATATTATTACTTATATGTAGTTTTGCATATTAGCTTGTATAAACATATTTAGGTCTATATCTATTAACACAATTACATGTTATTTGTGTTGCCTCGTAGGAATGAGGTTAGTTTTTACCTTCATAGATATTTACAATTCGGATGTATCTTATTATATAGATTCACGCAATTTGTATATTATTACTTATATAAAGTTTGACATATTAGCTTGTATAAACATATTTAGGCCTATATCTGTTAACACAATTACCGGTTATTTGTGCTGCCTTGTAGGAATGTGGTTAGTTTTTACCTTCACAGATATTTACAATTCGGATTTATCTTATTATATAGATTTACGTAATTTGTATATTATTACTTTAATGAAGTTTTGGCATATTAGCTTGTATAAACATATTTAGGCCTATATCTTTTAACACAATTACCGGTTATTTGTGTTGCCTCGTAGGAATGAGGTTAGTGTTTACCTTCATAGATATTTACAATTCGGATGTATCTTATTATATAGATTCACGCAATTTGTATATTATTACTTATATAAAGTTTGTCATATTAGCTTGTATAAACATATTTAGGCCTATATCTTTTAACACAATTACCGGTTATTTGTGTTGCCTTGTAGGAATGATTTTAGTGTTTACCTTCATAGATATTTACAATTCGGATGTATCTTATTACATAAATTCATGTACTTTGTATATTATTACTTATATGTAGTTTTGCATATTAGCTTGTATAAACATATTTAGGTCTATATCTATTAACACAATTACTTGTTATTTGTGTTGCCTCGTAGGAATGAGGTTAGTTTTTACCTTCATAGATATTTACAATTCGGATGTATCTTATTATATAGATTCACACAATTTGTATATTATTAATTTAATGAAGTTTGGCATATTAGCCTGTATAAACATATTTAGGCCTATATATATTAACACAATTACATGTTATTTGTGTTGCCTCGTAGGAATGAGGTTAGTTTTTACCTTCATAGATATTTACAATTCGGATGTATCTTATTATATAGATTCACGCAATTTGTATATTATTACTTATATAAAGATTGACATATTAGCTTGTATAAACATATTTAGGCCTATATCTGTAAACACAATTACCGGTTATTTGTGTTGCCTTGTAGGAATGAGGCTGGTTTTTACCTTCATAGATATTTACAATTCGGATTTATCTTATTATATAGATTTACGTAATTTGTATATTATTACTTTAATGAAGTTTGGCATATTAGCTTGTATAAACATATTTAGGCCTATATCTTTTAACACAATTACCGGTTATTTGTGTTGCCTTGTAGGAATGAGGTTAGTTTTTACCTTCATAGATATTTACAATTCGGATGTATCTTATTATATAAATTCATGTACTTAGTATATTATTACTTATATGTAGTTTTGCATATTAGCTTGTATAAACATATTTAGGTCTATATCTATTAACACAATTACATGTTATTTGTGTTGCCTTGTAGGAATGAGGTTAGTTTTTACCTTCATAGATATTTACAATTCGGATTTTTCTTATTATATAAATTCATGTAATTTGTATATTATTACTTATATGTAGTTTGGCATATTAGCTTGTATAAACATATTTAGGTCTATATCTATTAACACAATTACATGTTATTTGTGTTGCCTCGTAGGAATGAGGTTAGTTTTTACCTTCATAGATATTTACAATTCGGATGTATCTTATTATATAGATTCACGCAATTTGTATATTATTAATTTAATGAAGTTTGGCATATTAGCCTGTATAAACATATTTAGGCCTATATCTATTAACACAATTACATGTTATTTGTGTTGCCTCGTAGGAATGAGGTTAGTTTTTACCTTCATAGATATTTACAATTCGGATGTATCTTATTATATAGATTCACGCAATTTGTATATTATTACTTATATAAGGTTTGACATATTAGCTTGTATAAACATATTTAGGCCTATATCTGTTAACACAATTACCGGTTATTTGTGCTGCCTTGTAGGAATGAGGTTAGTTTTTACCTTCACAGATATTTACAATTCGGATTTATCTTATTATATAGATTTACGTAATTTGTATATTATTACTTTAATGAAGGTTTGGCATATTAGCTTGTATAAACATATTTAGGCCTATATCTTTTAACACAATTACCGGTTATTTGTGTTGCCTCGTAGGAATGAGGTTAGTGTTTACCTTCATAGATATTTACAATTCGGATGTATCTTATTATATAGATTCACGCAATTTGTATATTATTACCTATATAAAGTTTGTCATATTAGCTTGTATAAACATATTTAGGCCTATATCTGTTAACACAATTACCGGTTATTTGTGTTGCCTTGTAGGAATGAGGTTAGTTTTTACCTTCATAGATATTTACAATTCGGATTTATCTTATTATATAGATTCATGTACTTTGTATATTATTACTTTAATGAAGTTTGGCATATTAGCTTGTATAAACATATTTAGGCCTATATCTTTTAACACAATTACCGGTTATTTGTGTTGCCTTGTAGGAATGAGGTTAGTGTTTACCTTCATAGATATTTACAATTCGGATGTATCTTATTACATAAATTCATGTACTTTGTATATTATTACTTATATGTAGTTTTGCATATTAGCTTGTATAAACATATTTAGGTCTATATCTATTAACACAATTACATGTTATTTGTGTTGCCTCGTAGGAATGAGGTTAGTTTTTACCTTCATAGATATTTACAATTCGGATGTATCTTATTATATAGATTCACGCAATTTGTATATTATTAATTTAATGAAGTTTGGCATATTAGCCTGTATAAACATATTTAGGCCTATATATATTAACACAATTACATGTTATTTGTGTTGCCTCGTAGGAATGAGGTTAGTTTTTACCTTCATAGATATTTACAATTCGGATGTATCTTATTATATAGATTCACGCAATTTGTATATTATTACTTATATAAAGATTGACATATTAGCTTGTATAAACATATTTAGGCCTATATCTGTTAACACAATTACCGGTTAATTGTGTTGCCTTGTAGGAATGAGGCTGGTTTTTACATTCACAGATATTTACAATTCGGATTTATCTTATTATATAGATTTACGTAATTTGTATATTATTACTTTAATGAAGTTTGGCATATTAGCTTGTATAAACATATTTAGGCCTATATCTTTTAACACAATTACCGGTTATTTGTGTTGCCTTGTAGGAATGAGGTTAGTTTTTACCTTCATAGATATTTACAATTCGGATGTATCTTATTATATAAATTCATGTACTTAGTATATTATTACTTATATGTAGTTTTGCATATTAGCTTGTATAAACATATTTAGGTCTATATCTATTAACACAATTACATGTTATTTGTGTTGCCTTGTAGGAATGAGGTTAGTTTTTACCTTCATAGATATTTACAATTCGGATTTTTCTTATTATATAAATTCATGTAATTTGTATATTATTACTTATATGTAGTGTGGCATATTAGCTTGTATAAACATATTTAGGTCTATATCTATTAACACAATTACATGTTATTTGTGTTGCCTCGTAGGAATGAGGTTAGTTTTTACCTTCATAGATATTTACAATTCGGATGTATCTTATTATATAGATTCACGCAATTTGTATATTATTAATTTAATGAAGTTTGGCATATTAGCCTGTATAAACATATTTAGGCCTATATCTATTAACACAATTACATGTTATTTGTGTTGCCTCGTAGGAATGAGGTTAGTTTTTACCTTCATAGATATTTACAATTCGGATGTATCTTATTATATAGATTCACGCAATTTGTATATTATTATTTATATAAAGTTTGACATATTAGCTTGTATAAACATATTTAGGCCTATATCTGTTAACACAATTACTGGTTATTTGTGTTGCCTTGTAGGAATGAGGTTAGTTTTTACCTTCATAGATATTTACAATTCGGATTTATCTTATTATATAGATTCATGTACTTTGTATATTATTACTTTAATGAAGTTTGGCATATTAGCTTGTATAAACATATTTAGGCCTATACCTTTTAACACAATTACCGGTTATTTGTGTTGTCTTGTAGGAATGAGGTTAGTTTTTACCTTCATAGATATTTACAATTCGGATGTATCTTATTACATAAATTCATGTACTTTGTATATTATTACTTATATGTAGTTTTGCATATTAGCTTGTATAAACATATTTAGGTCTATATCTATTAACACAATTACATGTTATTTGTGTTGCCTCGTAGGAATGAGGTTAGTTTTTACCTTCATAGATATTTACAATTCGGATGTATCTTATTATATAGATTCACGCAATTTGTATATTATTAATTTAATGAAGTTTGGCATATTAGCCTGTATAAACATATTTAGGCCTATATCTATTAACACAATTACATGTTATTTGTGTTGCCTCGTAGGAATGAGGTTAGTTTTTACCTTCATAGATATTTACAATTCGGATGTATCTTATTATATAGATTCACGCAATTTGTATATTATTAATTTAATGAAGTTTGGCATATTAGCCTGTATAAACATATTTAGGTCTATATCTATTAACACAATTACATGTTATTTGTGTTGCCTCGTAGGAATGAGGTTAGTTTTTACCTTCATAGATATTTACAATTCGGATTTTTCTTATTATATAGATTCACGCAATTTGTATATTATTAATTTAATGAAGTTTGGCATATTAGCCTGTATAAACATATTTAGGCCTATATCTATTAACACAATTACATGTTATTTGTGTTGCCTCGTAGGAATGAGGTTAGTTTTTACCTTCATAGATATTTACAATTCGGATGTATCTTATTATATAGATTCACGCAATTTGTATATTATTAATTTAATGAAGTTTGGCATATTAGCCTGTATAAACATATTTAGGTCTATATCTATTAACACAATTACATGTTATTTGTGTTGCCTCGTAGGAATGAGGTTAGTTTTTACCTTCATAGATATTTACAATTCGGATGTATCTTATTATATAGATTCACGCAATTTGTATATTATTACTTATATAAAGTTTGACATATTAGCTTGTATAAACATATTTAGGCCTATATCTGTTAACACAATTACCGGTTATTTGTGTTGCCTTGTACTAATGAGGTTAGTTTTTACCTTCATAGATATTTACAATTCGGATTTATCTTATTATATAGATTCATGTACTTTGTATATTATTACTTTAATGAAGTTTGGCATATTAGCTTGTATAAACATATTTAGGCCTATATCTTTTAACACAATTACCGGTTATTTGTGTTGCCTTGTAGGAATGAGGTTAGTGTTTACCTTCATACATATTTACAATTCGGATGTATCTTATTACATAAATTCATGTACTTTGTATATTATTACTTATATGTAGTTTTGCATATTAGCTTGTATAAACATATTTAGGTCTATATCTATTAACACAATTACATGTTATTTGTGTTGCCGTGTAGGAATGAGGTTAGTTTTTACCTTCATAGATATTTACAATTCGGATGTATCTTATTATATAGATTCACGCAATTTGTATATTATTAATTTAATGAAGTTTGGCATATTAGCCTGTATAAACATATTTAGGCCTATATCTATTAACACAATTACATGTTATTTGTGTTGCCTCGTAGGAATGAGGTTAGTTTTTACCTTCATAGATATTTACAATTCGGATGTATCTTATTATATAGATTCACGCAATTTGTATATTATTAATTTAATGAAGTTTGGCATATTAGCCTGTATAAACATATTTAGGCCTATATCTATTAACACAATTACATGTTATTTGTGTTGCCTCGTAGGAATGAGGTTAGTTTTTACCTTCATAGATATTTACAAATCGGATGTATCTTATTATATAGATTCACGCAATTTGTATATTATTACTTATATAAGGTTTGACATATTAGCTTGTATAAACATATTTAGGCCTATATCTGTTAACACAATTACCGGTTATTTGTGCTGCCTTGTAGGAATGAGGTTAGTTTTTACCTTCATAGATATTTACAATTCGGATTTATCTTATTATATAGATTTACGTAATTTGTATATTATTACTTATATAAAGTTTGACATATTAGCTTGTATAAACATATTTAGGCCTATATCTTTTAACACAATTACCGGTTATTTGTGTTGCCTTGTAGGAATGAGGTTAGTTTTTACCTTCATAGATATTTACAATTCGGATTTATCTTATTATATAGATTCATGTACTTTGTATATTATTACTTTAATGAAGTTTGGCATATTAGCTTGTATAAACATATTTAGGCCTATATCTTTTAACACAATTACCGGTTATTTGTGTTGCCTTGTAGGAATGAGGTTAGTGTTTACCTTCATAGATATTTACAATTCGGATGTATCTTATTACATAAATTCATGTACTTTGTATATTATTACTTATATGTAGTTTTGCATATTAGCTTGTATAAACATATTTAGGTCTATATCTATTAACACAATTACATGTTATTTGTGTTGCCTCGTAGGAATGAGGTTAGTATTTACCTTCATAGATATTTACAATTCGGATGTATCTTATTATATAGATTCACGCAATTTGTATATTATTACTTTAATGAAGTTTGGCATATTAGCCTGTATAAACATATTTAGGCCTATATCTATTAACACAATTACATGTTATTTGTGTTGCCTCGTAGGAATGAGGTTAGTTTTTACCTTCATAGATATTTACAATTCGGATGTATCTTATTATATAGATTCACGCAATTTGTATATTATTACTTATATAAAGTTTGACATATTAGCTTGTATAAACATATTTAGGCCTATATCTGTTAACACAATTACCGGTTATTTGTGCTGCCTTGTAGGAATGAGGTTAGTTTTTACCTTCACAGATATTTACAATTCGGATTTATCTTATTATATAGATTTACGTAATTTGTATATTATTACTTTAATGAAGTTTTGGCATATTAGCTTGTATAAACATATTTAGGCCTATATCTTTTAACACAATTACCGGTTATTTGTGTTGCCTCGTAGGAATGAGGTTAGTGTTTACCTTCATAGATATTTACAATTCGGATGTATCTTATTATATAGATTCACGCAATTTGTATATTATTACTTATATAAAGTTTGTCATATTAGCTTGTATAAACATATTTAGGCCTATATCTTTTAACACAATTACCGGTTATTTGTGTTGCCTTGTAGGAATGATTTTAGTGTTTACCTTCATAGATATTTACAATTCGGATTTATCTTATTATATAGATTCATGTACTTTGTATATTATTACTTTAATGAAGTTTGGCATATTAGCTTGTATAAACATATTTAGGCCTATATCTTTTAACACAATTACCGGTTATTTGTGTTGCCTCGTAGGAATGAGGTTAGTTTTTACCTTCATAGATATTTACAATTCGGATTTATCTTATTATATAGATTCATGTACTTTGTATATTATTACTTTAATGAAGTTTGGCATATTAGCTTGTATAAACATATTTAGGCCTATATCTTTTAACACAATTACCGGTTATTTGTGTTGAATTGTAGGAATGATTTTAGTGTTTACCTTCATAGATATTTACAATTCGGATGTATCTTATTACATAAATTCATGTACTATGTATATTATTACTTATATGTAGTTTTGCATATTAGCTTGTATAAACATATTTAGGTCTATATCTATTAACACAATTACATGTTATTTGTGTTGCCTCGTAGGAATGAGGTTAGTTTTTACCTTCATAGATATTTACAATTCGGATGTATCTTATTATATAGATTCACGCAATTTGTATATTATTAATTTAATGAAGTTTGGCATATTAGCCTGTATAAACATATTTAGGCCTATATATATTAACACAATTACATGGTATTTGTGTTGCCTCGTAGGAATGAGGTTAGTTTTTACCTTCATAGATATTTACAATTCGGATGTATCTTATTATATAGATTCACGCAATTTGTATATTATTACTTATATAAAGATTGACATATTAGCTTGTATAAACATATTTAGGCCTATATCTGTTAACACAATTACCGGTTATTTGTGTTGCCTTGTAGGAATGAGGCTGGTTTTTACCTTCATAGATATTTACAATTCGGATTTATCTTATTATATAGATTTACGTAATTTGTATATTATTACTTTAATGAAGTTTGGCATATTAGCTTGTATAAACATATTTAGGCCTATATCTTTTAACACAATTACCGGTTATTTGTGTTGCCTTGTAGGAATGAGGTTAGTTTTTACCTTCATAGATATTTACAATTCGGATGTATCTTATTATATAAATTCATGTACTTAGTATATTATTACTTATATGTAGTTTTGCATATTAGCTTGTATAAACATATTTAGGTCTATATCTATTAACACAATTACATGTTATTTGTGTTGCCTTGTAGGAATGAGGTTAGTTTTTACCTTCATAGATATTTACAATTCGGATTTTTCTTATTATATAAATTCATGTAATTTGTATATTATTACTTATATGTAGTTTGGCATATTAGCTTGTATAAACATATTTAGGTCTATATCTATTAACACAATTACATGTTATTTGTGTTGCCTCGTAGGAATGAGGTTAGTTTTTACCTTCATAGATATTTACAATTCGGATGTATCTTATTATATAGATTCACGCAATTTGTATATTATTAATTTAATGAAGTTTGGCATATTAGCCTGTATAAACATATTTAGGCCTATATCTATTAACACAATTACATGTTATTTGTGTTGCCTCGTAGGAATGAGGTTAGTTTTTACCTTCATAGATATTTACAATTCGGATGTATCTTATTATATAGATTCACGCAATTTGTATATTATTACTTATATAAAGTTTGACATATTAGCTTGTATAAACATATTTAGGCCTATATCTGTTAACACAATTACCGGTTATTTGTGCTGCCTTGTAGGAATGAGGTTAGTTTTTACCTTCACAGATATTTACAATTCGGATTTATCTTATTATATAGATTTACGTAATTTGTATATTATTACTTTAATGAAGGTTTGGCATATTAGCTTGTATAAACATATTTAGGCCTATATCTTTTAACACAATTACCGGTTATTTGTGTTGCCTCGTAGGAATGAGGTTAGTGTTTACCTTCATAGATATTTACAATTCGGATGTATCTTATTATATAGATTCACGCAATTTGTATATTATTACTTATATAAAGTTTGTCATATTAGCTTGTATAAACATATTTAGGCCTATATCTGTTAACACAATTACCGGTTATTTGTGTTGCCTTGTAGGAATGAGGTTAGTTTTTACCTTCATAGATATTTACAATTCGGATTTATCTTATTATATAGATTCATGTACTTTGTATATTATTACTTTAATGAAGTTTGGCATATTAGCTTGTATAAACATATTTAGGCCTATATCTTTTAACACAATTACCGGTTATTTGTGTTGCCTTGTAGGAATGAGGTTAGTGTTTACCTTCATAGATATTTACAATTCGGATGTATCTTATTACATAAATTCATGTACTTTGTATATTATTACTTATATGTAGTTTTGCATATTAGCTTGTATAAACATATTTAGGTCTATATCTATTAACACAATTACATGTTATTTGTGTTGCCTCGTAGGAATGAGGTTAGTTTTTACCTTCATAGATATTTACAATTCGGATGTATCTTATTATATAGATTCACGCAATTTGTATATTATTAATTTAATGAAGTTTGGCATATTAGCCTGTATAAACATATTTAGGCCTATATATATTAACACAATTACATGTTATTTGTGTTGCCTCGTAGGAATGAGTTTAGTTTTTACCTTCATAGATATTTACAATTCGGATGTATCTTATTATATAGATTCACGCAATTTGTATATTATTACTTATATAAAGATTGACATATTAGCTTGTATAAACATATTTAGGCCTATATCTGTTAACACAATTACCGGTTATTTGTGTTGCCTTGTAGGAATGAGGCTGGTTTTTACCTTCATAGATATTTACAATTCGGATTTATCTTATTATATAGATTTACGTAATTTGTATATTATTACTTTAATGAAGTTTGGCATATTAGCTTGTATAAACATATTTAGGCCTATATCTTTTAACACAATTACCGGTTATTTGTGTTGCCTTGTAGGAATGAGGTTAGTTTTTACCTTCATAGATATTTACAATTCGGATGTATCTTATTATATAAATTCATGTACTTAGTATATTATTACTTATACGTAGTTTTGCATATTAGCTTGTATAAACATATTTAGGTCTATATCTATTAACACAATTACATGTTATTTGTGTTGCCTTGTAGGAATGAGGTTAGTTTTTACCTTCATAGATATTTACAATTCGGATTTTTCTTATTATATAAATTCATGTAATTTGTATATTATTACTTATATGTAGTGTGGCATATTAGCTTGTATAAACATATTTAGGTCTATATCTATTAACACAATTACATGTTATTTGTGTTGCCTCGTAGGAATGAGGTTAGTTTTTACCTTCATAGATATTTACAATTCGGATGTATCTTATTATATAGATTCACGCAATTTGTATATTATTAATTTAATGAAGTTTGGCATATTAGCCTGTATAAACATATTTAGGCCTATATCTATTAACACAATTACATGTTATTTGTGTTGCCTCGTAGGAATGAGGTTAGTTTTTACCTTCATAGATATTTACAATTCGGATGTATCTTATTATATAGATTCACGCAATTTGTATATTATTATTTATATAAAGTTTGACATATTAGCTTGTATAAACATATTTAGGCCTATATCTGTTAACACAATTACTGGTTATTTGTGTTGCCTTGTAGGAATGAGGTTAGTTTTTACCTTCATAGATATTTACAATTCGGATTTATCTTATTATATAGATTCATGTACTTTGTATATTATTACTTTAATGAAGTTTGGCATATTAGCTTGTATAAACATATTTAGGCCTATATCTTTTAACACAATTACCGGTTATTTGTGTTGTCTTGTAGGAATGAGGTTAGTTTTTACCTTCATAGATATTTACAATTCGGATGTATCTTATTACATAAATTCATGTACTTTGTATATTATTACTTATATGTAGTTTTGCATATTAGCTTGTATAAACATATTTAGGTCTATATCTATTAACACAATTACATGTTATTTGTGTTGCCTCGTAGGAATGAGGTTAGTTTTTACCTTCATAGATATTTACAATTCGGATGTATCTTATTATATAGATTCACGCAATTTGTATATTATTAATTTAATGAAGTTTGGCATATTAGCCTGTATAAACATATTTAGGCCTATATCTATTAACACAATTACATGTTATTTGTGTTGCCTCGTAGGAATGAGGTTAGTTTTTACCTTCATAGATATTTACAATTCGGATGTATCTTATTATATAGATTCACGCAATTTGTATATTATTAATTTAATGAAGTTTGGCATATTAGCCTGTATAAACATATTTAGGTCTATATCTATTAACACAATTACATGTTATTTGTGTTGCCTCGTAGGAATGAGGTTAGTTTTTACCTTCATAGATATTTACAATTCGGATGTATCTTATTATATAGATTCACGCAATTTGTATATTATTAATTTAATGAAGTTTGGCATATTAGCCTGTATAAACTTATTTAGGCCTATATCTATTAACACAATTACATGTTATTTGTGTTGCCTCGTAGGAATGAGGTTAGTTTTTACCTTCATAGATATTTACAATTCGGATGTATCTTATTATATAGATTCACGCAATTTGTATATTATTAATTTAATGAAGTTTGGCATATTAGCCTGTATAAACATATTTAGGTCTATATCTATTAACACAATTACATGTTATTTGTGTTGCCTCGTAGGAATGAGGTTAGTTTTTACCTTCATAGATATTTACAATTCGGATGTATCTTATTATATAGATTCACGCAATTTGTATATTATTACTTATATAAAGTTTGACATATTAGCTTGTATAAACATATTTAGGCCTATATCTGTTAACACAATTACCGGTTATTTGTGTTGCCTTGTAGGAATGAGGTTAGTTTTTACCTTCATAGATATTTACAATTCGGATTTATCTTATTATATAGATTCATGTACTTTGTATATTATTACTTTAATGAAGTTTGGCATATTAGCTTGTATAAACATATTTAGGCCTATATCTTTTAACACAATTACCGGTTATTTGTGTTGCCTTGTAGGAATGAGGTTAGTGTTTACCTTCATACATATTTACAATTCGGATGTATCTTATTACATAAATTCATGTACTTTGTATATTATTACTTATATGTAGTTTTGCATATTAGCTTGTATAAACATATTTAGGTCTATATCTATTAACACAATTACATGTTATTTGTGTTGCCGTGTAGGAATGAGGTTAGTTTTTACCTTCATAGATATTTACAATTCGGATGTATCTTATTATATAGATTCACGCAATTTGTATATTATTAATTTAATGAAGTTTGGCATATTAGCCTGTATAAACATATTTAGGCCTATATCTATTAACACAATTACATGTTATTTGTGTTGCCTCGTAGGAATGAGGTTAGTTTTTACCTTCATAGATATTTACAATTCGGATGTATCTTATTATATAGATTCACGCAATTTGTATATTATTACTTATATAAAGATTGACATATTAGCTTGTATAAACATATTTAGGCCTATATCTGTTAACACAATTACCGGTTATTTGTGTTGCCTTGTAGGAATGAGGTTAGTTTTTACCTTCATAGTGATTTACAATTCGGATTTATCTTATTATATAGATTTACGTAATTTGTATATTATTACTTTAATGAAGCTTGGCATATTAGCTTGTATAAACATATTTAGGCCTATATCTTTTAACACAATTACCGGTTATTTGTGTTGCCTTGTAGGAATGAGGTTAGTTTTTACCTTCATAGATATTTACAATTCGGATGTATCTTATTATATAAATTCATGTACTTTGTATATTATTACTTATATGTAGTTTTGCATATTAGCTTGTATAAACATATTTAGGTCTATATCTATTAACACAATTACATGTTATTTGTGTTGCCTTGTAGGAATGAGGTTAGTTTTTACCTTCATAGATATTTACAATTCGGATGTATCTTATTATATAGATTCACGCAATTTGTATATTATTACTTATATAAAGTTTGACATATTAGTTTACATTAACACATATCGATCTATTTGCATAACTACCGGTTACTTTTATCACTTTGTAGGGGTAAAGTCAATTTGTACCCTGATAAATATTTACAATTCAGTTGCATAGTGTTACGCATATTCAGGTTTTTCTATTTCGTTAAGGTAACAGAATAGATAACCTACAAACTTTAACATAGGCAGATAACTTGTTCTGACTTTCGAGAATCGATATAATCCAAAGGGATCCCTTCCAAGCGGTTTAATAAGAGGGGAATGTATTATAATGAAGTGGTCGCATGTAAAGGATCCAAAAGCTTTGCGGTATTTTTAATATCATATACCATATTCATTAAATTTTAACAATGCCTCTGTAAAAAGGGTTTCATGCTCATTGTTACATCGGCCTCTCCAGATGTGTTGCCCAGGGATTGGGTTGTTCTTCAGTTTAAAAACAGGAATTTAATAATAAAAAAAAATAGTGGAAACGCCGTCCCCAGGTGCTTGACTACCGAAGGTGCGGTTAAACTATATAATTACGATAGTTATGGTAAAGCCAGCTCTGCATTATAATATTTATATTTCCTTTTCTTTTCTAGAGGTATACATTTACAAAGCCATTCTTGTTACATTTCGTAACAGGAGTATAACTGTGGAAACGTCACACAGAGATGTCAGACATCCCAAAACGTAGGCAATCGCCCAAAGATTTCCCCTATCAAACCTGGCAGATAACGTTAATAGTTTTTTCGTCTCTAGTTGATAGTAATTTCAAGTTTAAATAATCTAAACATAGAGTTTGGTAAGTACTAATAAATGTAGTATATTTGGTTAATGCATGCGATAATCTCTGTTATTTGATATTATAGTTGAATTTATTACTCGCAAGTTGTGTTAGTCTCTGCATAGTATTTTAGCTGTGCCTAGTTAAAATATATTTTAAATGAAGGTTTTATTATTTCTAAAAGACGTTTACACTTTGATCGTGTGTGCACTAGATAGGCCCACTTTATCAGGTCAAAGGTAGGCTTTCAGCAAATTCAAAATATAGATTACAGATAAGAGAAATACCCAGTTTTTAAGTGGGTATATATACGTATGTATGTAATTTTTACATTACTGTCGTAATTTCAAACAAAGTGCCTAAAGGGAAATTAAAAACTCTTTAATAATCAATAAATTACTCCGGGGAAGCGTGTACTTTTATCGCCGTTTGAGAGAAGGCCTATTTCACCTAAGCGCTACTGCGGAAGTAGGTTACCCCTTAGAAGTAAGTGACCAATATAATCCTAAATTTTTTCTACCTTTATTTCAAATTTCCCGCCATTCAAAGTAACGGGTTGCTTCATCCTTAAGATCCTGATAGAGTATTGTCTACTTCAAATATCTAACGTTTAAATGTAAAGGCATGGCTTTGAGGAGTTTATACCAATACCCTTTACTTATATACTTTATTGTTTATATCTTTTACGATTACCCATATACACTACTGTTCATATCTATCCCCTTCACCTGTATACGCCACTGTTCATATCTATCCCCTTCACCTGTATACCCTTCTGTTCATATCTATCCCCTTCACCTACAAACGCTACTGTTCATATCTATCCCCTTCACCTATATACGCTACCGTTCATATCTATACTCTTCACCTATATACGCTACTGTTTATATTTATCCCCTTCACCTATATACGCTACCGATCATATCTGTCCTCTTCACCTATATATGCTACTGTTCATATCCATCCCCTTCACCTATATACGCTACTATACATATCTATCCCCTTCACCTATATACGCCACTGTTCATATCTATCCCCTTCACATATATACGCTACTGTTCATATCTATCCCCTTCCCCTATATACGCTACTGTTTATATTTATCCCCTTCACCTATATACGCTACCGATCATATCTGTCCTCTTCACCTAAATATGCTACTATTCATATCTATCCCCTTCACCAATATACGCTACTATACATATCTATCCCCTTTACATATATATGGTACCGTTCATATCTATGAACTTTATATACTGCCCATTATATACTTACTTGGAAATTCTTGTATATTCTATACTTTAAGTAAAAAGAGTCCTATTAATAAAACACGTTTTGTTTTTGCACATATTTATTTTTCTTTGTAATTTGTAATATTTAAGTATTTCTTTAAAAGAATGAAACTCTGAAGTAAATTCGAATAACGTGTTTTTTAAATTTTATTATAGTACATTAAAGTAAAAAATACAATCACATAATAGTGTTTGTTTAATAAGATCATAACAAAGACGTGTTTATATCTGGTTTTTGTTCTGAGACGCACAAACAAGTTGGGCAGCTCGGAGATGTTTTGTCGTTAAGACGAAGAAATGAGGTAGTTTTTCTCGGTGTCAAACTGGAAAGTTCAATACCTTATTCTTAGCCTCTGACAGTTAAGGAAGATGGAAGAGCTTTGTAACCGATCCGCATACCAAGGGATTCGCTTCGGTGTCGACGGGAACAAAAGTGAACGCTGAATAAAGAATGTAATTGCTGAAGAACACGTTTATACTGCGGCGATTGATAAATTGGAGATGTATACGGAGCCACGGCGCGGCGCTGTGAACTGTAGCGAACTCTAGTAAATGTATCCCTGTTTGGTGAAAACACATAAACAAGTTAACTGTTGGCTAGAAAAAATAAAACAAAATTGTAAAATACATTTATAGAAATATTTTAGAAATAAATACATAGAACAAAGAAAGAAAGATTCTCTTGAAACACATAAGATAGAAAATTAAATATCATAAAGGGTAAAATCTATGAATTAAAATAATAACCACACATGAAAGAATTCACATGAATTTGAATAAATTAAGTCTTTTATAAAAGAGGTTTATTAAAAGAGGTTTAGGCAATTAATCTATCTAGTGAATGTCTCCAAAGGTCGTGGTTTATATCATTCCTTCTCTAAAAATTATCTGATAACTATAAGTAGACATCTTATCTTGGCAATGGTTACCGTATTTACGCGAGGCATCACAAGTACTTTGGTTAAACCTGAAGTGCCCGTCACGAGGACTGCTAACCGTAATCGGTTCAATGAGTCGATCATGAAGTCCTTAGGAATAGTAGGTATGTGAGAACCAACCGTCATATGAAAAGAAAAATAACTTCATAAAAGTAAAGGACCGAATACAGTCAAATTCATTTTTATTATTTGTTTAATAATAAATGCCTTATTAAAAAGTCCTGTGTTAGACCCTTTGTCGTAGTTGAAAGAGGTGAGAGAATCAGCCATGGGGTACAAAGCAGATAAGAGGTTAGGGAATCAGTCTTGGGGTACAAGGCTGATAAGAGGTTAGGGAATCAATCAAGGCTGATAAGAGGTTAGGGAATCAGTTATGGGGTACAAGACTGATAAGAGGTTAGGAAATCAGTCATGGGGTACAAGGCTGATAAGAGATTTGGGAATCAATCATGGGGTACAAGGCTGATAAGAGGTTAGGCATCCAGTCATGGGGTACAAGGCTGATAAGAGGTTAGGGAATCAGTCATGGGGTACAAGGCTGATAAGGGGTTAAGGAATCAGTAATGGGCTACAAGTCTGATAAGAGGTTAGGGAATCAGTCATGGGGTACAAGGCTGATAAGAGGTTAGGGAATCAATCATGAGGATACAAAGCTGATAAGAGGTTAATGAATCAGTTATTGGTTATAAGGATGATAATAGGTTAGAGAATCAGCCATAGGCTAAAGGGTGATAAGAGGTTAAGGAATCAGTCATGGGCTAAAAAGGCTGATGAGAGTTTAGGAAATTAGTCATGGGGTACAAGGCTGATAAGAGGTTAATGAATCAGTCATGGATTATAAGGCTGGAGGGTTGATAAATGCGAAATGGACTTCAAGGGTGATTAGGGTTTAATAAAACAGTCTTGGGTTACAAGGCTGATAAAATGTTTATAAATAAGTTATGGGCTATGAAGCTGATAAGGGCTTAATGAATCAGTTATGGGTTACAAGGTTGATAAGAGGTCGATGAAGAAGTCATTGGATACAAGGCTGATGAGACATAAAACATACACATCGTCTAATTATCGAAAATCTTACTTTTTTAAAATATACTTTTGTACCGGTAGTTTTGTCACCATTATCTTTATAAATTACCTATAATTTAGCCTTATAATTTCTAATAAAGTAAGCGTTACATTACTGTCTGCATCGTTGTAGTTCTTGTAAACTCTAAAACCACAAATAAATGCCTCACGAACTCACAAATGTCCTTTTTGAAGAGATGCTGGTTACCCTGTCATAATAATAGCATGGTTCGTTATTTACCTTGCTAAGTACTACCTGATTCCATCTGCTCTTTTCAGTTACGCAACATAATAAAGTGGTATTAAATATTAAATGGGTAGACAGCTGTTTATGAACTCGACCGAGAGTAGGTCTCTAGAACTGACAGAAAATAAGACTACAATGTATAGATAGAATATTAGTATAACCTATGCAAGAACATAGGACAATAGTTACAATACAGATTTATCCACAGTCAAATAACCGTTTTATAGCAACCGAATTATGTACTTGATTCTTCAATAATTACTTAGTGATCGAAAGACGTTTGTTTAACAAAACGTAAAATGTGTGTTTCAAGTATTACAATTTGTTTTTGGTTAATTTATACTTTTAACTACATCATGGATTTAATATACATTTGTGTGTTTTTGCTAAAAATATATGTATTAATAGTATTATAGTAATACTTGTAACTAGTAACGGGGCAAACAAGTGACATTAGGAACACACATGATTCTATAACCCTAGGAAAGGAACCAATGTTACAATGTCTATGCAGGTTTCGGAACTGCTTGACAAACACAAATAATATTCTATGAGTAATAAGGGATAGGAGTTATATGTGTGTGTGTATATATATATATATATATATATATATATATATATATATATATATATATATATAAGCATGATTTTGATTCCAATGTAAGGCATAACACTTACAAAGTACAGGATACCAATCATATGCCATTGCTTGAATGCAACCTGTACAGTCTCGGCTAAGGTGCTTTGATCTCAGGTTGATGAACGAAGGGGAGCAAAGTTTGATCTTTGAAATGTCACAAACTGAACTAACAAAGACCAATATTTTCTGACATTCACGTTGGCAAGAATGATTGTTGTTTAGTTGTTGAACGTTATTAAATAAGGGCGAAATATTTAACTGTCTTAACCGCAAAACGCAGAGCAGAAGCCAGAAAACGGGTACTGACAAACCTGAGAGCGATTCTACTGCTCATACAATATAGATTTGGATAGGGGTAATGTCTCCATCGGGGAAGGCTTTTAGTTTATCGTCGTCACTCTAGAAAGCGTGAGCTTATAATTTGAAGAGATACAATATACACTCTGAGGTTAACACTCTGAGGTATACACTCAATTTTATATACACTCTGAGGTAAAAGGTACTTCTATTTTTTAATTTAGATAGGATTATCTCAACAATAATTCGAATAATAAAAGAGATACTATCGATTAAAAGATATTTTAATTGCTTTGTAACGTTTTGTGTTGACTGAAAATGACTCATAAAATACAGTTATTTAAGTCCATCATGTTTCCATATCCTTCAATCGAGTCTCCAGATACGAAGATTTTGAAAAAAATTGCGGTTTAGTATAAGAGAATCGTATTGAGGTTTCAGAGGACAGTCCGTTGTGGTAATCATCCGGTAATGATTATTTATCTGCACTATATTAGATATAGTTGTGTAGTTTTACAGTGATCAAGCTTTTAACGATTACCGCCTCTGAAGGATAAAAAACGATTGTGTATAATGTATAAAGGATCGCAACATAGTCTTTATTTAGATACCTGAAGTAGACATGATCTAGAGAAGTCTGTATCGTCGACCTGGTACCAACATGCGAGTCTTGGACGTATCCTTATCGTATCGCAACATAGTCTTTATTTAGATACCTGAAGTAGACATGATCTAGAGAAGTCTGTATCGTCTACCTGGTACCAACATGCGAGTCTTGGACGTATCCTTATCGTATCGCAACATAGTCTTTATTTAGATACCTGAAGTAGACATGATCTAGAGAAGTCTGTATCGTCTACCTGGTACCAACATGCGAGTCTTGGACGTATCCTTATCGTATCGCAACATAGTCTTTATTTAGATACCTGAAGTAGACATGATCTAGAGAAGTCTGTATCGTCTACCTGGTACCAACATGCGAGTCTTGGACGTATCCTTATCGTATCGCAACATAGTCTTTATTTAGATACCTGAAGTAGACATGATCTAGAGAAGTCTGTATCGTCTACCTGGTACCAACATGCGAGTCTTGGACGTATCCTTATCGTATCGCAACATAGTCTTTATTTAGATACCTGAAGTAGACATGATCTAGAGAAGTCTGTATCGTCTACCTGGTACCAACATGCGAGTCTTGGACGTATCCTTATCGTATCGCAACATAGTCTTTATTTAGATACCTGAAGTAGACATGATCTAGAGAAGTCTGTATCGTCTACCTGGTACCAACATGCGAGTCTTAGACGTATCCTTATCGTATCGCAACATAGTCTTTATTTAGATACCTGAAGTAGACATGATCTAGAGAAGTCTGTATCGTCTACCTGGTACCAACATGCGAGTCTTGGACGTATCCTTATCGTATCGCAACATAGTCTTTATTTAGATACCTGAAGTAGACATGATCTAGAGAAGTCTGTATCGTCTACCTGGTACCAACATGCGAGTCTTGGACGTATCCTTATCGTATCGCAACATAGTCTTTATTTAGATACCTGAAGTAGACATGATCTAGAGAAGTCTGTATCGTCTACCTGGTACCAACATGCGAGTCTTGGACGTATCCTTATCGTATCGCAACATAGTCTTTATTTAGATACCTGAAGTAGACATGATCTAGAGAAGTCTGTATCGTCTACCTGGTACCAACATGCGAGTCTTGGACGTATCCTTATCGTATCGCAACATAGTCTTTATTTAGATACCTGAAGTAGACATGATCTAGAGAAGTCTGTATCGTCTACCTGGTACCAACATGCGAGTCTTGGACGTATCCTTATCGTATCGCAACATAGTCTTTATTTAGATACCTGAAGTAGACATGATCTAGAGAAGTCTGTATCGTCTACCTGGTACCAACATGCGAGTCTTGGACGTATCCTTATCGTATCGCAACATAGTCTTTATTTAGATACCTGAAGTAGACATGATCTAGAGAAGTCTGTATCGTCTACCTGGTACCAACATGCGAGTCTTGGACGTATCCTTATCGTATCGCAACATAGTCTTTATTTAGATACCTGAAGTAGA
The DNA here is from genome assembly GCA_036971475.1 of Prosapia bicincta. Lineage (NCBI taxonomy): Eukaryota > Metazoa > Arthropoda > Insecta > Hemiptera > Cercopidae > Prosapia > Prosapia bicincta. Next base: position 287,248,813 of record JBAIZL010000001.1, read on the forward strand.
CATGATCTAGAGAAGTCTGTATCGTCTACCTGGTACCAACATGCGAGTCTTGGACGTATCCTTATCGTATCGCAACATAGTCTTTATTTAGATACCTGAAGTAGACATGATCTAGAGAAGTCTGTATCGTCTACCTGGTACCAACATGCGAGTCTTGGACGTATCCTTATCGTATCGCAACATAGTCTTTATTTAGATACCTGAAGTAGACATGATCTAGAGAAGTCTGTATCGTCTACCTGGTACCAACATGCGAGTCTTGGACGTATCCTTATCGTATCGCAACATAGTCTTTATTTAGATACCTGAAGTAGACATGATCTAGAGAAGTCTGTATCGTCTACCTGGTACCAACATGCGAGTCTTGGACGTATCCTTATCGTATCGCAACATAGTCTTTATTTAGATACCTGAAGTAGACATGATCTAGAGAAGTCTGTATCGTCTACCTAGTACCAACATGCGAGTCTTGGACGTATCCTTATCGTATCGCAACATAGTCTTTATTTAGATACCTGAAGTAGACATGATCTAGAGAAGTCTGTATCGTCTACCTGGTACCAACATGCGAGTCTTGGACGTATCCTTATCGTATCGCAACATCGTCTTTATTTAGATACCTGAAGTAGACATGATCTAGAGAAGTCTGTATCGTCTACCTGGTACCAACATGCGAGTCTTGGATGTATCCTTATCGTATCGCAACATAGTCTTTATTTAGATACCTGAAGTAGACAAGATCTAGAGAAGTCTGTATCGTCTACCTGGTACCAACATGCGAGTCTTGGACTGGACGTATCCTTATCGTATCGCAACATAGTCTTTATTTAGATACCTGAAGTAGACATGATCTAGAGAAGTCTGTATCGTCTACCTGGTACCAACATGCGAGTCTTGGACGTATCCTTATCGTATCGCAACATAGTCTTTATTTAGATACCTGAAGTAGACATGATCTAGAGAAGTCTGTATCGTCTACCTGGTACCAACATGCGAGTCTTGGACGTATCCTTATCGTATCGCAACATAGTCTTTATTTAGATACCTGAAGTAGACATGATCTAGAGAAGTCTGTATCGTCTACCTGGTACCAACATGCGAGTCTTGGACGTATCTTTATCGTATCGCAACATAGTCTTTATTTAGATACCTGAAGTAGACATGATCTAGAGAAGTCTGTATCGTCTACCTGGTACCAACATGCGAGTCTTGGACGTATCCTTATCGTATCGCAACATAGTCTTTATTTAGATACCTGAAGTAGACATGATCTAGAAAGTCTGTATCGTCTACCTGGTACCAACATGCGAGTCTTGGACGTATCCTTATCGTATCGCAACATAGTCTTTATTTAGATACCTGAAGTAGACATGATCTAGAGAAGTCTGTATCGTCTACCTGGTACCAACATGCGAGTCTTGGACGTATCCTTATCGTATCGCAACATAGTCTTTATTTAGATACCTGAAGTAGACATGATCTAGAGAAGTCTGTATCGTCTACCTGGTACCAACATGCGAGTCTTGGACGTATCCTTATCGTATCGCAACATAGTCTTTATTTAGATACCTGAAGTAGACATGATCTAGAGAAGTCTGTATCGTCTACCTGGTACCAACATGCGAGTCTTGGACGTATCCTTATCGTATCGCAACATAGTCTTTATTTAGATACCTGAAGTAGACATGATCTAGAGAAGTCTGTATCGTCTACCTGGTACCAACATGCGAGTCTTGGATGTATCCTTATCGTATCGCAACATAGTCTTTATTTAGATACCTGAAGTAGACAAGATCTAGAGAAGTCTGTATCGTCTACCTGGTACCAACATGCGAGTCTTGGACTGGACGTATCCTTATCGTATCGCAACATAGTCTTTATTTAGATACCTGAAGTAGACATAGTCTAGAGACATGTGTATCGTCTACCCGGTACCAAAATGCGAGTCTTGGACGTATCCTTATCATATCGCAACTTAGTCCTTATTTAGATACCTGAAGTAGACATGATCTAGAGAAGTCTGTATCGTCTACCTGGTACCAACATGCGAGTCTTGGACGTATCCTTATCGTATCGCAACATAGTCTTTATTTAGATACCTGAAGTAGACATGATCTAAAAAAGTATGTTTTGTCTACCCGGTACCAACATGCGAGTCTTGGGCGTATCCTTATCGTATCTTAACTTATTACCTGTTTAGATATCTGAACTTTCTTCCACAAGCCAACGGTTTCCAGGATCGGCCACAAACCTCAAACTTATAAAGCTAATTAAAGTTGTTTGATACAACCTGAGCCGCCATACCTTGACTTTGGAACTGATTTGTACATTTAGCGGATTTAATAAACGTAAACCCTCCTGCGAGGGGGTTGATTTTAATGACATGGCTGTTTTAATTATATCTGACTGCTTCACCTGGAACTTCTACAGTTCTGTTTGTGTATAAACTGATCGTTTTGGACGTTACTTACAAAGAGTTGTAGAAAAGGTAATATTGATATAAAGTTGATTCGATGGTTGCCCCAGTCTGTTTCCGTCCTTCTAATTATCTTTGTAGAATTGAATTTTTATTTATGACATTATATGAAATTAATTTAATGCCTGTCACGTTATTTTGAATCGTTGCGTTTTTAAAGACCACATTTAAATAAATAATAAATGTTTTCAAAATATTTTGTAAACATTAAGGTTTTATTTTGTAACAAAAATGTAGACCAAAACATACACGTTTTGATCAATCTGATATTCACTCATTTTTATACTTTTAAATTTAGAACATTTAAAACTTTGACAAGTAAATTAAAACGTGGAAAGGCATTTAGTTCCTATAAAATATAAACGAGATAACGTGATGTCCCTTTAAAAAAGGTATTTTTTTAAAGACTTCTCACTTCATCTACATTAGATTACTCAATTTCATACAATTAATGCTGCCTTCGTTTCTTACATTTCAAAATGTCAACAATTCTAGACGGAGAAAATACGTTACGAGATCCTAAAATTAATGAAGTGTGCTAGAAATTAAAGACACACCGCACGGAAGAGGGCAACTACAAAACTAAACATTTTTTTTCTTACAGATTTCTGCAATACGTATAACTTCTTATAAGCAGGGTATAGAACAAAACTTCACATTATTAGGATCAGTTAGAACATAACGCCAGATGGAAAATTAAAGGAGGTGTGACAATTCCCTCCATCTAAATATTTATAGTTTTTATGCGACCGCGATGATAAAAACTATAAAGGGGGACCTTTATAGTTCCTCTTTGTAAGCACCTTAACTCGCTGTCTCTTTCTCCTCCCTCATTATTTCTAACTTCCTCTCTGTCTTTCTCTGACTGTCTCTTTTTCTAGTTCTCTTTACCGAAAATTTCCTTATGTTAGTTTACGCTATGATCTATATTCATATTTTCCGAGAAATTATTTAAAGGTGATGTTTATTTAATTTTAAAATGTAGTGTTTTCTATTTACTAAAAATATCTCACGTTTGTTTACAGAATCAATCATTAATAATGCCATAAAATATCTATATTTATTACTTGTAGACTGTGACTTTCTATATTGTACGATGGATTGATAGTTAAACCAGTTGAGTAGTATTGTTTCCTAATAAGGTTAGGGTAAATATAGTTAACTAATATATTGACTTATTCATTAATATTACTAAACTACAATTAATAATAAGTTGCCATTTTAATGAGAATGTAACAGATGGTGTTTGAAGTAACGCGACAATTTTTTTTACAATATAATAGAAACTCTTAATGGTCAGAAGTTTGAGGAAATCAGAAAAATTAATACTAAAATGTGGTCATAAAAGTGGAGGGAAACGAACTAAGACTCTGAGAAATAAGGAAGGTAGAGAGAAATGCATAAAACAGACTTTGAACTTCAAGCAGTGTATGGAGACACTTGGGCCGGGAAAGAAAGCGCACCTCAAGACGGGTTTAATGCCAAACATTTATAACCATTTAAATGGTAAACAGCGATCGTTGTAAATGGCGAAAGAAATTGGTTTGTGTAGAAATATTTAAAAAAAACATAATTGTTTAGGTCCACATATCTATTTTAAAAAAAATTTAAAATTCAAACTAAAATTCTATTATAGCACTTTCCTATTTTTATTATTATTAAAAAATTATATTTATAATAATTTCTTTGATTATTTGTTCCTATTTATTTGATTTGTTGCATTTTTGACAAACTGTTTTTTTTTAAATATGTAGGCCACAGTATGTTTCTTTATTTTTTTAAAAATCGATACTTCTTTTAAAAACCATAACCAGTCCGAATATTAGTTTCTTAATTCATAAAGTAAAAGAAAATAATGAAACTTGATACTGATGCCTCAAAAATTTAAACGTTTGGAAAAAAATCATTTAAAATTAACAAAACACTTAAAACCATGTTTGTATGAAAAAAGGTAATAATTTCTTACGTTGTTAAAACTATCGTAATTTTTTTGATAAATTGAACTAATCAATGATCAATGCCTAGTATATTTTATTATTATAAAGCCTACGGCATTGATCATAGTTGTAGTTCAATTTATTGTTAAAATTGCATACCGTTAGAAGCTAAACCCATTTAAAAGCTATTTTTGTTTTTTGCCAATCGTTTCATGTATTTGGGGCGTCAGGACCAAGTTTTATTATTTTTTATTGTTCTAAAAGACATTCTGTAACACCAGGATAATGTCTGCTCTGCAACATCCATAACGTTTAAATGGCCAATAACTACCAAAGTAAAACAAGTGTTATTGGGTGTTTTAAGTTGTTGGTAAATTCTGAAATAAGCGATCGAGTTGAAAGATTTATCGTAATATTTTTCCACCTTTTATTATCAATATTAATTGGTCTCTAGTCAAATTACATACAAGGAGAACTAAGTACGAAAGTTGTATAAGAAAGATAGTTGAGCCATTGTTAATTTAAGTTTAATAAATATTTGAATTAATTTTATTATACTCTGATGATGCCAACAAAATGTGTATAAAAGGTGAAGAAGGTAAACCATGTGTTTGTGTACTGTCCCCAAAATTTCTCCTTAAATTAGAACTTTTAAAACGACATACACTAAATGTTATCTGTCAGGGTTTTATCAGCATAACTACGTTTTTCCTATTTAATGATATTTGATTAGCCATTAAAGTAAGAGACATCATCTGAGGTAATAAATGGCGTATCTGCGAGCAACGCCAAAGTCATGTGAACATTGTTGGTCGAGTCGTTCCCAGTTCTGCTGCTATAATACGCAGTACAGAAATCAGCTGACCTTGCTTTCAGACTAAATCAAAACATCACGTTGCAAATAAAATATCTCTGAATTCCTAATTAGGTATGTTCTCGGGGGGTTTGACCTACATCGGAAATTATAAATTTACTCGTTTGATTTTCATTTATCTGTTTGTCCCCAATACATATTTATTGGCGTTGCTAACAGGTTTTTAATTTAAACGGAACACACGTCGCGGTTCAACGACGCCCTTATCACCTGGCGTCTTGAGTTGCATCTCCGCTGATAGTCTGTTAGGTATAATAAAGAGATACCAGTGCCAGGGAGCTTTCAGTTTCCCCTGCAAAGCTCAGCATCTGTTTCACTTGCACTCAATGTTACGGCTTCACTCAGGGCAGATATATAACTTTCAGTTTTGAAAAAAAAACAAAAAGAAAAACAACTGAAAACCTATAACAGTTTTTTTTTATCATTGCAGAACGTACAAGCATACGTTTGTTAGAATCAGAGGTCTGTATTCGAAGTGTTTAGAAAAGGTTTTGAATGACGTCTTTAAAAGATACACTTACTTCTAAGAGAAAAGTAAGCTACGATTTTAGATAGATGATAATATGGAAAGTGACGACTCGCTCTAAGTTAAAAAAAAACAACATAAAATTTAAGAATGAAATGGTAGAGTTGGAGGAGGACTCTAAAAAAGGAAAACTTACGAAGGAAACTCGAAATACTGGTACAGACAAGACTCGGAATTCTAACGGTAATTTTGGTTGCCTATCGATTTAGATTTCAAACATTCAAACATTCAGAGATCAAACGATGCTTCGCCCTTTCCTCGCCCTGCACACTGCTTCTCGTTTAATAACCTGGGCTCAAAGCAAGTATTTGTCAAGTACCAATACAGCACAGTTTTCTTTCTGTAGTACCAATTACATGAATCTATGACGTCAAACCCTTTGTAACATCGGTCATGATTCTAAATGTAATTATATTGTTACCTTTAAGGTAATCAAATTAAATGTTTACATCAGAAAGGAAGAGAGGATTTTATGAAAATGTTCGAGACTTTATGAATAATTAGAACCGAGTCAGGGATTCAGTTATTTATATTACTTCGTGATCGTTTGAAGATTTGCATGAAATGAAAAAGTTAAATTATTACGGAAAGAGATGCAGTAAAGAAATACAAAAAAGTCCCTGGAGAGAATTTTAAACAAAACAGTGTATGATTACAAAAGAAGATAAATGATTGAAGACAGAAATTAATAGACTCAAAGAATTTAGAGCTGATAAAGATTGAAAAACATAAAGGACAATAAAATAAGAAGTATAATACCGAAGAAATAGGAGTAGTAGATAAACAAGGAAACAAGAGAATAAGAATATAGAAAATATTACAGTAGTTAAATACGTTATGTAGACATAATTAAGAACAGGTGGTAAACAAATTGATTATATGAAAACGAAGTACAGAATTACAAAAAATATATATAAACAAGAATATTGAAGAAAATCAGAATGAATTAGTAAATAAACCTAGGAACAGGTAATGTAAAATTTCTTTTCTGGTCAACTCCTACTAGACGTAGGTCAACAAAAAGAAATTTGGTTTTAGTTACGTTTTATTAAATAATTACAATTAATATAAATGTGTATATACCGAATCACAGTATTAAGAAGAAAAAGTTTCTTGTTGAAGTGAATTTGGTTAAAATAATGCTCTTATATACCTCTTCAAGAAAAATATTTCCAGGTAATTTAGAAGTTGGCTCAGTGGCAGAATGCTGGATTCAAACATGTAATCATACAGTTCAATTCCACCTAGAGAAATCAACTTCTTAAAATAAGTATAATGAAGTAATATGTGAAGAAATTTATTTACATAAAGTGTCATCCACTACAAGTTAAAAAAATGTATTTGAACTTAAGTGGATGAATAAAAGCTATTTTACTAACGATACTTGAGTTCTTTAAAAATCCAGTTGAGTGCTTTATTTAAAACAAGTAGTCATTCAGTTGGAATCCAACCTACAGACATCTACTTTTTACAATTTAATTACTGAATAAATATTTGAAAAAAACTATATACCATCACTGACAACTATATTTGTCATCCAAGACATATTTAAAAAAAATGTGTTTGAACTTGAGTGTATGAATAAAAAAGTATTTTATTAACAATTGAAAATTTGACAAGATATATATATATATATATATATATATATATATATATATATATATATATATATATATATATATATATATATATATATATAGAGAGAGAGAGAGAGAGAGAGAGAGAGAGATTGTGAACTAAAAGTTGGGATTTTAAAACCGGTAATATGAAAACGTTTTTTAAAAGACAATTCCTACTGAGGCGAGCTAAAGAAAATTGTATTTTAGTTACTTTTAATTTTATATTTACTATTAATATGAATATGTGTATACGTTTGAGAGAATAACAATAATAATTGAAATAGGAAGCTAATTTCTTGCAATTTCCCATTGTTCTCTATATACAGTATATGGTGTTTTATTTTTATATTGTTTGTTGCTATTTATTCCCTTTCTTTTTTTTAATTTCTAATATCTGAATTTGATGGTAATCTGTAATTTCTCAATCTTTTCATCTCTTGTAATGCTCCATTATTGCAAAGAAACTTTATTTTATAATTCCATATACATCTTTGAGTAGCAGATTTCTAGCTATAGAAATGTTGGCTCAGTGCCAAATGCTGGATTTCAAACTTGGAGTCATTCAGTTAGAACCCGTCCGAAAGATAAACGTTAAAAAAAAATAGTTAAGAATAAATATAAAAACAAACTTTAATAACACCAATTTTCATGCACTACACGATTAAAAAAACGTATTTGAAAATGACTGAAAAAATAAAACGTATTTTATTAACGACTGAAAATTTGTACAAGATTTATGTTTATAAGGAGAATGTGAGCTAATAGAAAGAGCTGAAAAGAAGAGGAAAATAAGATAAAGAAGGTTAAAATGAAATTTTGAAAGAAAGATAGCTTTTCTAGGGCATTGCGACTCATCTGTAAATATTATGATTCCTAGTTTATCTGAAGAAGCAGACAAATATCGTTTTATAAGATTGAATTGCGAGTCAACCTACGAACAATAAAACTAATTTAAAGACATAAAAATATATTTATGTGATCGTCCACGTTTCAGTGGCTACGATGTCTTCTTTACTGAGAAAAAAATATACTTTCTAAAATGGAAAGTTTTGCTAACACCCTGTAAATTTAGCTGTACTGATTTGGCCTTGATAAGGGCTGTTTAATATTTAACTAATAATAGAATTGCTGAGAAAATTGGCTGTATTGCTTTATTTCTAAAGGGTTGGCCTGCGTTTTTGACAGGTGTGAAACGTTCTCTTGTAAACTTCGTGCTTTAAATAAACAATGCTTAACGATCCGGTTTCGCGTTGCGATTTTAAGAATTCGATTACAGTGGGGAGAAAATTAAATTTAAAGAGTAAGCCCCAAGGAGGGTGAAAAGATGAAGGAGACGACGAGGGACGGCAAGTCTTCAAACAATTTTAATTCTTGTCAGTGCTTTTAATTTTAAAGCCGTAAATTCTTAAGACAATATTGTATTCGTGAGATTGTATTTGTTCCTGCTAACAGTTTACAAACACTGAGTAATCAAACTGCTATGAGTGATTTCGCAGAACGGATACTCGGCGCTTGTGTTGGCGTTTTCACGAAGGTGACTTTTTTTGGAAACGCACCTGTTTTATTTCGAAATACTTAAAATAATGTCATCAATTTGACGTTGCTAATGACGCTCAATCTTGTACTTAAAAACAAAACACTTTGATGTGTATATCCTCTTGATTCTGTAATTAGGATTATAAGAATTCTTTTTAAAAAAACTTTTAAATTTAGTTATGAAAAAATAATGTAGATGTCAATAAAATATAAATTTAAATACTATAGCATTACTATAGCGTTTTATTTTATGTTATAAAATAGTGTTTTATAGGCCCTATACTATGTTTTTTAAAGTTACACACATACACACACAGACAGACACACTTTGCGCGCGCGTGTGTGTGTGTAAATATTGACCTAAGTTTAACTCATGTTTTCATACGGGGGCCGTCATAGCCAATCCCAGTGATCGCTTCCGAGCTTCATTATATGTTAAGAGAAAAATGCAGAAACAAACATGTCCTAATTGAAGGACAAACTAATCGACAACTTTGAAGCGGTATCAGATTTCACATGTTACTTACAACATTCGACCACTAGGGATAACTTATTTGGCGATAAATATTCTCTGGTTGAAGTATATATTGTTTAAAAATAATCATAAAACGACAAAAATCAATTATAAATTTGATTTAATTTATATCTTTCTAGTGACATTAACGTTCACTTATACAGTAAAGGACATACGTATATTGTCTACATAGACTGTCTCAGTCATATTATTTTTACCATCAGCTTTAAGAATAAAATATTATTTTTGAAATGTAATATTATGGTGAGTTTTTGAAAAACAATATATCACCTTATCATTTTTTCATATTCACAAGCTTAGCTTTCTCATACGTCACAGTGCCGGAAGCGTTTTGCTTCTCAAATTTCTTTTATGTCCGTTTTTTTTTTAACAAAAATATGGTTTCATGTCAAATAACTAAATTCAATATCATATAAAAACATACTTGTTTTGGAAAATTTATTGGTATTTTCTTTACTTGGTTAATTTTAAAATTTGTATTTGTCTAAAAATCATTGTTACTCACTGTTGCTAATTCACCCTTAATATAAACGACACGTTATAAATACACTTTGTACATAGGGCCTATGTGTGTGTGCCTTCCATTACTGACATGTTACTGTGTATTAAAAATAAATTACGAGCTAGAGTTAAGTAAAAAACAAGTAGATTATTAAACGTTTAGGTTTACCCATCGGAATTAGATTTTCAAAGTTTTCGGCTTGGCAATAGCTTAACAGTCTTAGTCACTAAAGGCTTTTGAAAAGAGGGGGTTTTGATGAAGGGGCGATAGAGGATTCAGAATGTCTAAGAGGGCTTTTAATTAAAGTTCTTTATTTTTGATATCCGTTTAGAAAATACGATGTGGGATATCTAAAACTGATATATCAACACTCATCTGAGGACATCTACCGAAGCACAATGATTCCCTCTCCGTGCCTGACTATACGGACGGGTATTGCAACTTCAACGAGTAACAGACGATAGTAAGCTATCAAAGACGAGACATACACTTGGAATATGCGGAGCTAATACCATCTACAGATATACACTGATTTCTCCTCTCATACCGACTCTGATGAAGAAGGTTTGATTATCTCTTGCATGCCTGACTCTATGGGCGGTAATATTTTTATTCCAGCAGTAACAGACGATAATAACCTTGCAAAAACGAGACATACACTTAGCTTATGCGGAGCTAATGCCATCTACTGGAGCACACTCATTTTCCCCTGATGCTGACTCTACGGACGGATATTAAACTTAAAGAAGTAACAGACAATAGAAAACGAGTAAATATGGATACGCTTCGCATACGTAGTGCTAATACCATCTAAATAGGGGCAAACTAAATACCCCTTGCATACCCGACTCCACAGACTGCCCTTTCTACCTCCCAGTAATGACAAAGAATCGTAGCAGAGCTAAGACGAGATCTAACATTCGTTTACGTGTAGCTAATGCCATATAGAGAAACACATTGAATACCTCTCCCATGCCCGCTCTACAGACGGCCCTTTCTACCTCCCAGTAATGACAAAGAATTGTAGCAGAGCGAAGACGAGATCTACCATAGTAGAGACGTCTACGTGTAGCTAATGCCATATGCAGAGACACATTGAATTGAACACCTCTCCCATGCCCGCTCTACAGACGGCCCTTCCTACCTCCCAGTAATGACAAAGAATTGTAGCAGAGCGAAGACGAGATCTACCATAGTAGAGACGTCTACGTGTAGCTAATGCCATATGCAGAGACACATTGAACACCTCTCCCATGCCCGCTCTACAGACGGCCCTTCCTACTTCCCAGTAATGACATACAATTGTAGCAGAACGAAGACGAGATCTACCATAGTAGAGACGTCTACGTGTAGCTAATGCCATATGCAGAGACACATTGAATACCTCTCCCATGCCCGCTCTACAGACGGCCCTTTCTACCTCCCAGTAATGACAAAGAATTGTAGCAGAGCGAAGACGAGATCTACCATAGTAGAGACGTCTACGTGTAGCTAATGCCATATGCAGAGACACATTGAATTGAACACCTCTCCCATGCCCGCTCTACAGACGGCCCTTCCTACTTCCCAGTAATGACATACAATTGTAGCAGAACGAAGACGAGATCTACCATAGTAGAGACGTCTACGTGTAGCTAATGCCATCGTATAATGTCACAGTGTGTCCTTACGTGGAGCTAATGCCATCGTATAATGTCACAGTGTGTCCTTACGCGTAGCTAATGCCTTCGACAGGAACAGACGGTCCTTAGTACCTTCTAGCAGTAACGGATGATAGTATCAGATGGAAGTCGAGCTTCGCGCTTCTCGTCCGTGGCCATATTTGGTATTGGAGTCTATATTATAAGCGTACATTCATTTACTATTTATGGAAATTCCTTTATAACACAGTTAATGAAATTACGGTAAAACTCAATTCTGAATTCCCTTTAGCACGTTATTAGAAACCTAATTTCGCACTTCGCATCAACTTCTCTCTTCGTAATATTTTGATCACCTCTGGTAGCTGCATAGTAGCATCGCGAGTAATTAGTAATTTACGAGTATAAAGGAAGATTGGCGGGGGAGATTATTGAACGAGTTAAGCATTTATTTATAGACAGTGAGAGATTACGTTTAGATGAGGGGTCGGGGGCTTCAGGGAGGTTTAATTCGTGCGCTCGACGAGGGCGGGAATGCAATATTACTTAATAAAGATTTTAATATTTTACTTAAAAGGGTTGTTGAAGGACCGAACATGTAATCATACAATAGACAAGTGGTTAGTAATGAAACAGCTTTACCCCGACTCTTTGCCCAGGGGGTGGTTTGTGAATCCATGCTATAATTTCAAATTTAACGCGGTGAAAGTAGTGTTAGGTTTGTAAAAGATTCAGTGGTATGTCGAGGATTGAGTGCTAGTATATGACACTTCATCTCGTACGTTATTTAGAAAAGGGTGACACTAATTATTATTATTATTATTATAGTTTATATAATCACCATTTTGTACTACAAAAATGAACTATAAAAATATTTTAAAATATATTTTGAAACTTAATCAACAACTTTGATACTGATTTATTGTACTAACGTAGCTTTTGTTTTACCTTACGTTATATGAAGTGTTCAAGAAATAATTATTTCTTTAAATATCCTTGAGTGAATTCCCGTAGTGAATCATGATAAAATATTATTTTCGTGTTTCAAGTTATTTATTTTCATACATTTTAGACGTTCATATATTTTGAAGACTGTCTGAGTTTTGCTATGGCATTGTCTAAGCTCTACATTTGCCTATATTCTCTACGTATGTTCTAAATTGTCTGAAGCGCATGAGAGAGAGAGAGCCATTATTATAATGACGTATATTCACAGCGTCTGTAGTTAATTCACCACGTTCTGTCAAACCCACCGTACAGGTCTCTTTGAGTAGTGTTAATTGCTTAAGAGCTATGTGAATTGGGTAAAATCGTCGGGGCCATGGTGCCACAACCTTAGTACGCATATGTGGGTTGGTTTGTAATGACAGCTTCTTATTATTAAATGAAAAATCGTAATATCTCGAAATGCGTCTCAGTTTAAGCCTTAATACTTTTGTTCACATAAAATATAGCCCGTTACTTAAGTTTTCACTTGCCTTTTTAAAGTCACTATCGTACAGGTAATTAAAGTCACTAAGGTTATTATATGAGAAATCGCTAGACAATACACTAGTTTAATTTAATAAACTGTGTAATATAATCTTACATCAGAATTTTTCATAAGCCCTACTATAGATTGTTTATAAAATAAACATATTTTTAAAGTATGCAGACAATTAAGTACTGTTATTTGAATAAACCACCATTGTTGGATTCTAACTTAGTCAAGGTTTTCGCTCCATCCAATCTTGTGAGCCTTTACTTAAGCTTATTTACTGAAATATTTACGTGATTGGTTACAATATTTGACACAAAAATAGTTCACGCGACGCACAGTGAGCTGTCTGTTACCTAGCTTTTGTCGTTTATAACTTCTTATTTGGGTCTTACCGTTCGATTACTTCTGATTATACTGTCACTGTTTTCTACATTGGATATTCTTTAGTATTTAGTGTTTTGTTTTGAATACTTTAAAACATTGTTTTGTATTTCACTTTGTCTTGAGTTGGCCCCTTACTTAAGTATAAATAAGCTTTTAGTCTCTTCCAATGTTATTAACATTAAAGCTTTACTCTCCTATTTCTTTTTAACTATCTTTCATTCTATAGAGAGTGATAAAATAAATAGGTTAAAATATTGTACTATTTATTTGAATGACAAAAAACATCCTGAAAAAGAGATAACGTATAAGTGAAATTTTTAATATATAAATATCATTTGCGGTCGAATCTTCATTAGAACCATAGTGTAGTGAGCTTCGCCAGCATACAGGATATTTATTTTAAAATAAAATTCATAAAATTATACAAAATTGGGAAGAAAAATGTAAAAAATGCACTCGCTAAAAGGATGCCGGTCGAACAATAAAGATTTGAGAAGGAGACTGTTTGTCGTAGCCATGGAAACAATAGGCTTTCAACAATGTATTGTGTCCAGGTTTGTACAAAAGCCAAGCTTGTAATGTTACACTTCCGGGTAGCTAGTGTTCTGTTGTTTACACTTCTAATAGAATTATTTTGTCTGCCATTGTGTTGAACAAATGTAGTCTGTAGGGTGAACGAGGTGCCGACAAGATTGCGCAAACTTTGTGTAAATATTTAAACAATCAGTGTAAGTAAGTTACACAGGGTACTAAAAGAATTCGCCAGCCTTAACGGAGGCCTGAGCCGGGAGTTTTATAACCAACGGAAACGTTCGTTCTTGACTGTTAACGGATTAAAGTTTTCTCGAAGTTGTTCACAACAAATATTTATTGAATTAAGAGTATTAAACGTAGAAAGTAATTCTAGATTAGCAACCAATACCGTTGCTATGAAGAAGAAAGATAAAACTACATATAATAATTAGCTGATATTACTCACGGCTACTGTGAAAATTTACTATCACAGAATGAAACAAAAAATATTTTATGTTCATGCATTTACCAGTTTAAAATTGGTATATCATCCCCTTTGACGGAATTATCAACTAGAGGCGAAACATAAGTTCGAAGCGGGTATACAGCTTTATATGCGTAGGTAATCCAATGAGATGTCATGATTTCCCATTCTCAATGCTAGAGCGATAAGTTTCTTCCAAAGACCAAGCTGAATTACATTCACCTTGCTTTATAAGCACCGTCCGTTACGGCAATGCACGGTAAATACATGTTTATGACTCCGAGAGAGGGTAGGTACTTGACTGATGCATTCTTACACCACATTCATAAGGCTTATTTGTCCCCACTTTAACCCTACCTATACGTGTAACCATAGATTTGCGTTTTATAGGCGACAGACGTCCTATTGACTGATATAATTGATTGTGCTTCTGTAATTAAAGCGGAAAATTCAAGGCAATTGTGCAGAGATGCCAGTTCATGAAATAAAAATGACTTTCACGTTTAAAAAATATCAAAATTCAACAGACCTTTCGGGAAATTTGTAAAATTTAAAAAAAAATCACTTATACATGTATCGAGGTTTTTAATGTCTGTGACGTGATTGGAAAAGACTTTAACGAAAAAAAGACTTCATTTTTCAGTATTTTATTTTAGCCTACTTTTAAACACTTATTAAATCTTCGGTTAAAATGCAAGAGAACTTGTAGGTTGAGAACTTGCCCTACACGATTTTAAGGCTGAATATTATAAAAAAATTATTTTTCGTTTTATACTTCCTAGTAATGTTTTTTTTTAATACTTGCCAAACTGTAAGGATGCATTACCTTAAAGAGGATAATTCGGCTTTCACGTGAATGCAATTGAAACAATGCAAAGTAAATACAAATACTAAATAATGATATGACGTTATTTATTAGAGACGTTTCCAACAATTAAAATGTAAAATAGGAAGAGGGTGGCGGAGAAGGAATATTAAAGAAGAACGAATGACCTTAGTGATACGAAAACGATTACGTAATGACAGTCGGCGTGACATGGATGCAGTAGATTTATTTAGGAGTGATGAATTACTAAGTTAGCGATGTACTAGGAGAGTGTCAAGCTGTTCATGAAAACAATTAGTAGAACGTAAATAAGTGGCTAGCGGTTGTTTGTACGATTGTAAAGTCAATAAAATTTCTCTAATTAATTATAAATTCGCCATTATTTACAGAGACGAAGAAATATCCCTTATTCGGTCAGCACTGTTAAAAGTATGTTACCAATTCGGTGTCTACTTGCGCCACAGAGTGACTGAACGGTTGCTAGCAAAAGGCTGAGTGACGGCTAAATGCCGTACCCTCGAGGATCGTCCCCGAAGGTTCCGCAACAATGCGGTCTAACAATGGGCGCGCTGTTTTTATACAATACCTTTGTTCCGAACGCTTTCATGAATAAGCAAAGCACAATATAAACACAGAACCGCTGCGCTATAAAGCATTTTTATTACCATCCTCACCTTTTACGTTTATTTTCAAATAAACTAAAGAAAAATCAAATAATTTAACTGTTATCAGTAATAAATAAATGTTATCAAAATCGAGGTATTTCTTTTGTTTTGGAAAACTGTCCTTTAAATTCGATATCTTTTCTCGTTTCTCTCTTAATTTCAGATATTCTTAAGTCAGGGTTACAGTCAGCGTTGAAAGCAAAATCCAGTACCCAAAAGCAACCGTTTAACCGCTGTAAAATGAAGGCAATAATAATAAAAATAATCATTATTATCATCCAATGTTTTAGTCGTTTGTTTCATAAACCAATGTAGTGTAATATTGAAAGCTGCAACTATATTTTACATGGCGATATATGTTTAGGATCGGTGGTTAGGGGAATAATCTTGTAAGACTATTTATGGAAACGAAGAGTTGTTATGCAGTATTACAGTAAACCTCTCAGGTAGAGGATAAAGGGAGATCATCTCATAACGATTCAAGGGTTTTCTATTTTCTACCACTTATAAATAACTATTGCTTCCATATTAAAATGTTACATTTCGATATATTTATTTCTGTGTCTGTGTTGTGTATAAATATTTATTTGTTGATATACTTTTGTAAATGTTTATTTTATACATTTATTTTAATTAATTTTTTATATTTAGTAAGCGTTGATAACTTATTGTTATAGATTTATTATATTTAGTTTTTCTTATATTGTTATTTATTGTTATACTGTATAATTATTGTTATGTTTAGCTACTAATACTTGTTTTTTGTCGTTTGTTTGTTGTTATATATTTATTTGTTAATTTTGTAAATATATTTTATTTAAAAATTGTCTTAAAACATAGACACTACCCTTAATTCGCTCTCATGGTCACAATCGGTTTTTCGTCAAGAGAAGGAATGCAGGGTTATATTCCTGGGGTGGACTTATTTTCTATCGCTGTAATAAAGTAGTATCTACCTGTCATGGTAGGAGGAATTCTGTAAGAATACGTAAATGACATAATAATACATGACAAGCACGCTGACTAAACACTGATCTTGAAGGCCAATTGGTAAGGCCTGAGACCGAAGCTGATAGACCGTACTAACAAGTCAGAGTAGTCTATCAGAACAGAAAGCCAGTTGGTTCAAACTGTTTTGCTGGTCCTGAGTAGTTGTTGATTAGCAAGATTGGGACTTTCAGTGGCGGTCCGGTGACACCAAGCCCACCTGTGTCTCGGTAGATCTGGATGCCGGAGTCCCCAGTTTAAAATCAGGTATCAGGCAGTGATTGGTATGAAAGCCGTACAATCGGAATTGAGAGTATATTCTTGTAAATACAATTTCCAACTAATTCCTCTAAAATAAATTTTAATCGCAGTTAATTTACACACATATTCTCACATAATAACAGTTGTACCTCCATTACTAATGATTTCAGTGTACACTACTGTTAGAATTTGATGAAATTGTTGCAAATAATAGAAGTGGTTTGCTTAGTTTGCAATCATGGTACTATTTCTCTTCTGAATTGGGTAGGCTAGATTTAGATTCAAAATCAGCGAAATGTCGTAACGCTTAGTCGAAAGATACTTCACACTCGGTAGCTGATGCTACTGCCCAATTTCCTCAGGTGTGTGTGCGCGCACGCACGCGTGTGTGTGTTTCCTGTATTAAATCATATGTCTGCGATTGTGTACACAATTAACTTTTTTCTAAAATTCTGAATAAAATCTTCTTTTAAAAATTTTGCACTTATAATAATAAATCATTTAAGAGTTACTGTTATTTTCTGCAAGTTTAATAGAATCTCCCTGCATTTAATTAAAATTAAAAAAAACTCAATAAATACCTTACTCTAATATTGTTCACTCTAAATTGATATCCTTTAAGTTACGGTTGGAACAAATAAGTTTTGTTATTTTCTCCGTAGACGCCATAGTCCTTGCCATAGCCTCTTCAACGTGAGGTTGTGGTTGCATGTTAATAATGAATATGTTGGATAGATGATTTAATTGACTCCTTCGTATCAGAGGTGTGCAACACGCAATCGGAACCAGCTGTTGTGGCCATAAATTAACCACTATAAGTTCAACCTGTTTGGGAAGCAGTTCCGTGAAAGTAACAGAGTTTTCAGTTCTGTTTGTTACGAAACCGACCTGCCCTGTCGTTATTTATTGAGAAGCAGGTTTCTACGATAACGTATAGCATTAAGCATTTTACGAGAATATATTGCTTTCAGACGGTCATGCATTAGGGCTAATTTTTATTTTAGAATTATTTTCTAGTAACTTAGCTATTAGTAAATTTTCAATATATAAAGAGCTCTTATTTTAAAAATGTTTCTTTTTCGAATAGACAACTCAATTTACTTGAGGTCGCTGGTACGAATCGTATTTTCTTTGCAAGCAAATCCAAGTAACATATAACTTACTTTTCCACGCATCACTCTAAACTTGCGTCTGTTAGCTAAAGTTTTCTTTTGAACAGCTTCAACTGAGCCAACGTTTTGGAATCACGACTGTCCAGAGTACAATCAGAACGCTCTGGCGACAAACCCTGCTACTTCATAGGGTTGTGATGAAGGGTGAAAGTTTATGTTAATGGCACTGACGGCTATCTAGCTATTAATATCTTACCTAGCATTGTACAAACTCCGAAGGGCGGTGCGCGCCGGCCAACAATTCTCTTTTGTGATGAATAATATTGTTTGAAATACGTTTTATATTATACAAATTATATGATGAGGAAAAACAATGTTCGTTTTAATTTTTGTTTTGTTCAAGTATAAAACGCAAACAGATAATAATGGTGATAAAAATTCTGAAAATTGAACACATCAAAAATATGTTCACTCATTTTATTTCATATGTGAAATGGTTCATGCTTTTAGACACATTAAGTTGTTGAAGGTAAATCCAAGGTTCAGAGAAATGAATTAAATATTTTAAATAATTTGTTTTAACTCAAATTAAAACTATTCGAATTTATTTAGATTACCGTAGTTTATTTAGTTTACATTGCACAATGTTTTATCTATCTAGTAACCTTGCTCTGAAAATATTTAGGACATTTTGAACAAATACCGCTTCAATTTTTGTCGTATTTATACACGTAATAATAATTTCACTCTACAAACTCACCCGAAACTAAAAAAAAACATTATTAAAACATAACGTACAGAACTAAATTTATATATAATTATATTAAAATATAGCTACAAAATATTAGATCAAAACATATTGACCTAAATTTAAAAAAAAATAGATATTCCAACAGAGCTTAGTCACGTGAATTTTAAAGTTAGGTATGTTGCCGAAAGCAGAGGAAAATGGAGGTCACTTTTCACTTCAGCAACCAGTTCTTAAATTTTATGTAACTTATTTGTAACCAAACCTAATTTTATACTTATTTCTAACTAAATCTACAACTGGATACTTTACAGCTATTCGTAACATAGGTAGCCGTACATAGTAATACGGTGAAATATAGCATTTTGTTTTATACAAGAAAATTGAGTTGAAAAAGTTCTTGTAGATTATGTGCATTGAGTAAAGTTGCTTTGGATCCGATACTTGTAATCACCTGTTTCTGGTCTATGTATTTTTAAGTGCACATGTAAATATGAAAACAAATTGGTGGCTGGTTTTGTTCACAATTACCATACTGATAGGAATTTAGTTATTAATGTATGATGACGAATGATTGCATATACAATGGACAGCACCTGTTGCTGTTTTACAGTAACCTTAAGTAGGCCTACATGGCACAGCAACGACGTAAGCTAGTCTTACATCTTTAAAAGTCGTAAATATTCATTTTTAAAACGTTATTAAAAACGATTTTGATCAAAGCCATAGTTTTTAAGTCTGTATTTGAAATAATTAATTTAAAAATAATTAATAATCGTTACAATACTAAAGTTTGAGATTTAATATATATATATTATATACTATAAATATTACTATATTATATTACTATAATATATTATTATATTACTATATTATATAGTATTATAGATTATTATATTATGTAATATATCTATCAAATTGCAATTGAGAATGGCTATAAAAAGAAAACTGTTGATAAACTTAATTATAATATTTTAAAGAAACAAAATAATAATCTAATTTACAAAAATAATGATGAAAATGTCATTTGGACTTCATTTAAATTTTTTGGTAATGAAATTAAAAATATCACAAAATTGTTTAAAGGTAGCAACATAAAATTCGCATATAATACTAATAATAAATTAATGAATATAATGAATAATAATAATATTATTAATACGCATGAAAAAAACGGTGTATATAAATTAGAATGTGATTATTATAATAAAGTTTATGTAGGACAAACTAAAAACTTAAAGATAGATATAAAGAGCATTTTAATGCATATAAAAAGTCAGAAATTTATAAATCAAATTTTGCTAGTCATTGTATTAATAATACTCACATATTTCCTAATATAGATAATATGATACTTGTGAAAGAAACTAACAAAGACCTGAAAATGAATATTTATGAAGCTTTAGAAATACATAAATATAATACTAATAATGAGTTGATAAATGAACAAATACAAGTAAAATCTAAATTTGATAATATATTCAGTGTTTGTAATGTTAGGGCAGCAAAATAAAAGTTTAACAACATTGTAATTGATTTGGTATAGCTATTTATTGGATCTAATTTGCACATATGTTAATTTTAATTGTTTAATATGAATTGTAAATTCAATTATAATTCTTGTATTTGTATTTTGACTTACAAAATATATATATATATATATATATATATATATAACGTATATATATATATATATATATATATATATATATATATCCCTAATATATATATATATATATATATATATATATATATTAGGGATATATATATATATTTATATATATATATATATATATATATTTATATATATATATATATATATATATATATATATATATATATAAGCCCTATATACGATATTTATAATTATAAAGCTGATATTAACTTTTAACTAATAATATTATTAATATATAATAACTATTAAATATAGAATAAATGAAACATAATAACTTTACATGTAGTCGATAAGTTAGGGTTGTAGAATTAGGCTACCATTGGGGAATTGAACATCAGTGTAATGTAGGACCATTCATGTAACACTCATAGCAATAATAATGAGAGGTTTATTTTCAATTACTACTATTGTTGTGTGTTTTGCAATGATAATAATGTACATTCGTCTGTTCCAGGTATGTGGATCTCGTTCTTGTTAATGTAAGTACGCTAGTTTTCATTATTTTGTAGTGGCAGCAGTGAACCACCTGTTTTTATATGGAAATCTGCGTTAACTACTCACGGCTTTGTATGTAACCGTTCTGTTCCGGCTGGATTATTGCGAAAAAGACTTTATGAATTTTCATAAATATGGTTTTTGCAACACTGTTTTCTTGTATTCACCTATCACTTTCACTATATGTACTTAAACAAGATCTTACTTGGTATTTATGCGAGTTAACTTTAAAAGATTGATAGCATCTCCATCATCGGGCATCACTGGCCGGGCGTCGTAGTAGTCTACTATAACCCCCGGCCAGTGATGCCCGATAATGGAGATACGATCAATCTTTGAAAGTTAACTCTCATAAACACCAAGTAGGATTCTTGTTTAAGTACATATAGTGAAAGTGATATATATATATATATATATATATATATATATATATATATATATATATATATTTATATATATATTTGTATAAATAATTTCTATAATTCTATAATGAAACCATTTTTAATTTAAATATGTATTATGTTTAATAATAGTTTATGTAACTAAATGGTAACCAAATGTTATATTAAGTTAAAATAAATTTTGTAAATAAAATAATAATGAAGGAATAAAAGCAAGTTGTATCTCTTCAGACTATTGGTTTTAGGAGTTTAATAAAGCAAATGATCATTGCTGGATATGATGTACCATGCTGGAACACAAAACAAAATGACCAATGCCCTACTTGTAATAAAGTACTTAGTGTGATCTTGAGCATCAACATATGGTGTGGGAGAACTGCTTTGTTTAATTTGAATCTTCCCTGTAACTGCTATAGGAGGTTATATACCCTTCTATAATTCCAGTATAGTAGGTCTAAGCGACTTTGTCCTTCCAAACTGTAATTTTTTTTTCTCGCCCATCTACATCGCATCGGTGTGCTCCCAACACCGGAATGCCCTCTCTGTGGACACGATACGATGGATGGAGATCATCTGTGAAATGACATGCGCTCGACCATTCCGGAGATGATGATGACCCACTGGTCTATACTGGTCAGCGCGTCACCAAATGGCTCAACAGCCAAGGGTGGGCGTTGTCTAGTAAGTAAGTACTTATTTGAAGCCAAAGAGAAGGAATTAACTATATTCCATACTTTGCTCAGTATGTGAAAAGTTTTTCCTTTCCTATAAAACTAAAATAATTCATTATTAAATTAATTAATTAATATTTGAAAAACTTAACCAAGTGTCATTTACTACAGGTTAAACAAAAATGTATTTAAACTTCAGTGGACAAATAAAAAGTATTTTCTCATCTACTAAAATTTTCATACATAAAGAAAGTGTGAACTAAATAGCAGGAATTGAAATATACATGTTGTGGAACATAACATGGCTTAAATGCACTTCTTTAGTAGAGAAAGAGAGTGCTAAATTCTTTGCGATCTCAGCGATATAAGAAGTCAGTGAGAGCTTTGAGTTGCTTTAAAGTCCACTTTCCAATAATTAGTTCGATTGAACCTTGAAGCTTTGCTCGGGTTTGAGTCAATTTTCGTTATTTGGAGAGAAAATAATCCAAAAGAAAAGCTCGTAACGTAGCAAACAAGGTAGTATTTGAACGGAGTTTATTCTGGGTTCGACCTTGCCCTCCCTGAAATTCAGTCGCTTAGTTGGACCTCCATTTCTGAAAAATAAAACAATAAACCTTGCTTGGGAGGTGTGCAAAGGTACCTGGTTCTACATTCCCTATGCTTGAACACCTCGCTTGGGAGGTGTGCAAAGGTACCTGCAACTCCATCCCTTATGTTTGAACACCTTGCTTGGGAGTCGTGAAAATTTACCTGCAACTCCATCCCCTATGTTGAACCTAATTGCTTGAAATATTTTGAGAGGCTCATGTATACTAACAGTGCTATAAGTTTGTATTGATTCTTTTTTTACATGTTCAGAGGAAACTTATTAAGTTCAAATTTATTTAAATGTAGGCCTAAATAATTTAAATTCATATAAATATGTAGTTAGTTAATCATTATATAAAAACTTAAAATTTTAATAGAAATATTTTATTTTATTCCCACCTTTAAAACTGTGCCAGTTGTCAGACGTAGGAGGTTAGTTTTATTCATGTTGTTTGCTGTTGAATTCATGCCAATACAAAAATTGGCCGAGTGCCAAATGAAAACTATTTCCCATAAAGGCAGTTCCTTAATTTTTACAACAGATAAATTTTAACAGGGGTACGAACGTGCTGGGGAATGTTTTTAAATTTAATGCGCCGGGTTATAATATGATGGGTATTTTCATTTCAATTTCTATTTGGTTGGGTAGGAAGTTTCGGGTTAAACTAGTTGAATCAGAGACATTTTTTTTTCAAAATAAAAGGAAGCGCACTTCATACGAAGTCCGATATTAGCAGGCTTCATCTTCAGATCACAAAAACTTTAAGCACAAGTGTGTTACTGAAAGGTTTCTAACTTTCATGGCACTTTGCAAGTTCCGTCTATACAAATAACTACCATACAATAATTATGTATACTTATTTTTCTAGCCCAAATGCTAATTAGTGCCCTCAACAAATACAGCTATGCGTTATCGTCCCATAATCCAAAAGCAGTAGGATTAGGTTTTACGTACATTCATCTTTCCGCGGAATACATATGTCTGTAGGAGGTGTTCTGCGTAGAACCTAGATTCCGCCAACCATTAAGCTCTCTATTTTACCTCGCTATGCCGCCAGGTAAACCTAGATTCCTCCAGTCACAAGGCTCTCTATATTTCCTTGCTATAATGTCGGGACAACTTAGATTCCACCAGCCACTAGGCTCTATTTTTCCTTGCTATGCCGCCAGGAGTACCTAGATTCCTCCAGTCACAAGGCTCTCTATCTTTCCTTGCTATGACGTCAGGATAACCTAGATTCTGCCAACCACTAGGCTCTTTGTTATTCCTTGCTCTGACGTTTGGATAAGTTAGATTCCGTCAACCACAAGGCTTTCTATTTTCCCTTCCTATGCCATCAGGAGAACCTAGATTCCGACAACCAATAGGGTCTCTGTTTTTCCTTGCTATGACGTCCGTTTTTCCATTCATCATGACTATAATCCAGCTAGATTTCTTCTAGTCTTCAGAGAAGCCTATCCGATAATGTAATGAGAAATATAAATGAATTAATTTTGAATATTTACTAAATACTGTCGTATTTTAGTTTAACAAATGTACAATGACTGTCAATCGGCTTCAAAACAAACAAATATTTAAATTTCATGTTGAACAGAAAAGAAATGGCTGTCCAGATTTAAAATTATCACCCCTTTGTCATTGTATATCTTCCTTTGTCAAACGTTACCTGTATTGTTATATCCTGTGGTTGATGTGTATCTTCTTTGTCAAACGTTGACTTTATTGTTCCATTTTGTTGTTTATGTGTATCTTTCTTTTTCAGACGTTGTTATTATTGCCTCATATTGCAGTTGATGTGTATCTCCTTTTATCAAACGTTATCTGTATTTTTATATCCCGCGGGTGACGTATATTTTCCATTGTCAAACGTTTACTGCATTGGTCTTCTTTGTGGTTGTTGTGTATCTTACTTTGTCAAACGTTGAAAAAAATAACAGTTATAGGCCAATATTAGTATAGTTACATGAAATCAACTCCCTGGAGGAGTTGGAAAACCGCCGATCTCCTTTGATTGTACTTCTAGAAAATGTCTTTAATTTGCCGTAATTTGGGAGATTGGAAACCGAGATGTTTTGGAAGGTTGTTGGTAACCGACATAAAAAAAGACAAATTTGACAAAATAAGCTGCTGACAGAAAATCTTTTGATGAAGTATTCGTTATTTTAACTCGATCCATCTAGTATAAAATAGAGATAAATATAACTATATTGTGGGGAGGGAAATGGAGATTGGTAGCTTAGAGTTTCAGTATAAGTAACTCTGAAGAAAGATAGACTGGCCTTGCGAATATTGAATTGTGAAGATGAGTGAATTCATTCAAAGACACATTTATTTAGTAGGAGATGAAGGAGAGAATGGAGTGAGCTTGGATCTAGTTAAATCTTTTTTTTAGTTAAAGTTAATCTGAGCACTGCACAAACCTATTCTTTCATACATATATAGATACATTCACACACACACACACGTATTTACAATGTCGACTAAATATGTTTGAATTAAAACCTAAAATAAAAGAAGAGAGAAAAATCGCTATTGTTTCTTTTAGCTGTAAAACGTAACCGGAGAGATACTGGAAAGTTCAAAATGATATATGTCTTAGATAAGTATAATGAAGAGTTAGTAAAAGGTGGCGTAAGAAGGAAAAAGCAGGATTTATGGGATGAAGAGACATAAACATATACGGAAGAGGAATGGAGCAGGAGGAGATAAGGAATGCATGGGACTAGATAAAGCAGTTTTCTCGAGACTGTTGCATAACATTGTAATTTAGATTTAGCGCTGCTCTTCTTTTAGAAGCACCAAATAAAATGTGAGGTATTTGTTGTGCACCCGAGAACTTCAGCGGGGGTGTAAGAAAATACCTAGCGTAGTTGGAAAGTTAAATGTTTGTACAAAATTTTAAACATTATGTATTTTAATACAGTTTAATGCGGTTATGCACTGGGGTGGGTTAAGTGGCAGGTTCAGTCACCTCGTGTTTTCTTATATTCAAGTAAAAAACTAAAAAAATAACAGTAAAGATATTTTTATAAAAATTTGAACAATTTACAAATAAAAATCTAGCCCTTGAGATTTAGAAATATTAAAAATATTAAATAAAATACAGATCCTAACTTCACATAATCTTCTTAATTGAACGCGTCTTACCGAAGAGTCACACCGACATCGTCGTAAAATACAGAAAACATATTAACAGTTGAAGTATTTAATAAGGCTCAAACGTTTTCAATAAATTAAAGCAAACAATTTTTGTTTTACTACTTGAAGACTTGGGCTTCACGTACAGGCATATGCCATATACGCTTTGATTTGTTTGTATTTATATTTGTTACTGTATCTATTTTGGTTTGTTAATTGATTACTACAATACTAAACAATTTAAAAAAATGTATAATATTGACTTGAAAAATTAAGATTTTAATTGTAATTATTGTTTATTTCGCTAGAAATATTTTAAAAAATGGAATAAAATATGTATTTGGAAACAATTTTTAAAAACATATTTGTGATATTTTATACAAATTTGTGCGCTTGGGGTGATTACGGTGGTTTATTTGGAACTTGGTTATGTGCATCCGAGAAGAAACATTTCCGAAGTAGAATATGTTAGCAGAAAGATATATTGCAGGGAAGAGAGTAAATAGCAACAGCATGGAATAGGTAAAATCGGTGCCCAGTCGCAAGTTGACTTTACACGTGTCTACCGTTGCGTCGGCTCGCTCCGTGATACGGTGAACAATCCCACAGCGCGTTGAAAGCATGACGAGGCCTAACGACGTTTCACACCTTTCCGCCCCTAGGCTAGGGGTTACTTGGTGACGCCAATTACTCGACATTAGCCAATGAGCGGTGTTAACAACCCTAATTACATTATGCCGTTCCGTTTTATTCATCCCGTTCGAGGCCTTTACAACGTTCTTGGGGTCGGTTTGTCTTATTTACCGTGGCTCTACCAACATTTCTGTCTTCATTAAGGAACAAAAAGGCACCTTTTAAGAAGGTAGTTAAAATGTTCTTTTAAGAATGTACTTTTAATAATGATCTTAGACAGCCTAATTGTAAGGGATGGTCAAATTAGCATCGTGCATTCCTCACTAATCCTGCTAATGAGGATTAAATCTTCTTTGGTCTGGTATTTACATGCTACTGGCGCTACAGAAACGTTGTTATGTACTTCATTGTGACCGTCAACGCTTAAGAAAGGA
This sequence comes from Prosapia bicincta, assembly GCA_036971475.1. Classification (NCBI taxonomy): domain Eukaryota; kingdom Metazoa; phylum Arthropoda; class Insecta; order Hemiptera; family Cercopidae; genus Prosapia; species Prosapia bicincta. The sequence continues at coordinate 287,275,954 of JBAIZL010000001.1, forward strand.
GTATGAGTGATTAAATTTGGTATATACGACCAAACTCCCATAAAAGTAACCCTCAATACTTCACTTATGTAGGGTGGAATCCTCCAAGAGTTGGATACGATTACAGGATTATTCTAATTACTTTTAGGAACTATAAAAGGAAGGGATATGTTCAAATAAATGGTCGGTTTAGTTAACATCCGCTCTTGGTATTTCAGCCACTCGACACCGCGCTTCCCAATAGCGGCCAGCGGAGTCCTCAACGAAGCCAGAGAGACCTGGACAAGAGTTTAGGTGTTCGCCGTCTATTTCGGGGGGCAGGTGAGGTTCTCTACTATACCGATCCAGTGGAGTTGTTCCTGGAGGTAGTCAGTAGGCGAAATCTTCCAGACTGGGTAGAGTTTTGGGCAACGGGCCCTTGGAGGCTAGAAGCTCCCATTTCTTATTTTTAGTCAGATCCCCCATTTTAGCCCGAGTATGGGAGTTGACAAGACCATCAGTGATGTTCCTTGTAGAGTTTAGGGAAGATTGGGCAGTTGGTGGGTCAGATTCCGCACTTCTTTTTGCCAGTTTGCCTATGTGGCTAGGGACTCATTGCAATTGTACATGCTATCTTTTCTTAGTTTCTCAATTTCCAGACGATAATCGATCATCCAAAGGCAGTCGGTAGGGACGTTAAAGATTAGGAATATTCTATCAGCTTGTAGGAAACGGGAAATAAAGAGATATGATGACCTAATGCGGGTCTAATGAAGGAGCAGAATTGTTCTTCGGTAATACGAGGTAGAGAATAATTAAAGACCCCGTATGCAAGACTGCTTTCTGAATAAACCTAGTTTGTACGGTTTGTAACAGGGCGTGGTAAATGTATTTATTAAAAAAAAAGGTTAACGTTATCTTATTGTAAATTTAGGCTATCATTCAGTAGTCGCATTACATACGAAGGATGGGTTTCAACCGAAACCCCTTAATAAAAGATGTAAGAGGAACTATCATATCATGGCGTGTGGTGGATCGCGAAGCTGGAGTAGGTCTGCTCTCTAAAGATCATAACGAACTGTTTAATTGTTACAATTCATAGGTGGATGGAGTTAGAGAGAAGAAGAAAGGCACGAGGTAGTTTACCTGAAGGTAAAACTTGCTCTCTATTGTTGAGAGGCGTACACCGCTATCAGGCTGATCACGAGTCATGCTAGGGAACCCTCTACAAAAATTAAGGCAAGTATATATATATATATACACATACGTACGTATGTGTGTGTGTGCTCGCGTGCATGTGTGTGTGTGCGTGCTTGCTTGCGTGCGTGCGCGTGTGCGTGTGTGCGTGTATGTAATAAGCGATCCATTACAGCTGTCAGCGCGTATTCGTCCCTAATTTCCAATTTTGTCTGTCATACGTTTTAATATTGATTAATCACGTAAACTCGAAATGGTTTGAAATTAAAAATTCACTTGTACGAGTTGTTAAATACGTAGGTTAACCATTAATAGAAAATAAATGAAAAAAATATCACTAAATGGTCAAGGGAAATTAGTGTTATTTTCTATGCGTAAAATGAAAAACATTTCGACATTATTCACACAAAAAAACGAACAAAGTTATATATTGTTGTAAACAAAATATTAAAGGTAAACGTATTTTTTAAATTTAAACTCTTATTTTAAAAATATTTTTGTTGTAACTACTGTCTATAATAATTCACCAATTTCAATTTAACTTTAAAGTTTTATTATGGTGTAGCATGTTAAAATGACAAACATCTCACAATTACAAATTGTTATATCTGATTGCGCACTTCAAGTTATATATTGAGTGTATTACCTGCCTACTATCGGTTGTTTAGATATTTTACACATTTCTTATACAATTGTTTTATTTTAATAACTATTGGTAGCTATTACGTTTGAAACTCTAGATCAAAGTATAGGTACATTATGAAATCTCAAACATTGTATTTTCCTTTTAACCAAAGACAAAGTGTCATTACCTGTATCTCTTTTTTGTATCATTCCCAAGAGTATATAAGTATCATTACTACTGGTGTTTGTAGCAGATAACCTGGTGTAACGGTTACTGGAAAGTAACCGTTTAACACACCTCTGAATGTACTTAAACTAATCGTTTTTAGTCTTACCGATAATATTTTGTTCAATTATAAGATCATTTGTTGAAAGTGTAATGTTTAAAATAATATGTTTTAAAAATCTCCCCTCAAATAGTATTATATAAAGATGTATTTGGAAGGTTTAAAAACAGGTTGTGAAATGATCATAATATTATCTAATAAAGTTCCAAAATGTGAAACTTAATGACACGTGTTCCATTTAAAGCAACGAGACTAACGCAAAACATCGGCAACACTGTATATTACCGTTTGTCGCTGTCTGCAAATAAGAATGATTTAGGGCCTTTACGTAGCAGAGGTAGGGAAATTTAAAATTATGTTGGTAAGCCTGTACCGTAGCGTCGCTTCCCCCAGGATATAAAGATGTCGCTCTGTCTCTTAAATCCAAGGATTTGCATCGACTACATTACAGGATCAGCGTAATGGTGTACAGATATTTGCATGGGTTTAAATTCAGGCAAAGTGGTGTTTGCGCGTTAATAGACGCATCACATCGGACTTGATGTGTTTTTGCCGTTATATGATGCTGTAGGCTATATATTGGGTGCGATATTATGTGCACCTTTACACTATACTGACCGTTAAATTAAAGGTTTAGTCAGTACGAACTAAACAGACTTCTACAGTCAACTATCTTTCGTTGATGGTCTCCAAAACAAAAAATGTGAAAATAACTTATTATTTATTTGCTTTTATTTTATCTTGGAATCTGAGTTTAAATACTATAAACACCCTCACTTTTTTTTCTAACGAAGGTCATTGATTCCACACATGGATACAATTTCCTATAGGTATACTAAGCGCAGAATCTCACAAGGAGCCTAATTTTTCTAAAGAAGGTAATTGATTCCACACATGGATATAATTTCCTATAGGTATACTAAGCGCAGAATCTCACAAGGAGCCTAATTTTTCTAAAGAAGGTCATTGATTCCACACATGGATACAATTTCCTATAGGTATACTATGCGCAGAATCTCACAAGGAGCCTAATTTTTCTAAAGAAGGTCATTGATTCCACACATGGATATAATTTCCTATAGGTATACTAAGCGCAGAATCTCACAAGGAGCCTAATTTTTCTAAAGAAGGTCATTGATTCCACACATGGATACAATTTCCTATAGGTATACTATGCGCAAAATCTCATAAGGAGCCTAATTTTTCTAAAGAAGGTCATTGATTCCACACATTGATACAATTTCCTATAGGTATACTAAGCGCAGAATCTCACAAGGAGCCTAATTTTTCTAAAGAAGGTCATTGATTCCACACATGGATACAATTTCCTATAGGTATACTAAGCGCAGAATCTCACAAGGAGCCTAATTTTTCTAAAGAAGGTCATTGATTCCACACATGGATACAATTTCCTATAGGTATACTAAGCGCAGAATCTCACAAGTAGCCTAATTTTTCTAAAGAAGGTCATTGATTCCACACATGGATACAATTTCCTATAGGTATACTATGCGCAAAATCTCACAAGGAGCCTAATTTTTCTAAAGAAGGTCATTGATTCCACACATGGATACAATTTCCTATAGGTATACTAAGCGCAGAATCTCACAAGGAGCCTAATTTTTCTAAAGAAGGTCATTGATTCCACACATGGATACAATTTCCTATAGGTATACTATGCGCAAAATCTCACAAGGAGCCTAATTTGTCTAAAGAAGGTCATTGATTCCACAAATTGATACAATTTCCTATAGGTATACTAAGCGCAGAATCTCACAAGGAGCCTAATTTTTCTAAAGAAGGTCATTGATTCCATATATGGATACAATTTCCTATAGGTATACAAAGCGCAGAATCTCACAAGGAGCCTAATTTTTCTAAAGAAGGTCATTGATTCCACACATGGATACAATTTCCTATAGGTATACTAAGCGCAGAATCTCACAAGGAGCCTAATTTTTCTAAAGAAGATCATTGATTCCACACATGGATACAATTTCCTATAGGTATACTAAGCGCAGAATCTCACAAGGAGCCTAATTTTTCTAAAGAAGGTCATTGATTCCACACATGGATACAATTTCCTATAGGTATACTAAGCGCAGAATATCACAAGGAGCCTAATTTTTCTAAAGAAGGTCATTGATTCCACACATGGATACAATTTCCTATAGGTATACTAAGCGCAGAATCTCACAAGGAGCCTAATTTTTCTAAAGAAGATCATTGATTCCACACATGGATACAATTCCCTATAGGTATACGAAGCGCAGAATCTCACAAGGAGCCTAATTTTTCTAAAGAAGGTCATTGATTCCACACATTGATACAATTTCCTATAGGTATACTAAGCGCAGAATCTCACAAGGAGCCTAATTTTTCTAAAGAACGTCATTGATTCCACACATGGATACAATTTCCTATAGGTATACTAAGCGCAGAATCTCACAAGGAGCCTAATTTTTCTAAAGAACGTCATTGATTCCACACATGGATACAATTTCCTATAGGTATACTAAGCGCAGAATCTCACAAGGAGCCTAATTTTTCTAAAGAAGATCATTGATTCCACACATGGATACAATTCCCTATAGGTATACTAAGCGCAGAATCTCACAAGGAGCCTAATTTTTCTAAAGAAGGTCATTGATTCCACACATGGATATAATTTCCTATAGGTATACTAAGCGCAGAATCTCACAAGGAGCCTAATTTTTTTATTATTTAGAAAAAAATATCAGAGACAGTTGCTGGTTATTCAACCTTCTCTCGTGGATTGAAAGTTAATTTGCTTGAAGAACATTATTTTTGAACTAAAATATGTATTTTTTATAGTGAAAATACTAATTGATGATTGAAATATGTATTTCTTAAAAATTCTTTGTGGATATTTTTTTACGCTTACTAATCTTTATTTTTTAAAATTCTTAATATACTCTTCATCATTTCCGTTAGGAATATTTCTATATATTTGAGAACATTAAAGTTCTCAAGAACGAGAGTTACTCCGAAACGCGTCGACAGAGGAAAATATTGTAACTTTAGGAAAGGCAGAAACCTGCACTCAAATATATATTTATTTTTTAACACGAGTTTCCCCTTTGTTCGTAATTTTTAAACATGTGTAGTCTATGACGTTTTATGATTTAATTGCTATTGATTATAACTATCATTTTCAGCTACTTTTTATTTTAACACTTTTTATGTTCTTGATAATATCAAAATACTACATATATCCAGTTCTGTTTTTACATAAGTCAATAAATAATAATAAAGTGCTTGCACTAGTTTTTACAATCACCTGATTTAAAAAAAAATCTCTTTTATCCTAGTTACACGTCTCATACTAAAATAATTTTTCTTTGGGTTGAAGAAATTTTGTTCAAAACTATCGTTACATCCCACCCCAGATTTTCCTTAAGTTTTTCCGACAGAGTAATCAGTATGTTCTCCCCTTAGTAACTCTGAGCCAGGCGTTACCTTTCGAAGCGTACTGAAGCCGTGGAGGACGGGAAAACTTATATTTAGTGCGTGCCATGTTGCAAGCAAAAAGAATTAACCTCCTCCATAAGTTTAGTCATTTCAATGTCCTATAACGTGTCTCTTGCGGAACCTTTCTTCTCTCACAGTTTATATGATATATATAATTATTACAGATATTACCTAACTCTTAAGACCCCAAGAAAAACTAGGGTCTAGAGGTGGTTCTGCTTCACGGTTGTTACCCCATTGCAGTTGTTACACCATTCGCTATTGTCCTTTATAATTTTGTTTCGTTTCACCACTTTATAATGATATTCTTTGCTTCTAGGGGCGCGGCTGCTCCTCACTGGGTACGCACGTGCACTAATAACGTTGACCTAATGTTTACATCATATTTAATTTATACATGCAACTACCAATTAAAATAAATACAAACACACACTTTAAAGTTCAATTAGAATTTATAATGAGTACTTGAAAATGCCACACATTCACGATTATTCTCATTAAAAATATATAATGAGGACTTGGACTGTCCCCACTCAAAGAGTGAATCAGTTCCCTTAAATTAGGCAAAGGTTTATGTAAAGTTTAAACCTTTGTTTTCATTCGATACTGTAAATCATTAATTTATTCCAACAATATATATCGTGTTTTGGTTTTACTGTTTTAATAAATACTTTCAGAAAATTATGTTTATGTATTTCTAAAATATTTTCTTAATACAGACATTAAATGATTATAGAATATGGATAAATAAAGTATTTAATAACTCTTGTGAGCACAGATATTTCATTTAACAAATGTCACTTATTAAAACAAGGATGTGAAACGTAATAATAAATAATATAGGCGTAAAGTTTGCATTTTTTGTAATGTGTTTTTTGAAAGAAAATTGATTTAATAAAATATTTAGGCAGAAAACCTATCAACTACTAAATGTATAATTTAATTAGATCTTAGTAAATGATCTCAATTAATTATTAAGATAATTTTATTAAATGATTTTAATTAAGGTTTTCATTCTTGAGGTCCCAAGATGATTTTCATCTCATTCATAGACATTTTATAGTTAGTTTGCATTATTTATTAATTCCTTCTGTCAGTTCACAATCTCCCTATGTATATTTATAAATATTTTTCCAATTGTAAATAAAATACTTTTTATTTATTCACTCTAGCTCAAATACATTAATTTAAACTTGGCACTTTATATTAATAAAGCTTTTTATGAATTAAATTCATAATTTTATTAATTAATTAAATTGATTATTTCATAAATTAGTTTCATAGTGAATTTTGGTTTTATATGGGAGCCTCTTACAAAAGGGCAAACTACGCAATATAGTTATTTCATCCCATTTGGCTTAAAATAAGTGATAACATATAATTTTATAAGACAGGTGATTTTATATAATAGGCTATGCGGTAGAACTGCGGTTTTAAGGCATAGGTTATGTTACTTTATTTATATTAATTGTAATTAATTAATAAGTAGTAACTAAAGTGAAATTTTAATCTAAGTAGTAATTGACTTTAAAATTTGTTATTTATGTTATTTGTTCACAAGATAATTAGAAAATATAACTTGTAAAAGGCTATTTAGTGAAGTTATTTGGAAACATTCCCGAAGGCAGACTACTTAAAACTAAAGACTTCATTTGATGATTAGTCTATATTCAAATTTATATTTGCATAAATATCATTAATCTCATTGAAATGAATATCTGTTTCTCATGCATTTAAGTTTTACACGAGTAATGTGTGTGTGTGTGTGTGTGTGTGTGTGTCTGTGTGTGTGGGTGCGTGTGTGTGTGTGTGTATATTGATATATATATATATATATATATATATATATATAAGTTTTATAAATGAGTTAATGCGAGCATCAATTATTATCCGCTATGTAGTTCTACATTTATTTGTAAAGAAATAGGAAACTTATGAATATCAGTTTTCGACATAGTCCCCATGGCTTTCAACGCACTTGTGCCACCATTGTGCAAACTTCCTGATACCCTTAGAAAAAATGGTTTTTGGTTGAGGTGCGAGCCAGGAATGCACAGCTTCTTCCAACGCTTTTTTGAGTTTACCAAACATGAGATAGTCAGAAGGGGCAAAATCGGGACTGTATAGAGGATGAGCAAGTACTTCAAAATTGAGTTTCTGGAGCGTTTTATGCAGTGTGGGCAGCAGTATGCGGATGGGCATTGTCGTACAACAACACACCACCTTTTGACAGCAGTAATCGGCGTTTGTTTCGGATTGCAGGCTTTAGCTTGGCAGTATCTCACTGCAACGTAAACTGTTTATTGTTGTACCCCTTTCCTCATAATGTTCCGGTACTGGACCTTGTGATTCCAAAAACCGTAACCATCAGTTTTCTTGCGGAAGGTTGGATATTGAACTTTTCCTTGTACGGAGAATTTTGATGTTTTCATTCCAATATCTGCCGTTTACTCTCCAACTCGTTCATCACAATATTAATCCAAAAGTTTTTCGCAGATTTTCTTGCGCGTTTGTTTATGCAATTGTGTGAATTGTTTTGGGATCCATCTTGCACTAACTTTATGCAAGTTAAATCTGTTGTGGACCATTTTCTAGGCAGGCTAATTTGCAGACGATACGCCACCTCGCCAATAGTTACTCGTCTGTCTAACAGAACCATTTCACGTGAACGCTTAATGATTTCCTCATTTGTGGCGGTAAACGTTCGTCTGGCTCCTTCATAGTGAGTAACACTTGTTCGACCATTTTTGAATTTTTCAATCCAGTCGTAGACACTTCGTTGTGACAATATAATGTTCCTGTCCTGTACCAAAAGTCTTCGATAAATTTCGGACTCTAATACACCTTCCGACCACAAAAAAAAGGAATCATGAAAGTTGTTTTTTTGGAGCAAAAAGAAAGCGGAGCAGCCATGATTGACAGCACGGCAGCAATACTGAAACTAACCTAACAGCTTGAACATGCACGGACATAACAAATTAACAAAACCTGCATCTGCAACACAAAACACCAGTACTACCAACATAAACAAAAATATAAATAATTACATGTAATAATTGACTTACCGTTGTATATCCATATAAATGTCTATTTACTTGCTTTGTTTAAACATATATTTATTTGCCTGATGTGTGGGTTATGCTATTGTAGCGGTTTGATTATTTATTTCTGTTATATAAATAGATGCTTGTTTATTTATCTAGGCTATGTAAATAGATATTTGTTTAGGTTATGAATAATAAAGTTATTGTATATGTGTAGGCAACGTATACACAGTCTCTGTAATTCGAAATATAAAATTAACATTTACTCTTTAGAGGAAATAGATTAAATAAAATAAAACTCCAATTACGTTTAAATACGTAACTTATTATTCTTATAGGTTGTTGTATATCGAATCTGTTATATAATACTTCTAATTTGACCAGTATTTAAAGGATCTTCTCCATTGGTGTCCTTTTGGTCTTCAGGCGCCTTGTTTTGCTTCTTTAATAATCTACACTTTGAAATATTTCGTTACATAACTTCGTTTTATTCTAGCTAAAAATTATTTTATTCTTTATTTAATAGCAGGTGTTTTCTGATTTTGCTTTTACACATATATTTATTCTTTTGAATGATAGCTCTTAACTCTCTGTACTAAAGCCCCTCTAGTCTAGTGTTGTAGACATATTCATGTCATCTCATCTGGTTCTAATCGTTCTATGTGTTGATTTATGTTAAGCTTTACCATATATTTTCTACTATAAATGGGATAGGGATATTTAAGCATACATAGGATTCTATCGTGTGTTACAGAAATCTCCATTCGATTATATTCCTCCCCCATTGTAGTAGCAGATTTTAAATAGGTCAAGTGAGGGGGGCATACTTGTCGGAGATCTTTTGTTCCCCGAAGGCTTTCTGATACAATCTTTCCTTTCTTAATTTCTTACAAGTTCATACAATGTTTTTCTGTAGTTTTTATTAAGGTATTGTTTATAATAATATTTGCCATAAGGTTCAATAGTCTATGCTAAATTAATACTGTATTGAATGGTTTTTGTAAACCTACAGTTATAGGTTCTGCTAATTCTGTTGTATTACTTGTATTGACTGAATGATTTGCTACAGTACTTGCTCTTTCTGAGGTTTCTAATTATTTGGACGACGGTTAATAGTTATCAGAGACTGAATTATATACTGTTCATTCGACCAGCAACTGACGTAGCTTCTGTAATAATCACATTTATGTTTGAGTGTTTTTTGTAGGAATACACTATTAGTCCAATATTTCACTATTTTATTTCATTTTTCTATCTTTTGAAACATACTTAAACATCAAAGACAGTTAGTTTATTCATCCTTTTTTTCATTAATTGTACAGTTTACGTTTCTGGACCGCCTGTTTTTTTATGTTTCATGGACCTGATTACAGATTTCCACAGTTTCCAATGTATATTCTATTTGTTTGTTCCTTTCCCTGTGTAGTTTACTGTTGCTTTTAATAGAGTTTTTTTTAAAGAATCTTTTTACAATGCTTAAATACTTACTATTTGAAGGTTGACTTTTTGCGACGTACCTGATGCTCTTATATATGTCCATTCTTGATGTATGTTTCTTGTTCCTTTCATCGATATTCCTTGTTGTTTTACTTCCCCTGTTATATCTCTTCTTGCCTTATCAATCTCTCAAATTTGCTCTGTTCAGTCTTGTGCATGGTTTTGATTGTTTATGGCTGATTAAGAGCTTTGAATACCATGATGTTTTAAAATCGCCTTCACTGCTTTTAAACTGCTTTTTTTATTTTATATGAAAATCCGGCTATTTTCTGTTGTATTAGACTCTTAACTTCATTTTCGACTAATGTTTTGCAGAAATACAGTACCATGGTAAAATTTCATCTTTGCAATTTTGTCCTTTTTTATTTTTTCAAGATTTTATTCTTCATGTTTGTTTTTTTTGAGTTTCTTTGAAGTTTTTATTGAAGTTTATCTAGGATTTTACGCTTATTAGGAAAAGGTCTCTTCTTCGATATCTTACTGATTGCATTCTGTAATGAAAAATATTTTCTTATTTTTGGTTTGTTCTATTATTAATATACTATCTGTGAGAGGGCGTAAGCTTTAAATATCTTGTTGCCTGGTATCCATTATCTCTTCCAGTTATGGTCAGTCATGATTTTGTTTATAATTTCTCAACTGGTAATCGTAAAGGTTCTCACGACCATTTTCTTTTAGTATGCTCTTGCATGCATGTCTCTTGTGAAAAGAACATTGGTATAACCTCTCTCTCTTTTTATGAAAGACAAATAATGTATTACCTAATTTTTCTAAAATAACATTGAGCCAGGTATAGTGTAGTTATATTGCACTTCTTTGTAGTCTATTATTTGTCCAGGGAAATTAAAAAAGATTGAAGAAGCTTAAAGTTGGAGATGTTAAGATGAGGTTCAGATATTATTGGAAATCAGAAAAATACCAGGAAAAAATTATACATATAGTGGTTGAGATATTTTTGGAAAATTACATAAAGGATGAATAAAATACATAATTAAAATAACAATTCTAAAATTATTTAGAAAGTGGAAAAATCACTTAGTTACTCTGGGGCTTCAGAATGTGCTGAGTCAACTTTTGGGATCTGAATTGGGCGGGCTTGCTCATGGGGACCCGAGGTGAGTTAGATTTAAAAATGTCTTGAAAACGGTAACTTAGTTCTTGTGGGTGCTGAGTCTATTGTTGGCTTCGACATTTTTTAGTGAGATTATAATTTATAAGATAGAACAGAAGTCGGAGATAGTAGCAAAGAATGTAATATTGTACGATCTGGATGTAATGTCAGTTTAAATTTGTAGAAAAATTGCCAAATTTATTTCTTACATATTGTAAGAGCCTAGACATTGACAGAGAGTAGTGTGCTGTAATTTAAAGTAAACGTAATAATGGGAGCGATTGGAAATATTTCTGGGCGTGAAGAAACATACAGCACTATGTCACTCTAAGGGGCTGCAATTAGCTCCTGATAGAAGAGGATTGACACTTTCATTATCCCCCCCCCCCAGTGACAATTTCCGAGCTTCTTTTGGTTTCTGGATTTTATACCTCAATTCACCCCCGCTTACCCACAAGTGAGCTCGGCCAATTTGTGGCTGAGATTGACAAAGTACTCTCAAAACGTTTAGAACAACTATCTTCAGGGTTTTTTCGATTATCTAAGGACTTTCAGAATTTTTCATATATTTTGTAATTTTAGATGGATTTTATGCGCCCCTTATGTGATTTTCGAAAAATTGCTCAACCATTTCATATAAAGATTTTCTTTTGCATGTTTTGACACAATGCGAAAAACCGCATCCTGGTGAGCTGCGTGTAAACATTATCGAGCTTAGAGCAAATATTTTTGATTTCCCTTGACTATATAACCAGCTTTATAACCCTTTGGGTACTCGGTTCGTGTTTGACCTCCACTACGGCAACGTATAAAGCTTTCTAAAGAGATCATTCATTTCAAGGTATCTCACAGTGTCCTATATTAAAATCCCGTCCGTGTACCAAAATGATTTTGTTTTATTCGTAGGTTTACATGGGTTAAATATATTTATAATTATTTTATTAAGTAATTTGCGTTATTTTTTAAAGTAATTTAAAATGTTGGGAATAAGTATGTTACACAAAGTAAACGCTTTTGGGCAAAGGCACTGCATTATTTTCTGTCATCCTAAAGAGAAATAAAACTTTTTTACCAAAGAAAAATAAGACAATTTAAAGATAAATAAGAGCTTTTTACCAAAACAAAAGACAATTTAAAGAGAAATAAGAGTTTTTTTTTACCAAAACAAAAGACAATTTAAAAACAAATAAAACCTTTTTACCAAAGAAATATAAGACAATGCAAAGATAAATAAGAGCTTTTTACCAAAACAAAAGACAATTTAAAGAGAAATAAGAGTTTTTTTTACCAAAACAAAAGACAAATTAAAAACAAATAAAACCTTTTTACCAAAGAAAAATAAGACAATTTAAAGATAAATAAGAGCTTTTTTTACCAAAACAAAAGACAATTTAAAGAGAAATAAGAGCTTTATACCAAAAAGAAATAAGAGAGTTTAAAGTAAAATAACATCCTTTTATCAGAGAGAGCTTTTTTTTTAAAAATAAAAGATAAAAAAATAAAAAGTCAAAAAGTAATAAATTTACCAATTTAAAATATTTTTATTTCTGCATGGCCCTGACACTGAAATTGTTACTACACAAACTACAAGCGACACGAACTAACTGGGACAATATAAGCAGCGTTTCTGGGCGACGAAACGTCTATCTCGAGCGCCAGCACGCGATCGCGTTCATGTTCTTGCAAAAACAACTTTAAGAACATCTGCATTAGCACGTGTTTGCTTATTTAAACCCGAGCAAATATTTGTAGACCATTACGTTGATCCTGTAATGTAGTCGATGCAAATCCTTGCTCCAGGAAATCCCAGGATTTAAGAGGCACCGGCACTCCCTAGCGACGTCTTTATATCCCGGGAAGGGGGCGGGGAGGCAGTGAAATTGAAACGCGCTCTGTTACAGGCTTACCAACATAATTTTAAATTGTCCCCGCCACTGGTAGCCGTATTTCATTCTTATTCAGCGAGCTTTGTCACGTATGAATTTATTATAATGTGTGAAATGGGTGCTAAGCTTTTCTTGACATTCTGACGAGAAACCCGATTTGGAATGTTTTTCGACTCATAACATTTGATTAATCACGCTTCATGACCGTTTAATGTTGCAATATTTCATTGATTTGCCTCGGATCGGGAGTTAGGAATAGATTCCACAGGTGAAATTTGTTTTGATTATTGTTTTGTAAGTAGTCTACCTCAAACTCACAGCGGATATCTAAACACGAGTGCATCTTCGTCCTTCTGTCCAGAAGGGGAAGTAGCAATATAAAAGCGTAGAAGAGATATAACGGATGAGAGAAGGTGGCGCTACGGAAGTACAGCTAATGCCATCTGTTGGATGTGGATTAGGTAACGTGTTGAAATAAAATCACGGAAATCTTTAGATAAACCAGTGAGGTCACTGTAGACAAACTGGCGAGCGCGGTCACTGCAGATAAAGTGGTGAGGCCGTTCACTGTAGATAAATTATAGCTCTCAAGGTCAAACGAAATTGATTTTTGCCTACAGGTCCCGAGTCTGATGGTCGGTCCTTAGGTAAGGCCAACCGAGGTTCGATAAAGGTCCGATTGCACTATCTCGACCGAACTAAGCATATTAAGGTACGGAAACCTTGCCGTTCGGAAGGTACTACTCTTTACTGAGTAGCTCGGGAAAAGCCGAGTTCAGGCCTTATAGTAAGGTCGTAAGGCTCTTGCATACTGATACTAAAGGTCGAGTTTGAGGTGTGATTCTAGGAGTAGAGACTTCATACGCTAGACTGGAGATACTTCCACATGAAGGACCTATATTTGTAGAGTTGGAAGCCAGGTGCTCCTTGTTACCATTCTTCTCTTTTCGCCATCTACCTTACTTTTCTACACTTTCCCACAACTCATTGCCACGTTCAGATAAACTGCCTCACCAGATATCGCGCTCAAAGTGTTTACTTTTGGAGAATTAAGAAAATGTTCCTCATAAGCATAAGGTTTTCACTACTCCACATCCGTGCGCTATGCCACTTCACTTTACCACTAATATGAAACATGGTTTCTTCGCTAAAAAGTATCTTATTTAGAAACCTTCATCTATCAACATCTTGTCTCCCGTGGCAACCTTTTTCTGTACTCCCTCCGCCTAATGGGCAAATAGTTAACTAACTGTCGAGTAACAGATATGAACAAAAAACTGGGTCGCACTTTTATACAATAGGCCCTACTTGTTTTTAAATTATAACTTTTGTAATTGATTTTCCTAATTGCTCACGTGATTATAAAATACTCTGTATTCTAAAATAGTTCAATATATTTATTCGGTCTGTAAGAATATTTATTACATTATGTACAATTAATAACTATTGTCTCTAGGATAATAATATTAGGCGAGCTTGCTGGGCTGAGCACTTGATAACGGGTCAAAGCGTCTTGGATTCGTTCTACTTATCCTAAGTGATTTTCCAGCCTCTAGGTAGACGCAGCATGTGTGAATGAGCACATTGGTCAACGTAGGGTAATAATAGACAGCGAAATCGAACATCTGACCACATTAATTTCTTTGAACCTAGCAAACCTAGTAATGCACCTCTATCATGTCTCACCAAAGCCAGGTTGATTGTATAAAAGGATCAATATTCCCTTAAAATAAAACTATATTTCTGTTCAGATCGATTAATTTTATAATGTAAAAAAATTAATTTATTTTACAGGAATAAAGTGGTTCATTAATATTATCATTATAAACAATATTTTAAACTTTAGTTGGATAAAAAATATAATAAATTTCTTTCCCTGTAATTACTTAAGAATATGAGGATGAAAAGTATTAGACTATGATATATTTCCTAATATGTTAATGGAATGAATAGTTACTTAAGTTATTTGCAGTGACGTTTTTAGTAGCTAAAAATTAATCCTGTAATAAAAAATTTAAACTTCGGCTACGCACGATAAAAACACAACGAGTGCTACCGTTAAATCTCTTTACAAACTAAGCAATGCAATGTCCATTAGGTATGCGGGAAGTTTTAAAAGTAATACATCTTCAAATAAATTAAATGTCTTGTTATTGTAAAGAAAATACTTAAACTCAGTAAACTGTTTGAAATGTTTCTCGGTGTTACACGGTAATGGATAGATCCATATTAGGAAATATAGAAAGATTTAAACATTTAGTTTACAAAGGTGGCGATTTATAAAATTGTGAACCAAAAACCAATAGCAAATTATGTTTAATATATAAACGTTCATGGAAGTATAGGAAGGTATTTTTAGATTTAATGTTGTGGAAGGTAATTCTCGGTGTTACACGGAAATGGTAGACCCATATTAGGAAATATAGAAAGATTTAAACATTTAGTTTACAAAGGTGGCGATTTATAAAATTGTGAACCAAAAACCAATAGCAAATTATGTTTAATATATAAACGTTCATGGAAGTATAGGAAGATATTTTTAGATTTAATGTTGTGGAAGGTAATTCTCGGTGTTACACGGAAATGGTAGACCCATATTAGGAAATATAGAAAGATTTAAACATTTAGTTTACAAAGGTGGCGATTTATAAAATTGTGAACCAAAAACCAATAGCAAATTTTGTTTAATATATAAGTTCATGGAAGTATAGGAAGGTATTTTTAGATTTAATGTCGTGGAAGGTAATTCTCGGTGTTACAAGGAAATGGATAGACCCATATTAGGAAATAGAAAGATTTAAACATTTAGTTTACAAAGGTGGCGATTTATAAAATTCTGAACCAAAAACCAATAGCAAATTATGTTTCATATATAAGTTCATGGAAGTATAGGAAGGTATTTATAGATTTAATGTTGTGGAAGGTAAGAGCACCATGCATTAAAAATAATATAGAGTACATCAGTTGACGTACGTGTAGAGGAGCGAAACACAGAACTCTAAAACACAGCATTATAATACATCTTAATTTGCTATGAAGCTGGAGTAAACTTACCTTTTGAACGGTGAATGAGTTGCATAAAGTCGAAAGGTCAATAACTCAAGAACTAATCCATTAAGTGCGTTGTATTGGAAGTTATGAAAACTTTATTTATCCGTCTTTGTTATAATGGTCTACATTTTTTTGAAAGTTGTATTACCATCTCACAAATCATTTATAAGTTTTTTTTTTACTTTCCACCCTTTTTTAGAGTGGGTAGCCCACGGTAAATTAACAGTGTCTGAAAGTATTCTCCTCTAAAAAGAAAGACGGCTCTACAATTAGTCACAACATAAAGGGACGGTTATTTATATCATCGGTAATTTAGATTTCTTTTTCCCGGTACGGAAAGTTTCTGGCCGGAAGCCAACTGAAATATTTCTTCCTCGTACGCCGCCTGGTGCCAGAACCTTGAATTAACGGATCTGTTCAAACACTGTTCGAGTTCTGTATTATGGGCGTTTGTTTAATCAGTTTAGCGGAACATCGTATCAAAGGTTTGGAGTGGCGGGAATTGAGTTTCCGTCGAATCAAGTTTACCTTGCTGGGAGTTGCTTTTTACGTGCCTTTGTAGGCAGGATCTAAAGGTTTTAGTGACTCTTACGGGAGAGTAGAAACAATTTAGTAACTTTGGCGAGGGAACATTTTTTCCTTTTAGTTTTTTTAGGGTGTTGTAGGCTATAAAAGTTTACTAAATAGGTAAGTGAATTCAAAATATGGGAGTTACAATTTTCTTTCAAAGTGACCAGCTAATTGAAACCAACTTCTATTATCGTATAATTTTTTTGATAAATGTCATTTAAATGAACATACTAAAGGTAGGACCTCTAATTTAAACATGGGTCGTTGAAAAACATAAGCCCGGTCGTTTGGGGTTTTCAATGTCAAATAAAGATCAACAATATTAAAATATTAAAGTGATGAAAGAAATAAAACTAAAAGAATTTTAGAGCATTGTATAGTATTTTGGATTTTCGGGCAATGTTAACAAAAATACGTCTTACAGTATGCTTTGGGTATGGTGTATTCTTTTTTTTTGGGGGGGGGGGTGAATTTTTAAAACGTTTTTTATTATTTAGCTGGTGATTCCATGAGGAGACTATGAATAACTATCTTGTGTTGTTGAATATTAACAAGAAGTGCTTAGACTGTCAATATATATATTCGATTCGATTACTTTTATGCCTCTATTGTTGGTGACAAAGCCACAAATTAGTAACAGTAAATATGGTGTTAAAATTGTTTAGCGTTCTCATTGATGATACAAAGTCATTGAAATCAGTTTGATCTCTCTCTCTCTCTCTCTCTCTCTCTCTCTCTCTCTCTATATATATATATATATATATATATATATATATATATATATATATATATCTGTGTGTGTGTGTGTGTGTGTGTGTGTTTGTGTGTGTATACATTAATTGTGAGCTTAATTACGTTCTGCCATTATTTAATAAATACCATTGCTCATAAAGTAAGCTCTAAAAGCTTTCACTCATGAAAGCAAATTTTTTGTTTAATATACTTACCTTAACTGATCTAGTTATATCTAGTAATTAACAATCTTTACTAGATACATAAATAGACCCTCTTTAGTTTTTGTGTTATATTTGTAATAAGATACTAACACGCACTAGCTCGAATGATAGGGCTGTTTAAAATCTTCTAACCACGCATTGATCATTAATCGTTGAAGTCCCTTTTTGTATTTTTCGTCATCTTCCGTATACTAGAAGCCGTTTGAGTGTGTCCGTTGTGACGCCACTATATGTAGAGAGTTGTACTAATGCTAAACACTGCTGCGGGTTTCCGGTTAGGGAGTATCAGACTACCCTTTGGCTATCTGTAGCAACACTATGGGTGGAGTGTTGTAGTGATAGACTAGATGTCCGTAGCCGTGATGTCTGTGTTCTCGATAGCACTGATTGGCTACACTCTTCTAGTAGTCCTAGATTGAACGGGGTTGTTTGGTGGGTAGGAAGTGTCACTGCTCCCCGTGTACTGAGTAGAAGTGATAGGCTTTTCGCCGCTGGGGGGTTAACGATTAGGGGATTGATCCCTCTGGTATAGAGGTATAGTGATATGATAGATCTTAGGTTAGGAAATTTCACCTCCATATTAGTTTAGAAGCAACTGGAGTCGGAATATCCGGCGTTTGATATCCCCTTGTGTTGAGTCGGTCGCATTACAGCAACACTCTAATGTAAAGTCTGCGACATGAGGGCTTCAAATCAAAGAACGTTTTAAAATAAATGACACCAATCGATAGCAGCAACGTTACACCACTTTGACAGAGAGCATAAAACCCACCTAAACTATAAAATGAAACAATATCAAGCAATCATAAAACATTTATGGAATGAAAACATGTGATGCATTGTATATAGTTTGTGAAGCACTCTGTACGGTAGTAATAAAGTTTACGGGCCGCGTAATAAAAACGCTATGAAAATACGTTCACGATATCAGCGGCCAATAAACAATAGGTTTCTTCTCCCGATCTTATGTCGACCTGCTTCTATATATAATTACTTTCAAGAAGAAAAGATTCTGTTCATCATTTACAGTCTATATTTTATGCAATATCGATAAGGCGGTCGATACATTATTTAAAATGTTTTTGATTTCTGCGTGTTTCTGTCCTAAATCAATAAACCTTCTTCTCATTAAATAAAGGATTTCTGTGTTTCCGTCCACTAGAGCTTCCATGAATGTCAGATCGTTACCAGTATCCTTCTGTAATAGTAACAATACGCGATGCCCTAACTTTTAAATGACATTATATATTTCTAAAAGGGCATTACCTAACAATGAAAGATGCATTACCTAACCTTGAATTTCGTTACCTATCTCTAAAAGATTCAAATTACAACTCTGAATGGTCTTCACATAATACTGGAATCTCATTCCCTAACTCTATAAGCTCATTATCTAATTCTGGAAGATCATGTCCTAACTCTACATTGTCACTAACCTACACTGCAGGATTCATTACATAACCTTGTTACTCGTTACCCAACTCTAAAAGACTTCACCAAGCGCTGAAAGGCCCATTACCTAACTCTGAACGATCTTTACGCAACTCTGAAATCTCATTTCCTAACTCTGTAAGTTCGTTATCTAGATCTGAAAGATCATGTCATAACTCTACATTGTAACTAAGCTACACTGAAAGATTCATTACATAACCTTGATACTCGTTACCCAACTTTAAAAGACTTCGCCAAGCCCTGAAAGGCCCAGTACCTAACTCTGAATGATCTTTACGCAACTCTGAAATCTCATTTCCTAACTCTATAAGTTCATTATCTAGCTCTGACAGATCATGTCCTAACTCTACATTGTCACTACCTTACACTGAAAGAGCCATTACATAACCTTGATGCCCGTTACCTAACTCTGAAAGGCTTCACCAAGCCCTGAAAGGCCCAGTACCTAACTCTGAACGATCTTTGCGTAACTCTGAAATCTCATTTCCTAACTCTATAAGTTCATTATCTAGCTCTGAAAGATCATGTCCTAACTCTACATTGTCACTACCTTACACTGAAAGATTCATTACATAACCTTGATATCCGTAACCTGACTATAAACTTCACCTAACCGTGAAAGACCCAGTACCTAACTCTGAACGACCTTTACATAACCCTGAAATCTCATTTTCTAACTCTAAGAGGTAATTATCTAACTTTCAAACTTCATTATATATCTCTAAAAGATCATTTTCAAACTCTAAATTACTTAACAATGACAAGTCATCTGTGCCTGAAACCTATTACCTAATTCTGAAAGTCATAACAATAAATGGTACAATTTGCCTATCTATTTTTGAAAGCTATTATTTAACTCTGAAAAGCCATTGCCTAACCCTCTGAAAGGACATTATTTTAAACAAATTATTACGTAGCTATAGAAAAACATTACCTAGCTCTGAATAATAATTTTCTTTCTGGTTTTCACTAAGAAACAAATAAACATTCATTACAGACGGTAGTTGTGTGACCATAAAAGGATATCGTCTCCTTTGCTTCGTACCTTTAATCTATGTATGTAGGGCCTACAGTCTATTAAAGGTTAAACTGTTTTATCACTATAAGTCATAACTCATGGCTATACTTTTCTGTGTAATTTACCCCTTTGATCTTACTTAAAGTTTTCGTCCGAAACGTTATTTCAATATCCCAAAAGTTTTTGAACAACACTGTTTTGATATAGCAAAGCGTTCTGCGGAGTGACCAACAACGTCTGATAGCGAAGTAGTGTAGCTTCAGTGTCCAGAGAACGATTGGTTGGGTTACGGGGCAAATGGTCAAAATAGGTTTTTGGCTTCAAACAGTACGACGTAATCAGGACCTTTTGTTCAAGTTATAGAGCAAATTATCTAGGATTTTCTAATCACATAACAGTGCAAAGAACCGAGGAACCATTTGGCGCAAATAGTACAAATAGTAAATAGTATTCAGTAGATTTGGGTTACGGAATAAAATCTATTTATTCTACAATTTTTGTTTTATATTTCTGTTTCTTTCCTTTCTTATTTTGTATATTTTTGCTATCTGCTCTTATTATGTTGTTTATTAATTTTTTAGGCCTCTATTAATGTCGGTTCATAGTGTAACAACACCATTTACGTCCCGTAACAAATTACAAAAACTTTTACAAGAATTGTGTTTTCTCTAGTGATCGATATTTCTACCGTAAGGGTTTGTAGTTGTTAACATTACACAACTACAATTATATCATTCTGCTTGTAATCTACCTTTACGACAAACTTTCCACCCCTGTTTTCAAACTGAGACCGCAGTAAAATTAAATAAACACTTCCCCAAGCCATCAAGGGTTGATAATTTCAATACAGGAAGGCACCGCCGTATAAATCTCGACTCACCTCCAAAGTTATTATTCATAACAACCGCGGAATTATTGTTCGGGGGTGAAATTGACTTCGCCGCTATGATACGACCCTCATCCCAACCCCTACAGATGGTACTGATCTTTTAATTAACTGGCTCCATGCCAGCTTTCTTAAGAACTGCAAGAAGCGCTGAGCTCAAGTTTTTCATGCAAAGTTTTCTGAAAGCTATTATTCCTTGTGTCACCCGTCCGGCTGACATTGTGTGGGGTGGGTGGGATCCTCCTTGTACAATCACTCCATATTCGGCCGACTAGACACGAAATACAATTTAATTAAGTTACATTTTTTCTTCCATTTATGAAGTTAAATTAGAAATGAGAGATTTTATAAAATAAAATTAAGCAATTCATATATATATATGATGAATAGTTATTATCTGGAGTACCTCCGTTCATTCTGCACCGCATAAAACCGTTGATTCGCTCTTAAACTGTTGTTGGGTTCACCTCGTCAATGCTAGATGAGATTCTAGCGAAACTGCAATTTTGCTCGATTTTAACTGCGATTTTATGCACTGCAGAATGAAAGGATGTACTACAGATATTAACTATTCATCATATTTTTCCATCCGTGAAGGAATACGTATTAGCATATATATATATAGTTTAATTTTCTTGTTACACTTGCATATTTTATTTGTGCATAGAAAAAGTATAAAATCTATATAATAACAAAAGTAACATGAACGTTTTTAATATGTAATTAAACTTTACATTTTAAATTTACAATTTATCATATATATAAAATTTTAAAAATGTACTATAGTTCCAGTAAATGTACTTAATTAGTATTTTTTTAATAGCTCAAGTTATCACCAAGTATTAGAAAACTATATTTACCGTGCAGCCATTGGGAAATAACATAATTCTCCTAAGGCTTTTTCTAAGTATTTTAACTGGTTATTGCAAATGTACAATACAGAAAGTACCACAACCTACAAATAGTAAAACAGGTCTTGTATGAAGCACTTAAAACTGGGATTTGTCCGGAGTCTTAAGCGAAATAGGGATTTATTCAGTTTTTAGCATGGTTCCAAATTAGATCAAAATAATATTGAAAGTAATATCTTGGTAATTAAACGGTGGATTAGAAAGAGTTTTGTAGTCTATACAAACTATACATTTTGATTGAAATACATATTTCAACCAAGTTTGTTGGTGGTTAGGAATTTGTCTGCTAAAATAAAAAAAAAAACAAATTTTTAAGTAATATCTGATAAAATAATAAATAAAAAAAATAATTCAAAATAATGGAATAATAGTAGGTTAAAGTACGAGTAGTTAAACTCAAAGGGAGAATATAAAATTATAAATTAAAATGTGTAAAAAATTTGTTGTAAAATAAAGCCAACGAAAATGAATAAAAGCCTATCGAAAGTGCATGTAGAGCTGTATTTAATACGTGAAAGTACATATGATATTTCATGTTAAAGACCAAGTGATGCAAAACTGTAATTATTTTGGGCACCTTTGGTAAGGAAGAGGAGAAGAGAGAGTAGTCTAACGCCGAGGGGATTTTAGTTTTTTGATGAGGACCGATCTTTCATTGCGAAACCCCTACCTACAAAATATTTTATTCACTGGCATTTCACTTCACTTTTTTGTTTTCTTCTCGTAAGTCTTCCTCTTCCGTTTATACTTAGAATACTGTATATTTTACGTAATCCGCCATTCTAACGTGTTTACTCCATGGAAGGTTTACATCCGCTTGCTCTTTTAAAGAACAATGCATTCGCAACGTCTATAATTGGCAATGTATTCTACCGTGAATTGTTCAGAAACGGTGACGAGGCTTTGGCAAGTAATGTTTACAGATATTTATTGTTAACAATGTTGATTGGTCGAGCACACTCAAGGAAAGACATCGACACGAGTGCTGACAGACCTGGTGTACTGGTGAAGCTTAATGGATGGCTGTAGGAGAGATCGCTGATTGATTATCGCAAGGCCTGCTTTAATTGGATTTAGTTTACACGTTTGGATCAATACGTGGAGAAGTGTTGAGACAAGTGAAAGTGGATTGTTACAGAACCGGAGTTTACCTTCTATTCTCATGGGAAGACGTGTTGCTATGCAGATTCTTTAAATAAAGAAAAATACTAATATTAAAACAACACTGGAGACAGAGAAAAATGTATGAAATGAGAAAAACCATTTGGAGAAGTGTACAACTTAAAAACACAAAAAGGTAAAGAACAAAATAATGAGTATCGGGTAGTAATAATTTCACGCGATTAAAATAGAAACTTTATTGGCGATGTTGTAAAATTTTATGGCGTAACATTAAATGACATTTACGATTATTAAAAGAAAATATATAACCTATTAGGAATAAAGAATACCTATTACGAAAATTTCCATAGTAAAATTTTATTAGTAAAATAACGTAGATATAATAATATTATATTGAAAAAAAAAACTTGTTATATTTTCTAGAGGTTAACAAAATCGCATAATGCACAATAAAATATTAACTTATTAAAATCCCTTTAAATTTTACACATTTTCCAACCTCGAAAGAAATATTTACAAAACTATATTCTATGACTTAATTTTTTTAGGTCTAAATAGTTAATTCTTATCACCAAATATTTGCTAAACTGTTTTCTACGGATAAAAGTTTTTGGTCCTGAATTGCGAATTCATATTTACCCCGCTACACACTCGGATTATGCTTTATCACTTGTTTTACTACGTCACATCTACTCTTTGCCGCTAGTACCTGGTGTAGGCTGTCCCCCTTCCCACGTCACACACGAGGGTCTGATGAAACATCAATCATCCGCCTTCTATATGTGTATATTCACACCGCATTCCCGTAAGGATTGAGATGTCGATCCCCTTCTGTCGTATCGCTCGCTAATTGGTTGCGAAGGTGTTATGCTCCTTTACAAGACTGAGGAGTGTTCTCACGTACTCACCACATACTGTGACTAGTCTAGTGTTATGGTTGGTCAGTAATGGAACGGCGGACAAGATTTTAAATAGTCAGTTGACGGTGCGTTAATTTTTACGTCTAAATTTTATGCAACGTTGACCGCTCTTAATATCTAAAAACTCTAAACAAACTTTGTTAAAAATAGCAATTTTTTCTCGAAATTATTCCTGTTCTTTTACTCAATAATGGGTCTTTAGAAACATAGAAAAAATCTCTATTTTAATGTCGCTTAGAATGCAATATTTTGTGGATGAGTTAATTCAATAAAATAAATCGATTTACACAATTGAGGGTTTTAAACCTAAAAACACATAATGTAGTGTTACAATATAGACAACCTTTATACTTTACAGATGACAACCTCTGTACTTTACATTTTGCTTCTACACATAACAACTCTTACTAAATCAAACACCAATATTTCAAGTTAATCAATAGCTAAAATGTTTTATTATTCTCTATAGGACTAGGTTTATTATTCTCTATAGGACTAGGTTTATTATTCTCTATAGGACTAGGTTTATTAAGGTGTGAATATAATTGCTTTACATTTTGGTTCTACACATAAAAACTCTTACTAAATCAAACACCAATATTTCAAGTTAATCAATAGCTAAAATGTTTATTATTCTCTATAGGACTAGGTTTATTATTCTCTATAGGACTAGGTTTATTAAGGTGTGAATATAATTGCTTTACATTTTGGTTCTACACATAAAAACTCTTACTAAATCAAACACCAATATTTCAAGTTAATCAATAGCTAAAATGTTTATTATTCTCTATAGGACTAGGTTTATTATTCTTTATAGGACTAGGTTTATTATTCTCTATAGGACTAGGTTTATTATTCTCTATAGGACTAGGTTTATTA
This sequence comes from Prosapia bicincta, assembly GCA_036971475.1. Lineage (NCBI taxonomy): Eukaryota > Metazoa > Arthropoda > Insecta > Hemiptera > Cercopidae > Prosapia > Prosapia bicincta. The sequence goes on from JBAIZL010000001.1 coordinate 287,300,815, forward strand.
TTCTCTATAGGACTAGGTTTATTATTCTCTATAGGACTAAGTTTATTATTCTCTATAGGTCTAGGTTTATTATTCTCTATAGGACTAGGTTTATTATTCTCTATAGGACTAGGTTTATTATTCTCTATAGGACTAGGTTTATTATTCTCTATAGGACTAGTTTTATTTAGGTGTGAATATAATTGCTTTATATTTTGTCTTGCGAGTTATTTATTTCAGGAAACTATAAAAACACATTTCCTGAGTGGTAAATATATTTAAACGTCTTTGTGGATAGTTTGAGAGTTCATCAGAAATTACAAGTCTTAAAGATAAACGAATTATTGGGCGTTTACTGTATTTTTATTTCAAACCTTTCAAATAGTTTCAAATTTTTTATTAGTGGAATTGCAATAAAATTATTTCCTCTTAGAATAAAGTAACTAAACTTTACACAGGCAAATCACGTCATGGGTCAACGCTTAAAGTCTTTAGGTTTAACTATCCCCCCCCTAGAGTGCGCTTAAAGTTAAAACAAAATTTACAAAAGTACAAAAAAATAGTAAATAACTTTAGCAAAGTAGCATGAAAACTTTGCTGAGTGCAGGAATCTTTTACCATTCCTCGCAATTTAATCTCTGCCGCAGTAGACGGTTTTCGGATGTAGACGCACCTACAAGATCTGTGTACGCAGGTAGTTCTCAGGAAATACACTGACGTTGTAACATCCAAACGCGTGGCTTGCAGAGGAAATGACAGATGTTTATTATACTTGATATATGTATATTGATTTTAGCACAAACGAATTTTAAATTATATTAACTCACTCACAATCAACCATTTTAATCACACAGTCACAATCTTCAGTGAGTATAGGTACACAGTTTCTAAACCTATAACTTTAAGTTTACTTACAATATTAAATGGACTGTTTTAAGCCATTAGAATACATAGAAACTATATTAGCTTGAATTTTTAACAAATTTATTAATTTCCGGTTCTTAGGAAAAATTTCTAAAGTTGTCTAAACATAGTTTTTAACCTTTACATGGTTTTTAACATCGTACAAGAAACAATCTGTATTTGTCTGACCCCTATCTATATAGGGAACATATTCAGGCATTTCTTAGAGCATTATGTTTGTTCTTCGCATATCATGGTCATGTTAATTTTAATGTCTTTAGTCATACCACATAGAACTGTACGATACGGGGTTTCCTGCTCTTAGGCCAAATAAAGTTTTTAGTTGTGCCATCCTCTCGCTTTGGACGGTTGTCTGCTTGTGAATGAAGCGAGAACGACGTTTAGGACAAAAATGTAAATATAACAAACTAATTATTACTCTTTATTAAACGGACCATAGAATCAGAATGATAAACAACACTCTGAGAAAACCTACACGAAGGGGGTGACCTATTTTAGAATCCATTGCATTATTTTGTTTATGTTTTATGGATTGACATGGAGATCTCACTGTTTTAAGGCGAAACGCAAAATTTGTGGGAAATCGAAAGAGAGAGAGAGAGAGAGAGAGAGAGAGAGAGAGAGAGAGAGAGAGAGAGAGAGAGAGAGACAGACAGACAGACAGACAGACAGACAGAGAGAGACTTAGAGACTCTATTTTATATTTTAAAGTTACGGGTCGACATTGTCACAACAGACATAGAAAGAGATGTGCAAATGCGACATTTAACTATTATGTCAAACCTCCACCGCAAGTATGTTAAGCAATATTGAAAAATGTAGATACAAATTTAATGAAATAGCCACAATAGAAATGGTTTAAAGCATAAAGGATAAACAATCATAAAGATGTTAACAAAACGTTTCGAAAAGCAAAAAACGATCCTGTAAAAATTTGTTAAACCTTATACGCGCCAATTCATCCAACACAAATTACGACGCGCCCCCGTTCAAGAGACGAATCCTGGAAAGCCCAGGTTTTCTCCATATCACCTGGGGCTTACATACATCCATCACTCTGATCGATCCTCTCCGTTATATTCACAGAATGTTCTCAGAGGCATTACTTTCGATAGCATTGCTTTCGAGTCTGAATCATCAGGGAAAGACAATTTTAGTCGCGTTTGAACTTTGTTTGTTTACATACGACATTATTGCTTTCTTTACTTCTTTACCACTGTAGTGAGATTAATTTAAAAATTTTAAACTACATTAAAAACCACTAAATGTTCATTAAATTAGAATTTCGTGAACTTAAAGAATAGTTTCAATCAGCTGATCCGAATATAAATTTTAATTATAGGCCTAATTTAAATTGAATTTGAACCTAATTGAACTATTTTATCAAGCACTAAAATTAGGTAGTTAATAGTTATCAATTGATGTTAAATAAAACTAAAACTTAGAAGTTTACAGTAATCCAATAAGTTTATGCTAAATTATAATCCACTGTATTGTTCCAAATTGCAAACAGCTGATTTAGGGAACCGATAACACTAAATTCATAAATTGCAAGTAAAGTATAAACTAAATAAAAACCTTCTGAATTTATACTGCGTTTTACCTAACTTAATACATACTAAATTTCAACTCACTGAATTTACTCTGTGTTGTATTTACTGGATTTATACTAAATTGCATCTCGGAATTAGACGATATTAATATCCACTGAGTTTATAGTTATTTGAAATTCCACTGAGTTTAGTCTACAATTGAATGCAATACCCTGAATTTAAACTATGTTGAAAACCATTGAATTTATAGTAAATTTTAATGCATGATGAAAACGAGGAATAGAATGACTTGGATAACGGATGCATTTTTCTTATAAACACTAGGAATTTTAAAATATACTTCGTTCGTTATCTTGAAATAGAAAGTTTTAGAAAAATTATGACTAGTATTATATTTTAAAATCAATACTTTTACTGTTGTATAACGTTAAAATATCGGTGAAATATTGAAACACTTATATACACTGCGTTTTTTTTTAGCGTTTGAGGTTCCTTATTGTAACCTGTGGAGCCATCGACATGTATAGGCCTATTCACAGGGTCTGTAGTTAATTCAACACGTTCTGACAAACCAACTGTGCAGTTCTCTTTGAGTAATGTTAATTGACTAAGAGCACCATAAGGCGGATAAATATTCAGAAGCCTTAGCTCGGTCTTAGTATGTGAAGAGCAAATTGGTGCTTAGGGAAATGTTTTCGCAGGTAAGTGTAACTAAGTACCCAAGTATGAGAGAAAAGTTGCGATCTGAGATCAAGACAAAAACGACGGAGTTCTGGTGGAAAAGAATGAATAAAACATTTAAATTATTTAGTGCATATTGCACTTTGGGATTCTTCCTTCTATTCTTTAGACATTGTTATCAACTTCCGTAACCTCTAAGCTTGTCTTGGTTCTTTGACAATATTTTTTTGCTTCTTTTAAATATCAATTTTTGCACACTTCCTTTTTCACAACGTATATAGCATGGAAAATATAAATGAATGTATTAACCTCTCATAGCTGAATTTGCCATTTGTATATATATACCGATTTTTAACAGCGTATGAATTTGGAAGGGAAATGTAGTTTTTGGTTCTTGGTCTAGTAATGCTGCGTCGACCAATTGTAAAAAGCCGCTAAACCACGAACAATTGAAGTTTCCCAATAATCTATAAGCAATTATAAAAACACGACAAGAATAAAATACTATTAAAGAGATAAGTAAATGAAAAAAAAATCGGTTCCTCCTATGATATAGTATATATCAATATAGAAAAGCATCTCAGATAAAACATGTATATTGCCCGAATAAAAGCCAGTAAAAATCGCAAAAGAAATACAAACTTATTGTAAATGATATTTATAAAAATGTCAATAATGAGATCTATAAACAATTATGAGTTAATATGAAGTGTAATATTAGAAACCACAACTCGCTACGGCACTGCCATAAACCTTTCAAGAAATCGATAAAGAATTCACTGTGTCTTATATAGCAACAATAAATTTGTAATATAAATTTGGAACAGTGTTATTTTTTCATGAGAATTTCTGAAGTTTTATTTGCATTTATACCGTCGTAACCCATCCATTGGCTGGTGGTTGCATTCAGGATCTCTCTGCTTTAGGACTGGATAGATGATGGTCCTGGGTTGGTATGGCTTTCCTCTTTACCACTGGACCTGGATCCTTCCGTGAAACGTAACTTGTTTTAACAGACATATCCCCCCCTCATTTATACGTTTAAAATGTATTTATACGTTACATTTAAAAATATTTAGTAATTCCGGCAGAAGGTATGTAGAGAGGCAGAATTTTCAGAGAAAATCATCGAATAGCAGCAGTACTGGGCTAAAAATGTCTTTTAGCCTATCATGGACTCTCGCAGCAACTTCTGTATCGACTCAAAAAATGTAAAAAATCCCCAAACCTAATATAGGAAAGCTTATTATACATTTTTTTCGTTGGCCGCTACTAGCGGTTCGGAATGTCCAATTGAACTTGTTTGTACTTTACCTCTCTCCTATCGTAGGTCAGCTAGCCTTCGCCCTTCGTCTATCATCCCTTCCAATTTCTTGAGCTATATTAATTTGCTTGTTGTAAATTAATTAGTTTTTAAAGCCTTTTATTTGTTCATGCTATAATTAAAGTGTCAGCTACGTCACTACATTTTACAGGTTATTACGCTTTAAAGGGAAATTGAATTTATTATTGTAGAACGGGTTTTACCGTTTTCTCAATTTATCCTCTGATTTACTGTTTAATTACACTAAAACGTCCATCACAGCTTTACTTATGCGACATACACTCTTTAGTTAGCTCTCTTGGCTTAACCTTACACGCGTGGGTTTGTCCCTAATGATTAAACTCTATATTATACGTGCTAAATATGCTCAAAAATCAGTTACTACAAAATTAAATTTGCTTGAATCATTGTATTATTCCAATTACATGTATCGGTTTTTAATTTTTCAAATCCTTTAAAGCTTTAAATTATTTATTAAAAGTAATTTTAAGATACAAAAGTTCTAACTTTACTGTTTAAACCTGTCTAGAGAAATCTTGACACTTAGTTCGTTTAGAATGTTGAACTTACTCATACATAACAAACTGATATTTATTTGCTATTTATAGTTTGGCCTACTTTCAAAGACTTCCTTTACAACCCTGTTTATATTTTTCTGCCCATTTATGCACATTTGCTACTTTTTAACGCATCAAAGAAAAGAACTTTTTATATAAAAGAGTTTTTACACAAACTAGTATAGTTAAATAGTTCTCACAATTTTAATTAAAATATTAAATTTAAAAATTTTAAACTTTATGTTTTTTTTATTAAATAAACTTATTGTTTATATATATATATATATATATATATATATATATATATATATATATATATATATCACTTTCACTATATGTACTTAAACAAGAATCTTACTTGGTATTTATGCGAGTTAACTTTCAAAGATTGGTCGTATCTCCATCATCGGGCATCACTGATCGGGGGTTGTAGTACACAGTCTACTATAGAGAAATTGATAAGTGAATACAAGAAAACAGTGTTGCAAAGCTACAAATATATATATATATATATATATATATATATATATATATATATATATATATATATATATACATACTTATACACACACACACACACACACACATATATATAAAACAACATAGGTTATTTAAATACAAGAATATTTATTAATTTATATTCAAAGCTTTTCGTTGGTAAACATTACCAACATCATCAGGAATGAAAATTACAATAATGTTATTGTGTTATTCATTCTTGATGATGTTGGTACTGTTTACCAACGAAAAGCTTTGGATATAAATTAATAAATATTCTTGTATTTGAATAACCTATGTTGTTTTAAATTATTAAACAAGAAAACGTATAATATATATATATATATATAAATATATATATATATATATATATATATATATATATATATATATATATACACACACACACACACACACACACATATATATATATATATATATATATTTGAGCAAGATATAAAGATTTAAAATCATATTATATCAAAATTAAATTTTCCATATTAATAAAATTTGTAAGGAAGTAGATGGATTAACATTGAGGTATTCTATGCTAAGAATCTTATCACAAATGTTTTAACAAAATACAGACATTGAAATAGATAGAATTATAAGAACATACGTTCAAAATGAATAAGATATTAACAAAACATCAAACTGTATAAATATTATTAAGACCAATATATAATTTACTCATGAATTTGAATCAAACAATGAACTGAATGATTTAATTACGACAATTACTAGAAACAATAGTACATATGAGTTTAATATATACAGGAATCCTTTGAAACAAATATACAAATCAAATGAAACAAAATTATACGAATTCTCCTTATACGTAAAAAATATCAACACAGTAAATTAGTTATATAGATTTTGTAAAATACCAATGAACATACATGGTCAAATAAAAGGGAAAAATATAATATACCAAATTGGATTAGGAAATGAATACAAACGAAAAACTAAAGGTAAATTATATAATATCGTAATAAATACAAAAAAAATCAACAAAACCATTTTAATAATACAAAAGAAAAATATTGCTGATTATTTACATTCACAGGAAACGAAATAGATACAATTACAAGATTATTCAAAATAACAAGCATACAAATTATTTTAAAAATTAATAACAGTATTAAAAATATAATATAATATAATATAATATTGTAATATTACAGTATTATAATATATATATATATATATATATATATATATATATATATATATATATATATATATATATATATATATATATATATATTTTATAAAGTACCTTTGCCATCCACGTTGGGCGACAATTGTTATATAACGAACCTTCACTTAATGCTTCTCTACAGGATAATTTTTACTCTTGGGAAATTAAATTAATAATTCAGCTACTTCCTTTTATAATTACAGATTTATTTATCCTGAGACCAATTTTGCATTTACAGGTAGTTCATATAATTTGTTTACTAACTCTAATATTTGCCGATAGGCATCAAGACTCTTATTTTACTATTGATTTTTTTAATAATTCTAGATTTACTTTCTTTAGCTATCTAAGGGCGTGTATAAGTTACTGCACTTGGTTTGATAAATTTTATATTTCAATTAACTATGACTTTTTTTGGAATTTCTAAAGTTTAAAAGATTCTTAATGTTTGTTGCTTTAAAGAGTTGGCTTTAAGTTAAAATAAATGTATTGTTTATTACTTGCGTAGTTCCTTGTTTTACTTCACTTGACACAAATTCACTTAGTAATACTTTCCTATCAATTTAACTTTTCTTAATTTCTCGAAATGCTTCTATTCCTTAACTGACTTTATTAATCACTCCCTTTGTTTAATCTCACTTGTTACCCTTTATTCTCCCTCTTTATACTTCACTTTCTATTTAATAATCTCCCTGGCTACCCTTTAATCTCCCTCCATTAATCTCCCTTACTTTAAATTTCCACGTTACTTGTTTGAATTTGATATTTCTTACTAAAAACTGAACATTACTTCTCCTCGAGTCCTACCACTTGACCCTTTCGAGTACTAAAAATTGACTGCCCTTCCTTAACATCCTCTTGGATTGTATCCGTTTGTGTTTCATCCCCTCTTCAAATTTGATTGGCTCCCTTATGGCGCCCAAACTGTGGCCAGCCTATGAAAGTTTGACGCTTCCCTCACCTTCCCATGATTTCGTGGGAATTTGTTGAACCTTCCCTCAGGTGCATGTGTTTTTCTGTATTCTCAGGGATTCCTAGTCATAAATCTCCCTGGTCCGTGGATGTCTAGGTAAAGCTTTCCTCCCATGAACGAGGCACGTCCTGGTTTACTTACAATGAACCCCTTTCGAATTATTTTTATTTATGACTTGCAGGTGTGTGTGCAGTAACTTATTTCTGCCGATAGATCTGACAATAGACTAACGCTAGCTAGGTATATCCCACAAGTTCAAATATTTTCTAACAGTTTTTTTAACTTAATGAATTTCGTTATAATATATATATATATATATATATATATATATATATATATATATATATATATATATATGAAATATTAGAAATTTATACACAAAATTAAAGACAAATTGATTACTAATCAAGTGACATCAAAACGCCAAAATATTTACAAAGTCATTGGTATCATGACAAAAATTTTATAGAAGTATAAAAACCAATAACCATTTGATTGAATTGTAATAGATATGATAATTTATATAAAATATTTGTTTTCACCTATTTTTCCTGACGATAATAATACATTAATTATCGAAAACCTTTAAAAAATATAAATTTAAAACAATATTTGTATTAAATATATATTTATTTCTTTACTATTATATATATATATATATATATATATATATATATATATAATATATATATATATATATATATATATATATATATATATATATATATATATATATACACATACACAACACACATAGTACACATATTGCAATTTGTAACTAATTACTAGCAACCCAAAGTAAAGAGAAACGGCTGAATAAGTTTAATCCCCCTCCGTCTCATTCCAATGTCTCACAGAATCAAATAACATAACTTCTGGACGCCGTTGCACGTACCTCCCGCGCTATAACTGAGCCATGCAATTTTCTAGAAGTGATTCTCTCTCCGTAGAATAGCAACAGGTCGGACGGTGGGGGGGGGGGTAGGGGATGGAAATTACACCTTAGTTTACGTGTAAATTATTGTTATTGGGCCACTCTATGACCTTTGTGCGAGTTAATCTTCGTTTGCATACGAAGAGGAATATTAGATTAGCTGAAGTTGCGATTAAGTTGGACTATGGTCGTTCATGAGTGTGAATATATGCCGAAGCTCCTGAGGCCTAAAATATGGTTTCGAAAGTTATTAATATTACTATGATAAATATATGCATTTTCTTAGATAAAAGTACATAATTAAATCCCTGCTGTCAAAATTATAAATTATTACATTATTTTATATTTATAGTAGGAATTACAACAAATTAATATAGTTTCTAAAACTGAATAAAAACCTGCGACACACCTCAAACTTCATGCACATTCTCATACAGTTCTCTTCAAGGTGATTCTCAACATATTCCTCTTGTGCAACTCTTTCTACATTGGCACTATTTTAGTTCACCGCCTATACGTTCCGCCAGAAGGTTTCTCATTGCTTAACCAGCTTTATTCATTTTTCCACCTCACTCGTTCTAACCTTCCTCATTTACACTTGTATTTCTTTTAGTTGTTTACTACTTCAGCATTGTACCTTATAGCATTCAAATAACTTTGCTTGTCTTTTCTTCTTCGAATTTTACTTTAGGTAAGCTGAAGATTTGCAAGTATCGAACAAATCCTTCTTCAAACATATATGTACTGAACAATAATTAGTCTTTGTAAACTAGAGTCTAGTAAACAAGTCTTTGATGTTAATAGAGTTTTTTCAAATATTAATTTATTAATTAAAGTATTTCTAGAAACATTTATAACTGGTTAATTTAGTTTTTGTATTATTAAGTAAATGTATTTAAATTATTGATTATGTATCATCTTAGTGTTAAATTAAATTTCATTTGCATTAAATGAAATAATAATTAGACATAATTTTTCAATGTTCCTCCATATCTTATACATAAAGAGTTCATGCAAAAATGCATTTGCAAATTTTGTAAATATAATTTCAAGATTAAAACACCTGTTTAGAAAGATTTTTCAGGTGAATAATGTAAATTATCTGATCAGAGAATCTTATGCGTGACACGAATTCACAAAAGCATTTCCCAAAGCTTTTCACTTAAAACCATAAAACGTACATGTTTCATATCCACAATTCAGTCCACATTCCATCTGTAAAATATTTGTTGTCCTGAAACACGTAGTTTCCAAGGGTAAATCCGCGTAAGTTTGCATAATCTTGTTTATAAAAATGTTTTAAAAAGAAATCACTTTTATGTAAACTTTATCCTCAACCTTCTGATCAATATCGATATTTGACACATTATGTGAGATAACATTGGTGGAATGTAGGCGGAACGAAATTCAGCCAATATAGAATTTCCTTATTCATTGTTTCATTTATTGTTTATCGACTGTTATTCTTCCAATCGAGTGAGGCTCTTTGACAGTTCCACTGGGAAAGCATATTGGTCTTCCTGTTTTGACAGCTTTAAGGTTTAAACTCTCAAATTGTCCAAGTTCCCATAGCTTGTATGAGAATTCATAATCTCATACAATATTTATGTTCACTTTGAAACGTCAATCGTTCCTTGGTATAGAAATGTACATCAATAGTATAATATGTATTATACCAATAATATTATTTTCTATAGGAATAGATATGATTGATTTATCGCTATATGTAAACATATATAATTTTATAAAAGTATTTTGTACATGAATTGTTTATAGGCTACCGAAATAAAGCTATGCTGTATATATATATATATATATATATATATATATATATATATATATATATATATACATGTATGAGGGTTTTGTATGTCACCTTTTTTGTTAATTTAATAAATTTAAAAAAAACTAATAATTAATGATTATGGAGAGGCTGTTTTCTCGTACTAATTATAGAAAAGGCATAGTCTCTGAAGTTATACTTTTTTGTGTATTTCATATGTTATTTGCATACTTTCAACGGATTTTTGCAATTTTTAACCTTTAAAATCAACATTTTGCAACTTGTTTTAGCGTATGTCTATGTCATGGAGAGAATGTACCCTGAAAATTTCAAGACTCTACCTTTCATAGTTTCGATTCTAAGTTGACCTTCAGTCAGTCACTCTGGACAACCATCCTTATATATAAATATATATATATATATATATATATATATATATATATATATATATATATATATATATATATATATGTGTGTGTGTGTGTGTGCCCACGTGCGTGCGTGTTTGCGTGTGTGCGTGAGTGTGTGTGTGTGTGCCCGCGTGCGTGCGTGTTTGCGCGCGTGTGTGTGTGTGTGCCCGCATGCGTGCGTGTTTGCGTGTGTGCGTGTGTGTGCGTGAGTGAGTGAGTGTGTGTGTGTGTGTGTGTGTGCCCACGTGCGTGCGTGTTTGCGTGTGTGTGTGTGTGTGTGTGCGTGCGTGCGTGTTTGCGCGCGTGTGTGTGTGTGTGTGTGTGCCCGCGTGCGTGCGTGTTTGCGTGTGTGTGTGTGTGTATGTGTGTGTGTGCGTGCGTGTTTGCGTATGTTCGTGTGTGTGCGTGTGTTTGTGTGTGTGTGTGTGTGTTTGTATGTTGCAACGTACCATGCTATACGCCGACCAAACCCCTCTAGCAGCTTACGTGCTACGACACGAAAATTAACTGTTTTAATATTCAGAACTACTGTTAACTTGGTATTATCAGAGCTTTGTAGTCGCTTGTATCAGTTCATTTACAGATGAAAACATACAAATTAACATAAACAACATATATTCATTCTTACTATGTGCCATTCTCTTTAGGCGATCCTAGTTAGGTCGTGCAAAATAAGATTCTGATTATTTACCCTTTTGCAGGCTCTTGTGTTACTTTCAAGGAGTAACTGCCAGTGGAATTTATCCCTAGACTGCATTTATAGACCGATTATCTTTTAGGATAGCTCTATAATTTTTAAATTTATCTACTCTCAGGATTGAGCTCTCCTGGTGTAACACTAGGCTTTTATTTCATTCCATTTATTACTTCATGAATTTAAATACTATTTATGCATGAATTATTAACCATTCATTTCACTAATTGGAAAAACTTCAAGTTTTTATTATTTTTTTTACACTTGATATTTTAGAAATAAATTAAAAAGAGTTTGCAAAGTAATTTGATGAATTTAAAATTTGGTAGTAAAATAAAACAACAGAATTACGTTTTACTTCAATTACACTGGATTCCATGCTTTACAGTAAACTTTCAAACAGAAAATATTTAACTAATGCATATAATTTAAACTGTATTTAATCTACTTGTGATTTTAAATACTAATTACGAATTCTTGTAAATTAACATAATTTCCTTCTCTTGAATTTTGTTATAACATTTCATATAATACAATAATTATAGCTTTAATTACAACGGCTTTTGTTCCAGATTTTTTAATCAAGTGTAATATCTAAATCGTAAATTATTTCCTCCTAGTTCACCTTTAAAAAGTATAGTTATTTTACAAGTTTCAAATTATTTACTAATATTGCTTAAACGTTTCACTTACATTTATTACTTTTGAATAATTAAACTTTTACACATTTTTTTTTATTGAACATAACTTTGTTCTTGTTCGAAACAATTTTAATTAAATTTTCTTTTGCTGGATTCTTTGTAATTAAGCCTGTCTAGTTACTTTAATACGAGTTTTGAATAATTTATATGGAAACATTTGCTTTTTTGTAAAACTGGTTTATTTCTTGACATTAAAGTCATTTTGAATATTTCAATTGTACATATGAATTTTGTTTATATATATAATTAACAAACTGTATTTCGAGTGAAGTTGTGATTTATCTGTATAAAATTTAAAATTTTGGTATATATATTGTAAAAAATTTACCAAAATTTAACTAATAAATTTGACTGAAAAATGGCTTGCCAAAGTTCTCTCTGCCTTTTCCCTCCGTTCCCGACCCCTAGATTTAGTAGGTGGCTGGATCCTTTTTTTCTTTTTGGATCCTCGAATTTACTTGCATTGTTCAAAATTGAAGCACCGAGTGCTGACTAACGATCTATAACTTTATAACTTTACTTATAAGATAGCGATAGAGACAATTTTGCAGATCCCCATCTATCCTTTGGACCTAACTGTCTAGCTCCAAACCATCATATTAACATCCTTCCCTGTACACAAGTTAGTGTTTTTCAGTTCTAGTTTTGTATTCACCTATCGATTGTTTCACTAATGGAATCAAAGTTATTAGTTAATTAGAGTTTGTTTATTTAAAATATAATACTTGGTTTCTCCACTCTATTAAATTATTGTTTTTATTACATTTTATCAAATATAAAAATTTCAATAGTTATTAATTTTTTTAACAATTTGAAAAAAGGCACTATATAACCAGAAAGGGTTTTTTATATATATTAATATATAGATTGCATAACATTTCTATGAGTGAAGAAAATAGTGTGGTAGAAAAAAAATTATTTATCAAATAGGAATAGAAAACGGTATAAAAAGAAAACTGTCGAAAAATAATTTTAATAGTTTTAATAAACAACATAATAATTTAATTTACAAAAATAATAGGCTACAATATAGACTTCATTTCTATTTAGAGGTTATAAAATAAAAAATATCACCAAATTATTTAAAAATACAAATGTTAATACAAAACTAATAATGTCATACAAAACTAATAATAAAATAATAAATAAAATGAATGAGAATAATAAAATATATAAGATGAATTAGGCGGTGTTTATAAATTAGAATGAGAAAGCTGTAATAAAACCTGTATGGGCCAACTTTGAAAGATTGGAAATTTGAAACTTTTAAAAGAAATTAATAATAAAGGGTTAAGATTGAACATATGCGAAGTATTCGAAATATATAAATACAATAATAATAGTAAAAATAATAAATGAACCAATACAAATACATTCTAAATTTGATACTATATTCAATGTATATAATGTTACGACAAGATGATAAACTTGGCAATTTGTATTAATTTGGAATCAATGCTATTTCTAATTTAACATAAGTTTTATATATTGTATTATTCATTCCTGATGTTCAATCTTTGTCACTACATCGTAATAATGTAAGTTGAATAATAGTTGGATGTCAGATGAATAAATGTAAGGTGATGTTGAATTTATATGATGGGTTAGAAACAAGAAGGTGTGACTATAGAAAGGTATGGTAATTATAACATAAAGGTAAAACATTTTAAATAAATGCTAGGCTATAATAAATAAATAAACACACAGACACACACATATAAAACACACACACACACACACACACACACACACACACATATATATATCGCAATATGTATTCTTGTGTATTAATAAATAACTAAGTCAAAATACAAACACAAAAATTATAATTGAATTTACAATTCAAAGCTTTTCGTTGGCTAGCAGTACCAACATCATCAGGAATATTCCTGACGATGTTGGTACTGTTAGCCAACGAAAAGCTTTGAATTGTAAATTCAGTTATAATTCTTGTATTTGTATTTTGACATAGTTGTTATATATATATATATATATATATATATATATATATATATATATATATATATATATATATATAAGGATCGTTGTCCAGAGTGACTGATTAGAGGTCAACATAGAATCGAAACTATAAAAGGTAGAGTCTTGAAATTTTCAAGGTACATTCTCTCCATGACACAGACGAACGCTAAGAAAATCCGAAATTTTGAAATGAAGATTAAAAATTGCAAAAATCGGTTGAACGTATGCAAATAACATATGAAATGCGCAAAGAAAGTAAATTTCAGAGACTGTGCCTGTTCTATAATTAGTACGAGAAAACAGCCTCTCCATAATCATTATCAATCATTAGTTGTTTTTTAAATTTTCGATTTTGTTTTATATATGTTATATATATATATATATATATATATATATATATATATATATATATGTATATATGTCTGTGTGTGTGTGTGTGTGTGTGTTTGTGTGTGTGTGTGTGTGTGTGTTTGTGTGTGTGTGTGTGTGTGTTTGTATGTGTGTGTGTGTGTGTGTGTGTGTGTGTGTGTGTGTGTGTGTGTGTGTGTGTGTGTGTTTGTAGGTGTGTGTGTATGTGTGTGTGTGTGTGTGTGTGTTTGTTTGTGTGTGTGTGTAAAACTCTATAGCACATAAAATGTTTAAAAAACTGTACACTGTATTACCTAAATAAGGAACTGTGACACACATTTCAGTACAGAATTTTAGCCCATTGCTCCTTATTCAGATTTGTACCACAGCTCTTGTGTTGTGTGGCCTTTTCTCTTTTAAAGATTTTATGTGCAATATTTTATTCATTTATGTAAACTCGAGAGTGTAACTACTTTAGTTTCATGATGTAAGTTTATCTTGGTTTCTTTCTGTATTCATCAGACAAGAAAGAAGGTATTTATATACACGCAAAGTATAAACGTAAAGTAAATTATATACAATTTTAAATTTATAATTTATTAAATAGCAAGGTAACCTCGTTACGGTATTTGTATCATTAAGGAGTTATGAAATAATACAATTTATTCTACTGTTTAAATTTTGATTCACTAAAAGTAAATTTATCAGTTATAATTGTTTTACGGAAATGTAAAATGGTTTGAGGTTCAAAATTTAATCCTTAACTTACAATAAAAGGAGTTTTGAAAAATTAATAAACTATAATAATAATATTTTATATGATAATGTTGTTTCTCAAACTAGCGAGGTCTCTATTATAGCTCCAAATTAATATTAAGGACATCAAATCAATACTTTCAAGGGATTTTGCACAGTAATGAAAGCTTCTGAATGAATATATTACATAAAATAAAAATGAAAAACTCAGGCTATTGTTAAAATATCTTTAATACGAAAGTAACAAACTATAAAGTAATAGTATCAAATAAGTGGTAACATATTAAACAAAATATAAAAAATTTGGATCAGAGTAAAACTGTGTTTTTTAGGAGATAAATTATAGTTTGGTTACATTTAGGGCTAGACATGAAGAGAACAATTTTCTAAAATACAATTCTTCATGTTTTCATTTTCTAAGAATTTGCCAAAATTGACATTTTGGCCATTTGTATTTTTGACCAGTTAAAATCCTTTTTTTAATCTGTCTGAGTTTATTTTTACTATAAAGTACCAGTTGAAATAAACTACATCTCTGTCGGAACTTTGTCAAAGGTATGGAATGCTTTATGAATACTAGAGTAACTTGAGTATAAGAAGTTTTGTACACGATGCTCTAATATACGGGGCATCTGTTGTGGAAAGCCGCCCGCCCATTGGTCACAACTAATGCTAATCCACGCCCCTTCTCGATGCTGCTGGTGTCAAGATATAGTACCCCTTACAACCAGGTTTCAAATAATTTACGGTAAAGTTATTTAACTATCGGTTGTGGCGGTAATTAGTGACTTGAATGGGACTGTTATTTCCCCGAAGCTGGTACCAAAGCCATTTGTTATGTAACTTCCATTGTTCCAGAGAATTAAAAAAAGTTTAGCAGAAACTATTTTATATTTCAGCGTTAAAGTCTTTTGCTCTGTTTCGGCGACTTTATCAATAAGTTAAATCATGTACAGTACATGTATCGTGAAGGTCTGGCATATTCTCACTGTGGAAATACCATTATAATCGGCATATGCTGATCGGTTATGGTGATTTAAAGGATGTTCGTAGAGATTTAATTTACAATGGAGTTTAAGGGTGGAGTTGAGAGACGATGCCACGGCTATTGCCCGTGTAATTCTTTTCTTGCTCCACTTGAAGATTATGTTTAAAATTTAATATTTAAAAAAAATGTATGTAGGCCTATACATATTTATTAAGTATAATGAATATATATGTGTATGTGTGTGTGTGTGTGTGTGTGTGTGTGTGTGTGTGTGTGTGTGTGTGTGTGTGTGTGTGTGTGTGTATTTATTTAGTGTTATATTTACTTTTATATATTTATTTTATACATTGTTGTTAATTATTTTTGTATTTAATAAAACTTGAAAACTTTTTGTTATCGATTTATTATTATTTATTTATGGTTATATTGTATTTGATTGTTGGGATCTTTTCCGTTATACGTATACCACTATTTAATGTCGAATTATATGCTTTTTCATTATAAGTATTATATTTATGTAAGTAAGTTACCTTATTATATTGATGAAGGTGGCCAATACTCGGCGATATTACGCAGTATTTCCTCAAACAAGTCCTTTCCTGCGTGTCGCCGCCGCCACATGAACTCGCACAGGTAAGAATCTAACAACGTGCGTCTGGTCCCGCACTGGTTTTTATTTCGTTGTTTAGCCAGACGTCAAGTACTCTCAATTGTTTGTGTGTGAGCACCACTTTCGGGATCAACAAAATTATACGTATGGTTCACCGTATAATGTTCATAGCCTAACCTGTAAATGCTATTATAGGCTCGCCACTCGTCATATATAATTGTTGTCCCCGTGTTATGATTGATTTCTAGTTCGTGCTCACAAAATTCAATTGTTGTTAATTTCCTGGACCAACAATAGATAAAAAGTAACACCTTTCGAAATGGCAGTTTCGAACCTGTTAAATAAGTGTCAACTCGAATAGATTTGTACTCACGGCACTCACGTTTAGAACATACCCATTTACACGAATTCACGTTAAGGACCATGTCGTGTCCACGCACACATTTCCGAGGATTATGCAAAACAGATTTACCTTGGAAAAAATGTATCGCATCTTCTTCAGTTTTGTATAGATCGGCCAATCGAAGAAAGTTCATTATGTCTCGCAAACAAACTGACGACTGCCAGATTACAGATAAGAAAACCGCTTTACAGATAAGAAAGCCGGTTCTAAAGGTTGAAAATGAGGAAAACATGTTTTAAAACATGTTCCGTTATTTATACCAAACAATGGTTAAAATGTATTATTCAATATATTTAAATAGTGGTATACGTATAACGGAAAAGATCCGATTGTTTGTCGTTTATTGTTGCAATTTTATTCTAGTTTATTGTTGTTTGCTACAATTATTTGTTTGTTTTCTATTTTACAGCTTTTACACTTGCTTGTTTTAGCATATTTCGTAATTCTTCATTTTATCCACATTTTAGGTTTTAGATACTATTTTCGGTTTGTTTCTCGATAATAACCAAAATTGGTTTTTAGCCAAAAAAAAAAAAAAATACAATACAGCTATTAAAATTGTAATAAAAGTATTTGCATTAAAGACATTGTACAAATTGTTTATCATGCAATAGCTTTTGAATATTTGAATGTTTGGTTAAGTTTCTATATCAATTATTCAGGAAAAAGAACGTGTGAAAAATTTATTTTCCCGTATAAGTGATAAGGCTATTTTTCAGATGATACATATTTGAAAATGTTGGCTTGTACTTAGCAGATAAATGACCTTCGGTATATAGGCCACGTATCACGTTTATAATCTATATCGTCACGTTATTCCGTTATCCATACCAAACTCGCATGGTAACTATTGAACTCGTGCATTCGGTAAAAACAACAACAGCCAAAATAATCTAGAACGCGAAATATGGTGTCGTTTTATTTTTCAGTAGACTAGATATAAACACTTAGTTCGCTAGATTTGAAATTTAAATAGACACATTCTGCTTTACCACTCAGGATTTTCTTGAATGGGAAATGTTTTTAATTACTGAAGTATGAATGAAAACATATTTTCATTAGCGGTCAGTTGGAGATAGAATCAAAATAGACGCTTTGGAAACATTTCTCATTAATTAACAGGGAGTACCTTTGCGTTGCAAATAAATATAAAGCGTGTCTTCATGAAAACGTTTTAAATTTCAAAAACTACCAATAAAAATTATTGAATGCAAACAAATCTCATAAAAAATATGTAAAGAAAATAATATGGATTCAACGACAATTACTAACAGGAATAACTGTTTAAGGTATAATATTACAAAATTTATTTCAAATAAACACAAAACCGCCTTCATATCCAAATGCATTTCATTACACAATTTAAAACAATGACCCGAAAAATCATTTAAAATCGTGACAAAAATTACTTTTTAGAGTAAAAACTGGTAAAATATCGACCAACATATTAGGCTAGAATGTAAACAAGTTGTGAAACTAAGTGAACAGCTGGTCTTGCTTAGTCTTGCTTAAATTAAGGTACTAGAATATTCTTATAGCCAGGTTTTACTAGTACTGCCTCCTTGCTGACGTTACCAAAGAACCACGTGTTACAAAGCGTATATTGTGTCATATTTGTCTCTAGATAGAATCCGAACTATTTGTCGCATCCTCCATAGGCCGATTATGATAAAATCAGTGTATTATGGAAAACCTTTTTCTGAGACCCATTGCTGCCGGTGCGAACATCCTCAACGCTGGAGAATTATTTTATAAACTTTAAATCACATATAATTTTGAAACAAAAGCTAAAGTTTTAAAAATAGGACTGAAAGTAATTGCTAGTGGTTTCTGCGCTTGAATAGGAATTAGTAAGTATATACCAATCCCACGCATCTGCGTTTAACTGTGGACTATAAAACAGGTAGAGGTCTAACTAGGGGCAAGAAAGTTGATAGTAACCCTAAGTTTCTTCGACTAACATAGGGACTAGAAAAAAGTAGTAACCCTATGTTTCTGCATTTAATTAGGGACTAGGAAGTAAGTAGCAACCTTATGTTTCTGCATCTATTTAGGGACTAGGAAGTAAGTAGCAATCCTACGCTTCTGCGCTTAACTGTGGACTAGAAAACAGGTAGAGCCCTAAGTTTCTGTGCCTAACTAGGGGCAAGAAAGTTGATAGTAACCCTAAGTTTCTTCGACTAACATAGGGACTTGAAAGTAAGTAGTAACCCTATGTTTCTGCATCTAATTAGGGACTAGGAAGTAAGTAGCAACCCTATGTTTCTGCATCTAATTAGGGACTAGGAAGTAAGTAGCAACCCTATGTTTCTGCATCTAATTAGGGACTAGGAAGTAAGTAGCAATCCTACGCTTCTGCGCTTAACTGTGGACTATAACACAGGTAGAACCCAAAGTTTCTGCGCCTAACTAGGGGCAAGAAAGTTGATAGTAACCCTAAGTTTCTTCGACTAACATAGGGACTAGAAAAAAGTAGTAACCCTATGTTTCTGCATCTAATTAGGGACTAGGAAGTAAGTAGCAACCCTATGTTTCTGCATCTAATTAGGGACTAGGAAGTAAGTAGCAATCCTACGCTTCTGCGCTTAACTGTGGACTATAAAACAGGTAGAGCCCTAAGTTTCTGCGCCTAACTAGGGCCAAGAAAGTTGATAGTAACCCTAAGTTTCTTCGACTAACATAGGGACTTGAAAGTAAGTAGTAACCCTATGTTTCTGCATCTAATTAGGGACTAGGAAGTAAGTAGCAACCCTATGATTCTGCATCTAATTAGGGACTAGGAAGTAAGTAGCAATCCTACGCTTCTGCGCTCAACTGTGGACTATAAAACAGGTAGAGCCCTAAGTTTCTGCGCCTAGCTAGGGGCAAGAAAGTTGATAGTAACCCTAAGTTTCTTCGACTAACATAGGGACTAGAAAGTAAGTAGTAACCCTATGTTTCTGCATTTAATTAGGGACTAGGAAGTAAGTAGCAACCTTATGTTTCTGCATCTATTTAGGGACTAGGAAGTAAGTAGCAATCCTACGCTTCTGCGCTTAACTGTGGACTAGAAAACAGGTAGAGCCCTAAGTTTCTGTGCCTAACTAGGGGCAAGAAAGTTGATAGTAACCCTAAGTTTCTTCGACTAACATAGGGACTTGAAAGTAAGTAGTAACCCTATGTTTCTGCATCTAATTAGGGACTAGGAAGTAAGTAGCAACCCTATGTTTCTGCATCTAATTAGGGACTAGGAAGTAAGTAGCAACCCTACGCTTCTGCGCTTAACTGTGGACTATAAAACAGGTAGAGCCCTAAGTTTCTGCGCCTAACTAGGGGCAAGAAAGTTGATAGTAACCCTAAGTTTCTTCGACTAACATAGGGACTAGAAAGTAAGTAGTAACCATATGTTTCTGCATCTAGTTAGGGACTAGGAAGTAAGTAGCAACCCTATGTTTCTGCATTTAATTAGGGACTAGGAGTAAGTAGCAATTCTACGTTTCTGCGCCTAACTGTGGACTAGAAAACAGGTTATAGCCCCAAGTTTCTGCGCCTAACTAGGGGCAAGAAAGTTGATAGTAACCCTAAGTTTCTTTGACTAACATAGGGACTAGAAAGTAAGTAGTAACTCTATGTTTCTTCATCTAATTAGGGACTAGGAAGTAAGTAGCAACCCTACGATTCTGCGTTTAGCTAGGAATTATAATGAGGGTAACTAAACTATGTGTCTGTACATATTTGGGGGCTAGAAATTTGATTCACTGTTGATGTAACACTAATGATGTCTTTAGTTTTAACAAGTAATTACCTTAATCTTTTACTGCAGTCATTAGGTTAAGTTGAAAACAAAATAAAAGCGTATACTAAGAACAAATCACATCTTTAGTACGTTTATAATTTTTTCAATAAATGTAAGTGGTAAGTAAGTAGCATTCACCGCCAACGCATTTCTTTTTTTTAGAAATATGATTAGTAGGTGTGTTTACTTGTTTTGAAGAGTTAAAACTGAAGTGATACTCAACGCTCAAACATTATATATATATATATATATATATATATATATATATATATATTGCTAAATTTGATACTATATTCAATGTCTATAATGTTACAGCAACAAAATAAATTTGGCGATTTGTATAAATTTAGCAACAATTCTATTTCTAATTTAACATATGTTTTAGGCTTATAGCTTACATTATTGTAATTTTCATTCCTGATGATGTTGGTACTGTTTACCAACGAAAAGCTTTGAATATAAATTAATAAATATTCTTGTATTTGAATAACCTGTGTTGTTTTAAATTAGTAAACAAGAAAACGTATTATATATATATATATATATATATATATATATATATATATATATATAAAGCTTTGAATAGAAATTAATAAATATTCTCATTTGAATAACCTTAGTTGTAATATACAGCTATATATATATATATATATACAGCTGTATATATATATATATATATATATATATATATATATTTATATATTTTTTTATATAGTTGTAATATGCAGCTATATATACAGCTTTATATATATATATATATATATATATATATATATATATATATAAATATTTATATATAAATAATAAAATTTATATAAATATATATATATATATATATATATATATATATATATATATATATATATATATATATATATATATGTATATATATATATGTATATATATATTTTTTTTCAAGATTAAATAATATACACTAATTACAGGAATAATTTATTGAATATAACACTCAAAGATTTTCGTTGGTCATTACCAACATCCTCAGGAATTACAATACTAAGAATGACAAAAGAACAGTCTAACAAATATGAAGTTACTAGATAAAGCATTACACAGTTGCCAAATCTATTACAATATTGCCAAACCTATTCCACTGCTGCCACAACATTATATACGAGGCATGTTTTTAAAGTAAGTACCGTTTTGATATAAAAAATGAACAAGTAAATTTTTTCAAACAAAACTTTATTTACCTCAAAGAGCATTCTTTCCTCTACTTCTCTACATAATTTCCATTATTATTAAGGCACTTGTCGTATCTTGGGACCAGCTTTTGTATGCCGTTGTCATAGAAGCTTGCCGCCAGACTGGACAACCACTGCTGCACAGACGTTTTTACTTCTTCATCATTGGAATGACGCTTCCCCGCTAAATGCGTCTTCAAGTGTAGAAACAAATGGTAGTCGCTAGGCGCTAGATCGGGACTGTATGGAGGATGGTCCAATTGTTCCCAGCCAAATGAAGTGATGAGCTCTTGCGTTAGATTTGCTGAATGTGGACGAGCATTATCGTGGAGCAAAACGATGCCTGCACTCAACATGCCACGTCTTTTGTTTTGGATTGCGCGGCGCAGTTTTTTTAAAGTTTCACAGTACGCGGCTGCATTGATCGTTTCACCGCGAGGCAGAAAATCGACCAACAACACACCCTTTCTGTCCCAAAAGACAGTGCACATGATTTTCTGGGCAGAAATTGTTTGCTTGAATTTGACTTTCCTAGGGGATGATGAATGCCGCCATTCCATTGACTGTTGTTTTGATTCTGGTGTAACGTAGGCTACCCACGTTTCATCAAATGTAACGATATGGCTTAAAAAATCATCGCCCTCGTTACGGTAACGCTCGAGAAAGCTCAATGCACTGCCCAATCGTTTGGTTTTGTGCGTATCAGTCAACATTTTCGGTACCCACCGTGAACACAGTTTCCGATAATTTAAACGTTCAGACACAATTTCGTAGAGAACACTTCTTGATACAGCAGGAAATGTTACAGCTAAGGACGAAATTGTGAACCGTCTGTTCTCTTTCACTTTACAGTCCACTTTTTGAATGAGATCATCGGTAATGACTGAAGGTCGCCCACTTCGTTCCTCATCATGAACGTTTGTGCGGCCATCTTTGAAGGCCCTAACCCATTTCCGCACCATTCCTTCACTCATAATGTTTTCACCATAAACTTCACTGATTTCACGTTGAATGTCAATTGCTTTTAAGCCTTTAGCACAGAGAAAACGAATCACACCACGCACTTCACAGTCGGCGGGATTCTCGATTGTCTGCGGCATTTTAAAATCACGTAAACAAACTAAGACTCGATCAAACGGCGTCACAATGGCGTCTGTAGCTTCCCAACAGATGTAGCTACACTGCGCGCATGCGCTAAACGCCGACCGCAGAGCTGTGGCGGGGAAATTTAGAAACGGTACTTACTTTAAAAACATGCCTCGTACATTGAATATAGTATGGAATTTAGAACGTATTTGAATTTGTTCATCTATCAATTTGTTATCAATAATATGCTTATAAATTTCAAAAGCTTCACATTCGTTCATTTTTAACCCTTTATTTATTTCTTTTATAATTTTCATATTATTTATATTAGGAAACATATGATTATTATTAATACAATGGGTAGCGATATTAGACTTGTAAATATTTGGTTTTAAAAAAGCATTAAAATGTTCTTTATACCTTTCTTTCAATTTTTTCTTTGTTTGTCTTATATAAGCTTTATTACAAAATTCACATTCTAATTTATAAACTCCACTATTCTCATGTATAGGCCTACTACTTATATTATTATTATGGCTAATTATATTTATTATTCTATTATTAGTTCTATATGCAATTTTTAAGTTTTTATTAGTTAATAATTTGGAAATATTTTTTATTTCAAAACCAGTGTAAGTAAAAGTACTCCATACAGTATTATTATTATTACTACTATTGTAATGAATATTACTTTTTATTTGTTTTTGTAATATATTATAATTTAATTTATCTACTGTTTTCTTTTTGTAACTATTTTCTACGGCTATCTGGTATATTATGTTTTTTTCCCTCATAGGAATTTTATTCATTCTATAAAGAAGATTATATAAAGCAGCCATTTTCTGATATATATATATAAATGATAGGGCCTATATTATAAATAAATATATATATTTATTATATATGTATATGAAATATGTTGTATGTATTTTGTGTGGTGTTTTTGTGTTGGTATGAGTGTGTAAATACTATTTGAAAAATAAAGAAATAATTGGATTAAACCTACCGTTTGTGGGGACAAGCACTAACGACGGTATCGATCCGCCAGTTTCATTGTATTCGATGTAATACAGAAGGCGTCCGGATGGTTGTCGGGCCTAAACACAGAGGTCGAGAATTGCGTCTGGCGAATACTAATACAGCCGTGTTTTTGCTCTGTGCGGCATCAAAGCTCCGACGTATAGACTTGTTGTGGCGGTTTTATTTGGCCGCTTTGTGAACGGTGTCTGTTACAGTGCGAGAAGCTGCGTCTGTGGTCGCCCAATAAGGGTGAAAGAGTTATTAACAATGTCATGAGCCGTCTAGTCATCAATAGGTACTTGAGTTCCTTACACTTTGTCTAGTCGTGCAACTGCAAAAAGCGACAATAACAGTAATGAGCTATATTAACACTATAGCGAAAATTTAAATGAGAGATAGAGTAGAGATGACTGCACTTCATGCATTAGGTGTTCAAGAAAGTATGGATGAGAAGACCTGGCAGCTGAAAAGCAAAGTGAAAGTTTGGCACATACGGAAATCAAACCTGTGACATGTAGGTTAGTGATCATGTTCTCTAGAATAGACTACGCTTTCTATACGATAAATGCATAAACTAGATATTGACAGTTAGAGAGTTGAAAGAGAGGTAAGAAAGCGAGAGAAAGGAGCGAGACTTATTTAAGAGTGTAAGTAGTGATGGAGGAGGAGAGGGGATGAAAACTAGTAATAGAAGAAAGACAATAAAGAGAAATAAATTAAGAAAAGTGAAAGAGAGGTAAAACTAATGAGAAAAGGAGAAATAAAAGTAAGAATAGAGAGAAGCAAAGATAATTAGGAAAAAATTAATCAAAGAAATATAGCTTAAAATAGATATTGGAAAGAAAACGAGGGAATGAAATTGAAAGTGATGTGATTCAAAGAAGAGGTAATGAGGAAGTGGAGAGGAAGGAGTGAGAGAGGGAAATAGGGAATAGAGATAAATTAAACGTAATACAAGGTTTTAGTTAAAGTATTATTGCCTGTAAATTAATAAAAACACTCAATAGTCAATTTCTTGAGCTTGGTATAATCAAAGATTAAAAATTGGGAAGCTATAGGAACACAGCCGAAACGGAATACTGTAAGCATATGAGGTACAAAGTTTCTCTTTTCAGATCACGCTACTAACGCTGAGCCATTCTCGACCGGTCAAACATAAACTCCCAACCATAAGCCGTTACTTTTCCCTGGGTTCCATAAATAACTGTTAGAAAGCTTGTTAGGCTTGATGGTTCTTCTGTAACTATTTCAATGAAATAAATTATACACACGATGCTTCTGTGGTTTGAACATAAAAATTTGAATTTCCAACAATTCTTGAATGAATCTGAATAACAGATTTCGCAGATGTTATCTCCCACATTCCCAGTGTTGCCTGAAACTGCATAATCAGCACTCATCAGCTCGTGCACGCTCGTCCCAGTGTTGTTTATCCAAGTAAAACTGCTCACTCAATAGTAATACCTGTATTGACCGCTAGGTAACGCTAGTTGAAATGTCCCAGTTTCACATCAAAGAAACTGTAGATAGTTTAGTTTCCTTATGATCTCGAAATCTAGCGTAAACTCTATGCTACTCCTATATTGTAGCATCAAACGGAGAATATTTTATAAGGTCGATGAGCTTTTGCATTATTTAAATACCTCCAATAAGTAATGGTACAGGTTTTATAGAGAAAATAACTTGTTTCTAGTGTAGATTTCTTATGGATTTCTTTTCTCTCTCAACATTCTAAAAGTATCATCCAAACATTAGTCAACGCGTTCCTTTAGATACCCCTTTGTCCTCCCGACAAATACCCTGGACGTTTTAAGCTCGAATTTCCCCGAATTGTTCTCTTTTTTATCAACCGTTATATATTTGTTTTACACATCTCATTTTTCTTACTAGGATTCTTACGTTACATTTTAGAGAAGATGTAGAAGATCTAAGAACTCGGATTGGTTTTCAAAATTATTAACCACTGGAATTACATATTTGGTTACACAAAACAGCTCTTTGCGAGTCGTCCTGGGATAGTTTGCCATAGAAGTAACATATATTTTGCCAAGCTATTTATAAACACCCACCTACAAATAACTATAATATAACTATATTCACCTATAATAACTAACCATTATAGGTTGTTATATTTATGGTATTTGGAATTGATGTATTTTACATATAAATATAATAATTATTTACTAGCCAACGCCCACCCTTGGCAGTTGAGCCATTTGGCGACGCGCTGACCAGTAGAGATGGGCATCCCTGAAGATGGGACTGTTGTAATCCTGGAACTGTAGTAATCCATACTAAGCTCAATGATGACGATCTACAATATCGGTCACCAATATCGAACAAGTATGGACGTGAGGCCCGGACTGGTCGAATGATGCCGGGGCGAACCGAACGCAACCCGAACCAGACTCAACTACAGTGTAACCAGTCGTCGACTGTTCAGTCTACTTAGTATTGCTTTGCGAGTGTTTCTTT
This sequence comes from Prosapia bicincta, assembly GCA_036971475.1. Taxonomy (NCBI): domain Eukaryota; kingdom Metazoa; phylum Arthropoda; class Insecta; order Hemiptera; family Cercopidae; genus Prosapia; species Prosapia bicincta. The sequence goes on from JBAIZL010000001.1 coordinate 287,327,670, forward strand.
TGCTAGTTTTTTTGTTTGCTTATTTTTTAATAACATTTATACAAATTGAATTGTAGTGATGAAGAAACAGTTTCGTTTATAGATAAATACCGCGAGTGTAATTTACTGTGGGATCCTACAAATCCAGAGCATGAAAATCGAAATAGATGTCACTACGGCTTAAGGGGATCGCTGTTTTGTTTGTTATTGACAAACAGAAATTGAAAATAAAATTAAAAATATACAAACGTATTTTAGGAGGGAGCTACATTTTTTCCTACCTCGAACAAGACTGGGCCTAACCTAAAACTTTCTTGAGCGGCGACGACATCCACTTTGCTGCTTTCCAGCGATTGTAATGATAATTGCAGGAGCCGCCGCTGCAAATCATCTGAATCACTGAGAAATAAATTAAAAATTAATATGACTATAAAACAAACATTTTTTAAGTTACGCTTTAATTTAAAAATCGTCTTTGCCGCTCGATACGTAAACACATACTGAGTAATGTTGACAGGGAAAAAACCGATAATGAAGTTCAACATTGGCGATCTGCCTTGTACTGTGGACACAGTTTTACACTACTGACTTCCAAATAATCCTTAATACTTTGTAATTTTAAGTCTATAAGTATGAGAAAAGCAAACTTTACAATAAATATTTGAATATGAAAAAAGAACAACAGTTTATAATATTTGCTCGTTACAAAGTCAAGTAAAGGTCCTGTTATTCATTGGCAGTACGAGGTTAACAAGAAAGCAATATAGAGGTATAATTCCTTTTAGGGTTTTTAAATTAAACTTTGTCAAGGACAGTAGAGGAGAAACAAGTCTTATAGATTGTATTCCCGTTCTATTAATTTAACAAACAAGCAGGGAATAACGCTATAAATACAGTATGTTTCACTTTAACGCCATTAAAATGATTAGATGAATTACAATTTGATTCTATTTTCCGACACTACATTACACACGTGCTTCATATAAAATGGAATATAACGTAAAATAAATACACAGAGAGGGAAAGATTAATTACCTTTCTATTCCCAACGCGCTTCCCGTCATAAATCAAACGTTATCGCGGCCTAACTGATCTTGAAGGACAGTCAAGTGGTGTGATTAACAAAAATATATCGTGGAAATACCCTTACAATCGAAACCGTCCTGTGAAACGTATTTCAACTGAAGAGCGTTAAATACGGACATTATTATTAGAAATATCTTCAACAAAGGTTTTTATTGTGAAATAGTTTATTTTGTATTACAGAGAGTAGATCTATAGAAACAATGGTACAACATATTTTTCAAATTTTATCTAAGGAAGGTAATTCCGAAAAACGTATTACAACAATTAAATAACACAGGCAAAGCAAAAAATATATTATTTGTAAAGAAGTTTTTCTTGGCTAATATTGGTTTATTTATGTAAATATACTTCATAACCAAGTATATTTATAAATTAATATGCTCGAATGTTTTAATCAATCAATATAATATAATGATATCCTCAAGAGCTACGCACACTATCAACAGTTAAAACAAGATCAACTAAATGTATGTAAGTTTATAGGCTATATGGTGTTATTTATTAAACAAATACACTGAAGTTGGATTGCTGATTGTTATATTTTAATATATTTTTATTGTATTACAAAGGCTTACCAACAAGAATGTTACTTTGTAAGACTCTTATTATTTTGTCCGCTTAAACCCCCTACACACGTCCCGACCGTACCACCCGACACGATTGAACTCCCCGACCATCTCTGTTGGGCTGAGCTCTACACACGTCCCGACCGTACCACCCGATACAACAGAACTCTCCGACCACCTCTGTTGGGTTGAGCTCTACACACGTTCCGACCATGACTACCGTTAGTAGCCAACTTGTTCTCGTGAAGTGAAGTTGTGATCTTCAAGTGCTCTGGATTTGTTTGCCAATGGCACGGCATTTATCAAAAGAGCAAAAAATTGGTTTAGCTGTAGCCGTTATGGTTATTGCTGATGAAAGAAGGAGAAAAAATAAGTTTATATGCGAAGAAGTGGTTAATGGAGCGGAAATTTTCCAACATGAACCTATTTCCGGAACTTGAAGAAAATGATTTCCGAAATTATTTGGGAATGGATGAGGATTGTTTCCTACAGTTGCTAGCTAAAGTGAAACCTTTCATTGAAAGAACAAATACAGTCATGAGGGGAAGCGTAAGTGCCGAAGAACGGCTTGTTGTGACACTCCGATATTTAGCAACTGGGAGGTCGTTGGAAGATTTAAAGTTTAGTGCTGCCATATCTCCGCAACGCTTATCATCAATTATACCAGAAACTTGTTGGTACTTCAGACATAATCAACACTGAATGGCTACCTGGAGTTAACTGATTCGTCATGTCGGTTGGCCAACAACGCTACACACGTGCTAACCCGATAGGTTTCTAGAGTGGGGGAGTCGGCTGTCGGGGTCTGTCTGGATATCACGTTGAATCAACCAGATCGGTTGGCCCGCCTGTCTATACAACCTTTTCTGTCGGCCGACAAGCCTACACACTGACCAACCGTCGGTTCCAACATTGTTGGACACGACAGTTGGGTGGTTTTATCGGGACGTGTGTACGGGGTTTTAAATTGATAGCATTAAAAATAATTTCAACAACCCTTCTTGACAATTATATTTCAATTATTTGGTAATACCATCAATATAAGCTGGGGAAATCGATTATCATTACATTACCCGAATAAAATATTTCACTATTATTATCAAAGATATACACAGCCGCGAGATCATACACACGGGCTCTACACAAAGAAATTCACACACAAACACACACAGAAACACACACACACACACACATACATACATACACACGGGCTCTATACAAAGAAATTCACACACAGAAACACACACACACACACACACACACACACACACACACATACATACATACACACGGGCTCTACACAAAGAAATTCACACAGAAACACACACACACACACTCACACACTCACACATACACACACTCGCGCGCACATACACAATGTGTATTTATATTGTCAACACAGTTGACTCGCTCTTCAACTGTTGTTGGGTTCACCTCGCTCGTCAATGCTAGAAGAGATTCTAACGTAACGTCGGAACTGCGATTTTATACACTGCAGAGTGAACGGATGTACTCCAGATAATAACTATTCATCATATTTTTATATCTGTGAAGGAATACGTATCAGCATATATATATATATATAATTAATAAATGAAAAATATTTCAAAAGCAAGAATACTTTTAATGAATATTCTTGTTTTTGAAATATTTTAAATTTATTAACTATATTACAAGAAATATATTATCATATTTAATATATATATATATATATATATATATATATATATATATATATATATATTTACAAAAAATAAAGACATTTATTTACTGTTTTATCGGGAATGAGTAATTATCTACCCGTCTAGGTGTAGATACTAATATAAGATGTTAATATCTTTTACTTAAAAATCATCAAGTTCATTAAATAATGGTGAGGGCTTGCATTAGTGTTCATAAATATAGTTCTAGTTGGTTTATAAAAATTTTTTAACTACCGATTTTTTTTAATACATCGAAATTTGTTTTGAACTATTTTATAACCTGTAATCAGGGATTAAATATTAAACGTTTAGTATAATTTCTTGACCACTGACATAATTCGAAAATTATTTTTTAAAACCAAGGGTAAATGCTCAACCATGGTTAATGTTTCCCTGTGATAACAAACGTAATGTTAATAAATTTGTAGCTTGTATTTCGATTGTTCTGGACTCTATGTACTCGGTGGGAAAATTATTGAAAATCTGTCATCCACGTCATGCACTAAGTCAAGTTGAGAGATGGCTGTAATATATTGGCGTTGTGCATTGTTGTACCTAATCTAAAGGAGTCTGTATTATCCCACAAAGTCAATGTGTTACTGCCCGAGTCAAGATAAATACTTTGTGTTTGGTCTTAGAGTCTAGTGGTTTTAAAACGATACCTTGCTGCATTGAATAATATAAACAAATCCAGAGATTACGAATCCAGGATAAAAGGGTATAGAAGAGCGCGTGTATGGAATAGGTTAGAAGAAAGAAGATAGTATAAAATAAAGGGCGAAACGTTGAGGAAATTGAAGCAACAAAGTGCAGACCCTACGTGTCGTAGCAGGTCGATCCGCTGAACGGGATTAATCACAGCTAGTGGTACATTCAGTTGCTTTATCAGACTAACAATGCATCCACGTTCCTGCAGACTGTCAAACATCATTCCTTTATTTACATTGTCCTCGACCATTGATTTTGTGTACTCTTGTTGTGTACAAAATCAGACGACGGTAAAATCAGCTGACCTACAGTGCGCTCTGTGAATAACAACACGAATTACAAAAGTACAGTCTGTGTTTACTAAAGTAGGGTATTTATAACGTTCTTGTAATAGGTGTTTTGAGAAATGTTTTATGTAATCATAGACACACACACACGCAGATATATATATATATATATATATATATCGCAATATGCATTCTTGTGTATTAATAAAGATATAAGTCAAAATACAAATACAAGAATTATTATTGAATTTACAATTCATAGCGTTTCGTTGGCTAACAGTACCGACATCATCAGGAATATTAAACCTATAAATATATGTATAGAAACGTTATATATATATATATATATATATATATATATATATATATATATATATATATATATATATATATAGAGAGAGAGAGAGAGAGAGAGAGAGAATAAAAACACTAAATTTGACCATTTTCGTTTACATTATATTATCAAATATTAAACATATATTTTCAACAAAAATGAAATATATAAATTTTTGTTTCTAAACAAAAATTTGTTAACACCGTGCATGTTGTTATAGTCTAAACGTAATTATATTTCTTGATAACGGATATAACTGAGTCGGAGATGAAATTATAACTCTTCAATAGTCATGAATATGCGTTGGAATATTACCACCTGTCAGGTATATTTCTCTTCCACTGTTTATTGTATGTCAACTGTATGTTTTTGGAAACACATTCACAGCTCCTAGCTTAAATTATTCTCTATAAACCTACAACAGATATGTGTTTTCTTCAACAGGGTTTATTCATTCTTTTTTCATTAATTGTTATTTTTTATTAACACTCCTTTATATTTGTTTCGCTCATCCCTTAAGGCCAAGGGTAGGTCTAATGTATTATCTCACTTTAAAATACTTCTGTACCATTTAGCAATATAAACATGCTTGTATCACTAGAAATGATTTTGTTTAGTAATTGTAGACCCTTTGATGTGTTAAATAATGTATTTTATGTTATTATTCACCATATGAATGATTTCCTTTGGAAAGGAGAAGGCGCAAACGTTTACTCTTAGGGATTTATAATAATATAGTATGTCTGAGTAGTTTATGTGATGGAGAAATATGTAAAACAGTACAATAAAATTCCTGTTTGGATGATTGGAAATCTTTAAAAAATCAGGATTCTAAGGTCTCAACAGGACTCTATGGAAGTGAGAGACGATTACAGAAATTAATTTACACCACTTCGAAAGCTTCGTCGTTTCGACAACACCAACGATTTTCTTGGTTCTTATCCAGACTGAATAAAAAATTCTACAAACAGAATTACAAAACCAAGACTAGGCGTCAACTATTTGTTAGCATTTAGTCTTGCGAAGGACCACGAGCATTTTTGGTGTTGTCGAAGCGTAGAAGTTCAATAAATCTTTTTTTATAATTGTCTCTCATTTCATCAGACTTCTGTTTTGAATCTAATTGTAATTCCCAACACTTAATCTACTGTCAGAAATTCTTGCTCTTTTATTTTGAAATGATAGGAATCATTTTATAAAAGAAAAAATCCAGGATAAATATAAATTGAGAGTCCCTTATGAGTTAAATGGTTGAATAATAAAGTGTGTTTTGGAATCAAGCAGACCAGACAAGTTTGTTTTATGCTGATTCTTGTTGAACATCTCGGAATGGGTGTAGCAAACGAAATTAAATATATCAAATATAATATATTTTTAAAATAATTATTGTTTTATTTAGATTCATATAGTTTAAACAAAATATTCGTTTTTCTCTCGAGAACCGATCGTATCGGAGAAGTAAGATAAGGATTCCTATAAACTACCATTTAGCGATACTCAGTTCGCTCTGATTTAGGCTTCTCTTAAAGAAAGTTGCACTATAACTTTGAGAGGTTGCTGTATATTTTTGAATAACCTGTAAAATAATATTCGTACTTTTATTTTTCCATAAATATAGTCTATTTATATTTTCTTGTGTTATATGATTGAAATTCCAACTGCCCGGACTGATGTAGTTTGAATAACGTGAAGTAATAGCCAACAATACTGCTCTGAATGGAATTTTGTTCACATATCTCATCTCATACGTACCGTATTGTAATGTGACAATGTCGCCCCATTTAAACACGCCACATTCTGTCCGTCAGCTCTTTTAACTTTCTTCCCACCCTCTGTTATATTATGGTTACATTCTACCTTGGTCCTTTACTCTGAATTGGCAGAATAAGGGCGGCCGTCGAATAGGTTATTTTGCCACAAAACTAACTATAGAATAATTCAGACCTCTCATACGTAACTTATTGTAATGTGACAATGTCGCCCCATTTAAACACGCTCACATTCTGTCCGTCAGCTCTTTTCACATTCTTCCCACCCTCTGTTATATTATGGTTACATTCTGCCTTAGTCCTTAACTCTAAATTCGCAGAATAAGGGTGGCCGTCGAATAGGAGGTTATTTTGCCACAAAACTAACTATAGAATAATTTAGACGTCCTTTTAAAAACGTATGCTTTCTTGTGATTTACGGGTATAGTTTGTCTGTGTGAAATAATTAAACCCTTAATTCTACTAATATTTATATGGACAAATCTCTGGGTAATTTTTGGTTATTTTTATATTGTATTTACATTATTTTGTTTATATTTGTCTTAGTAAAAATTTGTTTAGTAAAAACTACAAATATTCTCCTACAACTGTTCTTCATTGATTTTTGTGTGAAGCATTCGTTTAAGTATCATGCTTTTTCTACAATCGCCAGTTCTTTCCCTATTGTGAAGGGTTAAGGGACATGTTTGACAGCAATTGTATCGAGGTTTTGACGGTCAAATTGTTCACGTTAATAATACTCAGGTTAATACATTGTTGCAGTGCCTTAACGATAGACAGAATGAGGCCATGTTTGAGGTCGCCTGTACTGTCGATAACGTGTGGTCTCTTTGTAAGACCCTTTGACTCAGCGTTGAGAATTTGAATCGGTTAGGTAAATCTCATGTCGTAAACAATTAAGCTATAATATATATATATATATATATTTATTGCGTCTAATCTGACTAAAATAATGTCTTATGAATGTTTTTAGAAATTTTGTAGTATATTTAGGAAGGTAAAAAGTCAGGTGTTCAGCAAGGACGACTATTATCGCTTATAAAGGATAAGAAAAGATTATGGTTATAGGATATTATGGTTATAGGAAGGATTATGGTAACTCAGATGGATAATGCCAAGGCATCATATGTGCCCTAACTCTTAGCGCTTATTGGTATGCGATTTTGATCCCTCTAGAAAGGACAAAAGTACATATCACAGAGCAATATACTGTAAAGTCATAATTTTAGATAATTCTAGGCGTTAAAATCACTGATATAATCCCTACAGAAAAGCAACATAACCTCCTAAATGTGAAAGTGAATCTTTGTATGTAAAATTAAAACGTCATTAAGTTGCGTGTTAATTACATTAGGCACATCCTGTATAAAGAACTAACACAAGATGTAAACAGAAAGTAAGGTAAACTCATTATGAAAGGCATTAGTGATCCTTAATCTTACAGTACAATTCTAAACACAAGAACAAGCCGTTAAAGGAAGAGTCATAAAATGTCATAAAGTCATTTGCAGAAGCTAATGTAATCTTGGGTCGTTAATGTGTAGAAAGCAAGTTGTTAAGAATTACCCAGGAAAAGTATTAAAGTTGGGTTATTGGCCGTAAAAGGCTTGGAAAGGAACCGTAAAGTGGAATGCAGAGAAGAATATAATACGGTGAGTCGTCATTGTGAGCGGTGTTGTCAAATTTACTCTCATTCTGTGTAACGCTGGTGAATTGAAACAATGTATTGCGGTAATTGTAGTTGTGCATTGTTGTCAAATGTGTGACAGTTAATATAGTTGAGCATTGTTACCAAATATGATATAATTAATTGTCAAACTTGTTGCGTGATATAATGGGAGTTAGTGAGTATTGAAAGTGTACCTCGCTATAAGGTACAAATGTATAGAAAGCAATACTGTAAAATACAAGCCTGGTTGGTATTGATGCCAGCAAATTAGTTAATAATTCAAAATGGAACGCTGTACGCCATTTTCTCAGATAATGCATGAGAACACAGAATTAGAAGAGGTTTATGAAGCAAATAACTTTTCACAATAAGGTAATTAAACGCAAATGAAGTACAGTAATTATGACTACTACCAATTATACCTTTTCACGTTTGTTTGTCTGTAATTAACTAATTAATTCCGACAGAAAGTCCTTATAGGTCTGTATTTCAAAGTGAAGCAATGTAGAAAAGTCTGATGAACCTCCTATTTCATTGGGAGATTGGGGATTTTCTGTACATGGTCTCATCACTAAAGTAAATCTGCTGGAATGGGGTCGTATGAGTGCGTCTACAGGCTATGCTCGTGGAAGGACTGGATAGCAACAAGAATCCTCCCTTATAATAGAGATGTGGAGTAACCTGGGTTATCTCTTTATTTAGAACTCATTTGGGGTAGTAAATACCTGTTTATCCGCTCCCGCTTAAGCCTGCTGATCAATAGACCCATTGTTAGGTTAGGTTAGATGGGGTTAGCGCATTAAAAAGTATTCAATATATACGATATCATTCAAAATTGTGTAAAGCGGTTATAAATTTAAATTAGGTTCTGGGGTAAAACATATTAATCAATATTCAACCGTAATAAATTATATAATTTTATAGAATTATTTTGCCTTGAGGTAGAGCAGTGAGTTATTGCCTACTTAGTCGATTGCTTTGCCCAACACCATCCGAAACTGTTCTAAAAACGGTGATGGTTTTACCAAAATTATTTTGTCACAGATCGAATCGTCCAGAAAGCCTAACCTGGAAAAAAAACTGAGTTATTTATCGCGAACAACTGAACGCTGCAATAACTCACAGGGTAAAGTTTTTATTTCCAAACTTGGACCTGCGGGCAATAAATAGTTATTGCCAACGGTACGTCTTCCATCCGTGCATGCATTACTCCGATAAATTTACTTGTTTCTTCTTCTTTTCAATTTATGACGTACTTGAAAGATTCAGAGTTGTTTTGAGGAGTTGCAATATTTACGATTTTCCGAAGGTTGTAATGTCTTCTCTCAGTGTCTGACCCAGCATATATCTGACCTCCTGTGAAAGTTCCTGGCCGTGTGTGTCTGATCTAGATATATAAAAGCGGTCGCGAGTTTACAAACAATAGTATTAGCACATCGCAATTTGCGTTTCGCATTTATCCTGCTGCACAGATGAGGCTTCTGTTTAATAAGAGAGCCGTTACGTCAATTCTTTTGTCAAATTTCTTTCCGTTTAGTTTTGCCTCCTGAATATATTTGTGCAGAATGCATCGCTGCTTTCAGTCACTTTGCGTTGCTTTCTGGATCTATTCGTGCAGAATGCATCGTTGCTTTCAATCACTTTGCGTTGCTTTCTGGATCTATTCGTGCAGAATGCATCGTCGCTTTCAGTCACTTTGCGTTGCTTTCTGGATCTAATTGCGCAGAATGCATCGCTGCTTTCAGTCACTTTGCGTTGTTTTCTGGATCTATTCGTGCAGAATGCATCACTGCTTTCAGTCACTTTGCGTTGCTTTCTGGATCTATTCGTGCAGAATGCATCGCTGCTTTCAGTCACTTTGCGTTGCTTTCTGGATCTATTCGTGCAGAATGCATCGCTGCTTTCAGTCACTTTGCGTTGCTTTCTGGATCTATTTGTGCAGAATGCATCACTGCTTTCAGTCACTTTGCGTTGCTTTCTGGATCTATTCGTGCAGAATGCATCGCTGCTTTCAGTCACTTTGCGTTGCTTTCTGGATCTATTCGTGCAGAATGCATCACTGCTTTCAGTCACTTTGCGTTGCTTTCTGGATCTATTTGTGCAGAATGCATCGCTGCTTTCAGTAACTTTGCGTTTCTTTCTGGATCTATTCGTGCAGAATGCATCGCTGCTTTCAGTAACTTTGCGTTGCTTTCTGGATCTATTCGTGCAGAATGCATCACTGCTTTCAGTCACTTTGCGTTGCTTTCTGGATCTATTCGTGCAGAATGCATCGCTGCTTTCAGCACTTTGCGTTGCTTTCTGAATCTATTCGTGCAGAATGCATCGTCGCTTTCAGTCACTTTGCGTTGCTTTCTGGATCTAATTGCGCAGAATGCATCGCTGCTTTCAGTCACTTTGCGTTGTTTTCTGGATCTATTCGTGCAGAATGCATCACTGCTTTCAGTCACTTTGCGTTGCTTTCTGGATCTATTCGTGCAGAATGCATCGCTGCTTTCAGTCACTTTGCGTTGCTTTCTGGATCTATTCGTGCAGAATGCATCGCTGCTTTCAGTCACTTTGCGTTGCTTTCTGGATCTATTTGTGCAGAATGCATCACTGCTTTCAGTCACTTTGCGTTGCTTTCTGGATCTATTCGTGCAGAATGCATCGCTGCTTTCAGTCACTTTGCGTTGCTTTCTGGATCTATTCGTGCAGAATGCATCACTGCTTTCAGTCACTTTGCGTTGCTTTCTGGATCTATTTGTGCAGAATGCATCGCTGCTTTCAGTAACTTTGCGTTTCTTTCTGGATCTATTCGTGCAGAATGCATCGCTGCTTTCAGTAACTTTGCGTTGCTTTCTGGATCTATTCGTGCAGAATGCATCACTGCTTTCAGTCACTTTGCGTTGCTTTCTGGATCTATTCGTGCAGAATGCATCGCTGCTTTCAGCACTTTGCGTTGCTTTCTGAATCTATTCGTGCAGAATGCATCGCTGCTTTCAGTCACTTTGCGTTGCTTTCTGGACCTATTCGTGCAGAATGCATCGCTGCTTTCAGCACTTTGCGTTGCTTTCTGGATCTATTCGTGCAGAATGCATTGTCAATTAGCCATACAGGAGCCCATCCAGGTGCGAAAGTTAAAAGTGTGTGGACGAAATAATGTGTGTAAAAATAAATTAAAAATAAACTAAGTGGAAAGAATCAGAAAATATATCCATTTTATAAACAAAAATTTTGAAATAATTTGTAACAACGTTGTGCGTTATTATTACTAGTTTAAGACTTTTGCTTCACGTAATTCGCTGATTATGATCAATTAAATTTAATTTTCGAACCAAAAATCACTAATTACGCAAGACATAAATTTCTTTAGAATTTTGTTGAATTTTCTACGAAAAATAAAAACGTCACCAACAAAGGAAGGCGATATGTACTACAGCGATAAGGAAACATTTTCCAAATGTTGAACAAACGGAGTTATTTGAGGGTTATTAAAAAGATCTATAGCAATGAACATATGGAAACATTAAACCTACACACAACAACCTTTAATGTAGTCATAGGCATACAGGTTTTGACAACTATTTTACCAGTAACTATAGGCTACACAAAAATGATGAACTATTGATATAATTTGCCTCAGATATAATATATTTTATTATGTTATTGCCTACATAAACATAATTTAGACGACGGTACAACGGCAATAGGCCTCAGTATTATACATAAATGTTACTGGAAACAATATTATACATAATATTCAATGCAACGATTTCTTAAATATTTGGATGGTTTGGATTAAATTATTGTAATTCATCTACGTCAGTGGATATGTTTTATTTTTTAAATTAAAAGCGTTAAACAATATTCAAAGCAACCAGATTCTTTAAACCTTCGCTTACGCACCTTTTATAACGTATATGTATTTACAGCACAAAAGAAATAACTGGAGTTTTAATATTTGATATTAGCGGTTTCTATCAAAAGGTTATTAAATTAAAATTTGTATTGAAACGTATTTACCCACTCGAAGGTGCCAGAGCGTTATTTTGGAAATCCATTTTCGAACAAATCATGGGAAAAAGGGAAATGCTATTACCTCATGACCCATGCGTAAGTCATTATTTGTATAAGCTTTTAACGAACTGAGGAAATAAAATCGAGATAAATAGTTCGGTAGGTTTTAAATTGTGATGCTTTTAAATAAAAAAAGGTCCATGGAACGTTTAAGAAGTTGAGTCCTTATAAAGATTTATTAATTCAGCTATAGTAAGCCCTGTTGTATGAAGCATATTGTGATAAAAACATGAAAATCAAAGATTATTATTAAATACTAGCCTTAACATTACTACTCGAATGGATCTACCTAACTAGCTTGGTGTTAATAAAGTTTCTGGAGAAATGACGTAACAATAGTGTTTGGAGGGATGGGAAAACTGTCACCATTGTAATCAGTTGTTGACTCCATCCTACTGATCTATTTTATCCGTATGTTAAAATCACTACATTTATTTTATTTAATTACTTCTATTACCTCACAATCTCCTTATATATATATATATATATATATATATATATATATATATATATATATATATATATATATAAATAATAAGTCTACTTATATATATACAAGTAGACTCGCTCTGCAACTGTTGTTGGGCTGACCTCGTCTATGCCAGATGAGATTCTAGCGAACTGCGATTTTATCCCCTACAGAATGAACGAATGTACTTCAGATAATAACGATTCATCATATATATATATATATATATATATATATATATATATATATATATATATATATATTTAACTTTGCAACACTGTTTCCTTGTATTCACTTATCACTTTCACTATATGTACTTAAACAAGAATTTTACTTGGTATCTATGCAAGTTAACTTTCAAAGATTGATAGTATCTCTATTATCGAGCATCACTGACCGGGGATTGTAGTAGACTCTTATATATATATATATATATATATATATATATATATATATATATATATATATATATATATATATATTGAACTTTGCAACACTGTTTCCTTGTATTCACTTATCACTTTCACTATATGTACTTAAACAAGAATCTTACTTGGTATTTATGGGATTTAACTTTCAAAGATTGATAGTAACTCTATTATCGAGCATCACTGACCGGGGATTGTAGTAGACTATACGTATATAGTAGACTATAGATATATATATATTTTAAAACAACATAGGCTGTTCAAATACAAGAATATTTATTAATTTATATCCAAAGCTTTTTGTTGGTAAACAGTACCAACATCATCAGGAATGAAAATTACAATAATGTCATATATATATATATATATATATATATATATATATATATATATATATATATATATGTATATATATATATATATATATATATATATATATGTATATATATACACACACACACATATATATATATATATATATATATATATATATATATATATATATATATATATATATATATATATATACACGTTAGCAAAATACGTTTTTATTCATCCAGTCAAGTTCAACACGTTTTTTAAGCTGTAGTAAATGCCAGTTGGTGTTAATATAGTTTTTTCAACTATTTATTCATTCATTAAATTTCAAAAAGTTGATGTCTCGGTCGAATTTAAACTGTTCTTGAATTTCCTTAAAGTGAGTTTAAATATAAATTTCCTACATGTTTAAAATCCAGGACTTCGGCACTGAACTAAAATTTTCATAGTTAAAAATCCATTACTTGAAGATGTACATGAAATTATAAGAGAAAGGTCCCTAGCAATAACGAAGCAATATAAGAGATGGATAGAATGAGAAATTATAGATCACCATCATATTTGTAAATTAGAAACTAGAAAAAGCGAATAAATAGTAACAACAAAAATTATAATCCAATACCATATAATGTATAGAGAGCAAAATTGCAAGGAAATTCGCTTTCGATTTCGCTACTCATCATATATATTTCATATACACTTATCATATATTATATATCACTATCATATATTACACTATATTACTTATCATATATATATATATATATATATATATATATATATATATATATATATATATATTTCGTCATATATATATATATGCGAAATGTCATATATATATACACATATATATCCCCGTCATGTTCTGTCATATATATATATATACACATTTATAATAAAAGTACTTATAAAATAAAAAGTAACTAATTTTTTTTTGCCGTAATAAAAATTGACTTTAGAACTATTTTGTATGTATGACGTCTTTTTTAATTAGATGATGAGGCTACTAATATTCCATATTCAATACATCGATTTCAGACAAGTTTTTTCTGCTCGTATTTGTATAAGCTTTGTGCTTACTAACTGTGCCATGCATCAGTTAGTTCGCAGAATAGCGCCTGTTATCCACTCTTGCGTTGCTTCGAGGTAGCTGCTGATGATACCATCTTCGCATAAACGTTCGCTCCTAGTCGGATAACGGTCTGAACATTCCTCACAATAGTTTAATTTAAATTTCATATAATATTTAACTTTTTATGATTTATGTCTTTTAAAGTAAACTATTTTACTTAAATTGTATGAAAAAATACTGACTATTATATCCGTTACATTTGTTATTATTTAGAGGGTGGTCTTGAGATCTCGTTACAGTAGCAACATAGGTGAAGCTTTTACACGAGGGGTCCTTGCTCTTATTACCCTAAATCACATACAGTTATATTTTTACCTGCCAAGGTTACTGTCTCCCATTTTCGTTTAAGAAAAGCGTGACATTCGATTTCTTTGAAAACACCAATAATATTCTAATTAAGGTATCTTGTCGATGTGTATAATGTTCGAAAATATTAACTTTTATCCTGACCTTAAAATGTAATAAAACGTTTTTATCAAAACCGGTAATCAATAAGAACTAGTTAATCGAATAAAGAATACACAAGTAATATGAACAAAAATTAAAGTCAGTTCCTAATTAGGTCAACAAAGAAACTTAATAAATAATTACAAATATTATAAATATTTACATATGGCAAAATCATAATATTAAATGAGAAAATAAATTGTGAAATTAATTATTATAACTAATTAACTAAATTGAAATAATCATTTAATATTGGGAAAATCTGTTTAAATCAAGTATCATGCGCTACAAGTTTTAAGAAAATTATAAAACTTGAGTGAATCAATAAAAAGTGTATTAATAATTGAAAATTTGTACAACATACATAATATATGTACAAAGAGTATGAATTAATAGTAGAAATGGAAAGTAGACAAAATAAACCCAAAAAAATGGTGGAAAGTTGTTACCCATTTTAAATATTTTCCATTTCCTTTGACAAGTTTAACAACTTTATGTGCTAATCTAAAACATACTAAGTAGAATTTGCATTTCGTTACTTACAATGCCACGAAACAGAAACGGTAAGGAATATGTCAGATGTTTATTTTATGTCGTCGATCCGCTCTATACCCTCATTTCCCGCGCGGATCGTTTCCTCGTCTCCCGCGTGTATCGTTTACACACACCCCCTATCAACCCGCTTGTCTTTCGCTCATTCCCTCAACTCTTCGATGACCCGAACTTTGATAGACAGTCTCCCCTCGTGCATGTGATTTTACGAGCCTGGTCATTTCCGGGCGGCCCGCATATCGATTATTGCCCGTCGTTCCATTTCCGGGAACCATGCCTCGCAAACGTCGATCACAACAGATCTATCTTTCACTTCTACTATTGGCCTAAAGTGCGTCGGTAATCGGATGCCAACTCTTGGCAGAACTAACCGGGGACAAAGCGAAGCCCTAACGTACAGGTAGTTGTAACCAAGGTGGTCAAATAAACAGACCTTTCGGTAATATAACAAATATTTAAATCAACGTTAACAGAACACATTATGTGTATAAAAAGTAATATAAAAAAATATTCAAGTATATACCTACTGAGGTCAAGAAAGAAAAATTCCATCATTCTTTGCTTATTTCCAATTTGTTTGTTTATTTTATCCGTTTCAATCATTTCTAAACTTACAGCACTATTTATGATATTTTGTGCTAACCATATCAACAGTTTAAGGTTGTATTATGATGGTCTTGACGTCAACCAGCTGGGGAATATACGTCTTTGAGAAACTAATATCTTGGTATTGGAAAGTTCGGCCAGCGCCAAAGTGCGATAGAGTTTGAACAAGAAGATTTACAGTTCAAATCCGGATAGACCCTCAAATTTTTATAATTTAATATTGAATAAATATTTGAAGAAACTTTATTTGCATCAATTGTTTCCACTATAGGTTTAAAAAATACACTTGAACTTGTTTCGATGAATAAAAACGTATTTTATTAACGATTGAAAATTTTTAGCAGATATGTATCAGGAGAGTGTGATCTAATAGAATTAATTTTAAAAAAATATTGTAATGTTTTTGATTAAATATATATTATAATATATAAGAACTATATAACAACCATTGACAAATTTGTTTCGAGCTCTCACAGAGAACAGTAAATCTTAGGACAAACATTATGAATAAAATGATGTAGGATAATTTATATGAAGATTATTAAACATGACGTAATATGCCTATAATATTGTTTGTATTTTCGTATTCACAGTGGAAAAGGCATACAATCCCTTCAATACACATTTAACATTATTTATTGTTATAATTTTAGCTACTTAAATTAAAAATTTACAATTAACCATATTTATATATTTTGATTCAGAAACTAACATTCGTACATCTAACAAAACGATGGCATATGAGATAACACGTTATCATTGAATTTATTCAATATATGAGATATATCTGACCATTTAGTAAATTGTATTTGAATTAACTCAAACATAACCAGTAAATCAAGATGGAAACTGATTATGTCGTCAACCGACTTTATTATAAGTTCAGAGTTGGGTATCCGGAATTGTTTTTGGGGCCATATATTCGTCTTCAAAAATCTTCCTCATAATCTTGAATTGAATACTTTTTTTTAATCCAAAAAAGTGCTGGAAGCGCATAAAAGTTTTCACTTCAAAATCTCTTAAAAATAGTTCCGTGCGATTATATATACTATAACATGGTTTTGTTACTAACGTTGTTTGAATGACGAATCTAGGGTAATTGCGCTCGAAAATTAAGAAGAGCTATGACACAGAAGTTTGCATTCAGGCAATGTCACTCCAAAATTAATATTACATGGTAAATGCGGGGTTATGCAACACAGGAAGAAACCGATGCAGGTGAAATAATGCTAGAATAAATTGAAAAATTCAATTGTATTTACTCTCAGACATCATATTGAGCCCTTGGATTCCACAAGGTACAAACAATCTTGTAATATCTAGGTTTTGCTACTTCACCTTAACGTTTGTTCGAATGTAAATAAACTTTTGTGAGAATTGTGTTTTGAAAGCACACACACACACACACACACACACACACACACACACACACACACACACACACACATATATATATATAATGTATATATATATAAATGTATATATAAATATTGCAATATGTTTTCTTATGTATTAATAATGAACTAAGTCAAAATACAAATACAAGAATTATAATTGAATTTACAATTCAAAGCTTTTCGTTGGCTAACAGTACCAACATCATCAGGAATATTAAACAATTCAATATAATACAAAACAATATTGTAAATTCAATTATAATTCTTGTAATTGTATTTTGACTTAGTTCTTTAAATGTATATATATATATATATATATATATATATATATATATATATATATATATATATATATGTATGTATGTATTTGTGTATGTATCTTATGGACGCTTAAACTGCTGAACAAAAGTAAATAAATGTAGAGGAATTGTACGTTCTTAAAATGGTTCGTGTGAGGTTTGTTGTAGATCCATCCTGAGGGATCCATCCCAGAGGCATAGGATGCTTTAAAGGCTGATGTATCTGTGTATGTGTGTACATAACACATCTCATGGAGACCATAACCGCTGAACAGAAGTTGATGAACTTTAGAGGAATTGGTTAACATATTCAGAGGATGGTTCGTATGAGGTTTTCTATTAACATGGTACCAGAGGCTTAGGATGCTTCAAAAACTGATGTATGTATCCATCTTATTGACGCTTAAACTGCTGAACAGATGTTGATGAAATTTAGAGAAATGTTTTAACATATTCTCAGGATAGTCCGTGAGAAGTTTGGAGCAGATCCATCCACAGGATTAGGATGTTTCAGTGTACAGCCTTTCCATAGGTATAATGTTAAAATATATATTCATACGACGTTTCTTTATTAAACACAATATTGAAAAATGTAAAAATTAAAAAAATTATTGATTATTTTAAATTGTTTAAAATTGCTAAAATATATGTACAATTATTGCCACCACACCTATTGACGTTAAAGGTAGGATCGATGATTATACTCTTGTAAAATCTGAATCCACCAAAGCTGTGCCACGGAACGAAACTGACAATAAAAAAAAACTGACACACTTGATCGAGGCAGAAATCATAAGTGGTAAGTTCAAAACAGTGATGGTATTAATTCCACAAATATCGATGATTTCATTCTATTTACACTTCAATTCCAAACAACTAAATTTTCCTTTGCGTCTTGCATTCACAATAACCATAAACAAGGCACAACAACAATTGACCATTTCTGGATTAAATTTGGAACATTCATTCTTTTTTCATGACAATTAGGCCTATATGCTACGTGGTCACGAGTTGGGACACAACAATTTCTATGTTAGTCACCTAATGAAATGACGAACATGGTGACCGTTGAAAAGATAACGGCCCTTTTATAATCGACATAAATGTGGCGAATTAGTAAGGGCTATCGTTAGAAAAGGTTTGTTTTCTAAGTGTATTCAGAAGCCTAGATTCACACCCTAGTTTATACTGTTTATTCAATACTTCTTCTATGAAAGGTTTATCGACAATGTTTCTCTCACGACACGCGCTCTGCAACTCCCCGCCTGAATGAGACGCAACAAAGGAACAGCCAAGACTTTATAATGTTACAGGATTTTCCATCAAAGTATGTCAACATTTTCCAAATCAAATCCTATAGCTCTGTGTACGACAGCTTGAGGGGAGGGGGTCGATTTGGAAAAATAATTTCCCGTTTACTAAGGTAAGTGACATGGAGTTTTGCGTTTACAACGAGAAGAAAAAAAGAGGAAATAGTTGTCAGTGTGCAAAACGTTTTGAAATTACGAGCATAAAGGTTTATAACGGAAATATGATTTTGAATACACTTAATTTGACGTTTCCTTAGATGTGATTATTCAATAAGGATAAAGACATGTTGTATTATCTAAAGTCACAGAGCACAAATTATAAATTAGATTTGCGCACCACTATATTTAACAAAAAATTGAATTAATTTTATTAAATTAATTTATGGCTCTAATGTCCGCACAAGACCATACGAAACTCGTATTTATTCAATTTAGATTATTTTACTGTCGACGTTTCCCCCATTCACAACTTCTTGTGGCTATTATCAAGGGTAAAACCAGTTCCTTACTATTTGAATCATCAGAAGGCTTTTTCACTGCCAAAAGCTATGCAAGTATTCGCTGGTTAGTTATGGCGGCCACGTCCAGTAATTTGACATTTTGAAAACAGTTATACCTAAACTTATAGGAAAACCTTTTTATAAAAAACAATTTTAACTAAAAGACAGCTAGCTGCCATTACAATGCACATACTGTATATTTCGGCACTTCCTACATATTTAGCTGAAACATAAAGCAGCTTTCTTAAAAAATAAAATCATAAATTTGACCCTTTGCATTTCCACAGTGTAAACGGTCATGTAAATGTAAAATGGCCGTTTGATAATATTATTATAATAGACTATTTTTGTGCTAAATTCTATGTACTGTAAGTATGGTGTTACAGAGATCATCTGCCTTTCCTAGTGATATCATCGCATTCTGCAGTATATTGTTTCGAGTATATCTTCCTTTATCAGAGCTATAAATGCACCTAGAGCACTATTAGAGTACAGATAGTTCTGATACCTGGAGGATATTCCGGCAAAGGAAAAAGTATCCCAAGAAAAGCATTATCTTTACTGAGTTCAATGTGTCGTTAGGTCTTACATTCAGGGACCTAGCTTTGTTGGTCATACAACGGTAAATCGATGTAGGCTAGTTAAACCGTCTACACTGTATTACATTTCGGTAGGTGAAGCTAAGAAGACCTTACACATCTATCAATGGGCCGTATGAAGAAATTTAGTTTTTTAAAAATTTAGTAAATTGATTTTTTGTTAAAAATGGATTATACGTTAGACAAATAGCTATAATACAACTACCTAATTAAGTTATAGCCAATGGCACTGTTTATATAAAATAAATGCATATTAATAAAGTAATTTACATGGCATTGTTTCTTATATTCTAGCAAATACCTCTAGCGGATACTGTTTACTAAATAAAATACACACTCAGGTGTGTTAGCGCACGCTCGCACACACTCATACACACACACACACACACACACACACACACACACACACACACACACACACACACACACACACACACACACACACACACACACACACACACACACTCACACACTCTCTCACACACACACACACACACACACACTTATGTGCATTTTCACTCACTTGTGTAACGTTGTCATATATAGTGTTGCACTCGCTCTACCACTTCACTCCTTGCAGGTTTAAAATGGTTGCTCTATTTTCAGAGCATATGACTCGGGCATTAGTTATATTTCATTCAGTTAAGAGATGTGTTAAAAATTATTTAACAGGTAACATATAAGCAAATATAAAAGTTGTAGACTGACAACGAAGCTGGGTTTCTAAGGGAAATCCTAAGCATATTTCTTAGCTCTTGTGACGCACACAATTCCTCTTTCCCTATTCGGGGTATTCATTACGAAAATAGGCTAAGGCACAAACAATTTGTTAATTCTATTTACTTTTATATGCGGCTATATTATACAAAGCAACAAACTAATAGACGCTATCTCAATTTAAATTTAAATTAGCGGGAACTATTTTACAATGAAAATTAAACTTCAATAGTCTTGAACCGTTCTGTTACGTCATTGCTTTTCTAAAAGTGTTTCACAGGATAATTAACCTGGAAAATATGAAAAAAACTCAATAGTGAAGTTTTAAATGAGGTACCAAGTCAGTATGGTAAGACTAAATAATGTGTATGCTGATAGCCTAAATGCGGATGATTGTTACGTCAACATTGCGCTTAGAAATAAACTCGTAAGCACAGGACACTGTCCTTTGATAACTGGCTGCCAAAGAACTCAAAGTTAACTCGCTGAAAGATGACACGCGGAAAGTCGCCGATAATTTCCCGCTTGGTAATTAGTAAATTGGTAGTCTATAGTGGTAAGGGCCAATCTGTTGGGTTTAAACCCTTACTAGTGCTAAATGTTCACTGTACTAATGGAATGGTCTTTGGCTGTTACATCACGCACTTCCCTTTAAGGACACGGTAAAAGTACCGCATGCGCTAAAATAAACAGTTCTGATACTGTTGCAAGATTATATTATTCTTCATTTTATTTGATTTACATAGTTTTACAAACACATACAAGTAAAAGCAAGCTAAATCGGTTAGACTCGAGTATAAGCAAGTTTTATATGACCTCCGTTCAGTTTGAGGCAACACCCGTACCGTTCCTGAAGGCAATGCATCTTTTTGGTGAAGAGGGGTGGTTTCATGTTCGTTATACACATGGTAATTTTGTCTAGTAGTTGGACGATGCTGTTTGGTGGGTCATAACTGAAAATCTTCTTCAGCTATCCCCAGACGTAGCCATCCGGCGGTGTAAGTTAAAACGAGGGTGATGGGCAAGGAAAGTTGGTTCTGAGGGAGATGATTCAGTTACCAAAAGTTTCTTGAAGGAGAGCAATGATATCTCAGGCAGTGTGCTGAGATCTTGGTGGAACCATTGTGAACAAAAGGCAGGTTTCTGGTACAACAAAATCTTCTGTATAACGGCCAAGAATTACCCTATATAGGTTATTCTGCTACAGCTGATTCAGTTCCAGTACTGTTTATTTTGGCGCATATGATTAAAATGCTATACAATTATTTAAACTTTGAAATATTTGGTCACCATATATTCCTAAGAATATGTATTATTATTAGTTGTTTGCAATGCATTTAGATCTTATTTGTTTTAGTTTTCCTTAGAAAAGAGTTTTGTCTTGCAGAGACGTATCTTGCTATTTTCTGCTTCTTTGACAGAACTTGAAGATAACATGTAGAGATGTAGAAACTTGCAACTGTGCAAGGACACAAGTAGCTATATTATTATTTTATAAACTTCTGTTTATTTGACAGAACTTGAAGATAACATATGTAAATGTTGAAACTTGTAACTGTGCAAGGACTCAAGTAGCTAGTTTTATAAATTTCTGTTTATTTGACAGAACTTGAAGATAACACGTATAAATGTGGAAACGTTTAACGGTGCAAGGACACAAGTAGCTATATGTTATTGTTGTAACAAAGTTTTTAAAATATGGAAAGAAAAATATAATACGCTGCACTTTATGTAACAACTTTACAACAAAATAGGACATTGCTTGTCTCTGCGGTGAAGTCCCAAGGTGACTGAATAAATTATACGTAACAGTCTTTTTACCGTCTAGACAGACAGACAGACAGACGAACAAAAGTGGAACGAATCTTGTCTAGAATATTACAAGACCCCCACGGTTATTTGAACATGCGAAATAAACCCACAACTAAAACAATTCTGCAATATAATAGGCAAAGGTAAAAGTAATTGCAAATATAGTACAGTAAAAATATATCTGATCTGTGAGTAGGGAGGTTCATCCTCCCACAGACTCTAAGACCCCCACGGTTATTTGAGCATGCGAAATAAACCCACAACTGAAACAGTTCTGCAATATGATAGGCAAAGGTAAGAGTAATTGCAAATATAGTACAGTAAAAATATATCTGATCTGTGAATAGGGAGGTTCATCCTCCCACAGACTCTAAGACCCCCACGGTTATTTGAGCATGCGAAATAAACCCACAACTAAGACAATTCTGCAATATGATAGGCAAAGGTAATTGCAAATATAGCACAGTAAAAATATATCTGATCTGTGAGTAAGGAGGTTCATCCTCCCACAGACTCCACGAAGTACGCCTACGCTTGTACGAAGTACACTCTCATAGTAACAAAAGTTAATGAGAAAAATAACAGAAATCTAATTTAAACAAAACAATCCATCTATATATTTTTATGAAGCTAATTATTTTAAAAATTACTCTCATTTCTTGCCAAAGAAACGGAATCTGCTGTAGCTAAATGATGCAAAACCTTCAAGAACGGTACGAGTGTGGCTTCAAATTGAACAAACGTCATGTAGAATATATTTATACCTGAGTCTATCAGATTCAGCAATCTTTTTACTTTGTAAAACAGCATATAAAATAAAATAAAATAAAATAGAAGCTTACACCGGTCTCAGTACTATTTATTTTGGCGTATACGATATATGCCACCTCTAATGTAGTCCACGGTCTAACGTTGAGTGGAATAGTTTAAAAATTAGTTTTACTTTCTTAACACTTCTTCGACTATCCAAAAACATTTATGTATTTTTGTATTTGTAAGAATACTATCAATTATGAAACAAGCAAAGGTTTTGTGAATATACATGATTTTAGTTAAGGACACAAAAATCCTTGGTCTTGACATAAGGAAGGATTTTAGCTTAGGTATATATCTTCGCATATCTGAAGAGACGCTTCGATAGAAGGATATGTATACAACGATTGCACCATTATACAGGGGGGAAAGACAGGTGGTATACGTTTTGGACTATTACATAACAATCCCCTGATTCTGCAAATAGGAAAAATAATGTCTATTGTAGAGTGTCTAATAATAACAATTAGCCGTCTGCGATAAAAGGTGAATTCACCATTTACCCTCCCTAAGGGGGTGGGTGTTCTACGAAAACAGTCGTAGGTCAACTACAAATCTATTTTCTTCCAAATAGATCTGTTCAGCTACTACAATTTCACAAATACATAGTAGATGAGTCTAACTGAACGTTATAGCATTGCTGTGAATCTCCATAGCTGATTTCTAACAAAATCGAAAACCCACAACAGAATAAACTATTACCCAGTAAAATACAATGCTTGTGTAGTCAAATAGCTTCCGGCACCTTATTTACACGTTCCTAAGTACTGTTGGGTAGTTGGATGTAGGCCGATGAGCAAATAGAAGAGGAGCTGGAGAGAGAATCATGAAGCAAATGTCTCGGAACGAGTTAAACGGTACAGAAAAGCTGCTCAAGTCATTTATGATGTTAACTAGCAATAATTAAACCTTCGTATAGTTTCCGTTCTAAATCTTCAGTCATTTCAGTATTTGAATAAAACTTTCATTTTAATTTAATCTTTTATTCATTGAAAAGCTAGTTACCTTAAAGCTAGTTATAAACGTAAGAAGAGTGTTTAGTCTGTGACCCACTTCCGTACATCCGGTTCGGAGCCTGGTTTTGTTGGTTCCGTTCCACTTATTAATTGTTTCCTGTTCCTTGCTTAATTATCTGATCAACATATTGTTGTAAAACAAACAGCCTATCTTTTTATTAAATTTCGTTGTCGATCGCTCGTTTATTTAAGCGCAGGAAACATTCTCTCCGGCCTGAAGAAGACATATTTACATATTACAGTTACGGGATCTGCGAAAAATAAAATCATAGCGTGAGGGAAAAATGTGTTGAAAAAAAAAACGGTTTGTAATTACTCTTCTTGAGGGAAAATGTGTTTTACTATTTTCACTGTTTCAGTTTTTGAAGTGAAAACTTCGTCAGACACATCTGTTAACCTACATTTTTATAGGATAAAACGCGTTCATTACGTGGCAAAACATTTTCTATCCAGATACCCGAACGTGAACGATTTGTACCGAAGGTTTCCGAAAGCCATAGTTTATAAAGAATTCAATGAAACATAACAACGGTTTTCGTCACCACTTATTATTTGAAGATGATTGAATAACTTTAAAATATAATTTGGTATACATTAATAATATCGTATTTTTGTTAACAATAAGTGATAAATATTGATTTTGCACAGCGGCTTATTATATATTGACCAACTTTAATGGTTTGCGTTGTACAATATTAAGTTAAAGTATTATTTTGTAATTGATTTTAACGTCTTTTATAGATTAGAGTAAGGGTTTCGATTAAATTATAGACAAATATAGCATTGAAAATCTTCGTTGCCTAAACAATGTCATTTCATAAATATGCATTAAAAAAAAAAACAGAGGGATGTATTACTGAATTAAAAAAAAACACACACACTTGAACTAAACGATAGTTAACCATATTAGTTTTAATAAAAAAAGCTTTATTTTTAGCTATTATTGAAACAATTTTCCAAATGTTATTTAATTATTGTACAAAGGTTCCAAGTAACGTTTAACTATATGTTTTAACGTAATAAGCTATAAATTGCAATTAGGCTTTACAATATTAGCTAAATGTAAATCCCTCTTTAATAGGAGTCAATCCATTTTGAATGTATAGTTTTATTCTACTAGTGCTTCTATAAATACGCTAATTTAGTTGAACATAAGCCAGTGAAGAGGCCTTTGTTTGGATGTCTAATTAGTCTATGAATGTCGACGTAAAATTTTATCATTAATAATCATTCATAGCTTTATAAATATATTGTTTAATATTTCAATAGCTTCATTTTATTTATTATTTATACAATTAACGAATGGTATATTTTAATTTCCTTTTTAAATAAAAACACTTTTTAGGCTCGTCTGTCTCATCTTTTATTAATTATATTTTGTATTTAAGTGTTTACTTCCATTGACAAGTAACATGTCGTCTCATTACTAACCACCAATAATTCGCTTTATTTCAGACTTGCATAGTGCGCGTATACCAGTGAACTCTGACTAGTTCGAAAATTTGTTGCAAATTAGAATCCTTTAAGCTCTTTGTTCATGAAATATTTTCTCATTATAGGCTTAATTTTACGACATTTTGTTCCCGCCGTCTATGTAACACGTACTGTAAAATTAAATCAAATTAGAGACAAACGTCTACTCTTATAGTACAACGGTTTCTTCTTTAAAAAGTATAAATTTAGTAATTCCTAATGCATTAAAAATTATTTTTATAATAAATATATTTAGCCTATTTTCATTAAAGAAGATTAGGGTGTTCGTATATATTATATTTAATAATTGAGTAATATCTAATTCTATTTTATTTCAGAGAAATAGATTTATTAGTATGTTATATAGTAGTCTAATTAATAAATATTTTGCTTCTATAATTATTATAGTCTATTTATTAAATATACTAATTATATATATATATATACACATATATAATACTTTTACTTTAATACATATGCTTAGACTGCTTTCGACTTAGTTAACAGTGCTCTCATTTTTGAGCTTTATAAGACTCAAGAACGTGCTAACATTTTCAAGTCTTCTAGTCTTCTAAAGCTCAAAAACAACAGCACTGTAACTAAAAGGCTCTCGAAAGTCGACTCGAAACCTACCAAGTAAAAATCTTGTTCAAGTACCCTACATTACAGTGTAAGTGATGAGTAAATGTTTGTGTGTGTGTGTAATTTATATAACTTAATAAAAAAAACCATCCAACATATTTTCATTTTGAAAGAAGATCCTAATAATATATAGTTTAATATATAATAAAATAAATATATTAATTGTAAATTAATATGCAGTTGGAAAGACATATTGATAAAGACAAAAAATGATAAGGAATAAACAGGTAAAACAAGGAACCGAACGTGTGCGTTAAAATTTTGTTAACATAGGTATTTCCGTGCTTGAGTTCTCGTGAAAGATGTAAGAGAGCGAGAGAGAAAGGGAGAGAGCAAGAGAGAGAGAGAAGAGAGAGAGGGAGAGAGAGAGAGAGAGAGAGAGAGAAAGGCTGAGTGAAATATCGATGCTTTTTGTAAAACCGAATTGAGCAGCCGTAGGTCAGGACAAAAGTCCAACGGGAAATTTACGAACCTGCCACGACTTTGCAGTAATCGCAAGTTTGGAAAAACGCCAAATTTGTACTTACAATTGTTTTTATTTAAGTCTTGTAAAAATTTTAACTCCAGCAGCTGCGTCTTCATGTTTTTCAACTGCTGGGTTCATGTGCAGGTTTCGACTTATTGTACATGCCATTTTCCTAAACATGGAGTGAACCATATACACGATATTTACAGTTTAGGACCCACTGTATGAATTTCGTATATGTTATTATATCTTGGCTAGAAAACGTATGGTTACACTAACGTAAGGCTACTCCAGCTCACGGATTGAAATAGGACACACACACACACACACACACAGATATATATATCTGCGTGTGTGTGTGTGTGTGTGTGCGCGCGCGCGCGCGCGCGCGTGTGTGTGTGTGTGCGCGCGTGCGTGCGTGCGTGTATGCGTGCGTGTGTGTGTCTGTGTGTGTGTATGTGTGTATGTGTGTGTGTGTGTGTGTGTGTGTGTGTGTGTGTGTGTGTGTGTGTGTGTGTGTGTGTGTGTGTGAGTGTGTGTGTGTGTCTGTTTGTGTGTATGTGTGTCTGTGTGTGCGTGCGTGTGTGTGTGTGTGTGTGTGTGTGTGTGTGTGTGTGTGTCTGTGTATGTGTAAGTGTGTGTGTGTGTGTGTGTATGTGTGTATATATGTGTGTGTGTGTGTGTGTGTGTGTGTGTGTGTGTGTGTGTGTGTGTGTGTGTGTGTATGTGTGTGTGTGTGTGTGTGTGTGTGTGTGTGTGTGTGTGTGTGTATGTGTGTGTGTGTGTGTGTGTGTGTGTGTGTGTGTGTGTGTGTGTGTGTGTGTTGAGACGGCCAAAACAGTCTCAAAGTTGAAGATTTTGCATTTTGGCAAAATCTTTGAAAAATATTGTTTTTAAAAGTTTTAAAATTAAACCGCTGCTATGCACTGTAGCGGGAAAGCAAGGTTCACTATCTGGTTTAGTGAACAAGGCCGGTCCAAAGGGTCGATTTTGTTCACTAAACCGAGCAATTAGTAAATAATAAGTTTTTTACTGTAATATATAAAATTAAATAATTTTTTGTTATTTATGAAAAACGAAACTTAAAAACTAAATCAGAAAATAAAAGTATCAGCCACCAAAGTGTAAGAAAATTTTAAAAAGCCAATAAAACATAGCATAGACAAATAAAACTTAATAACAAAGTTAATTAATAAAAAAGAATAGTAATTAATAAATGGTTGAATAAATGCTCCAAAACTTGTGCTCCAAAAGTGTCAAGTGCGGGAGAAAACTGTTTGGAGCACTGTTAAAGCGCAACTTACGAATGGAGTGGGCTCGAACTGTAATTCAGGTTTATATTAACATCTTGAGGTGTGAAATATACCATGGTGTTAAAAAAATATGACTATTTTACACCATGAGTGACATTTTCAAGCATCAGTTAAAAACGAACACAAATCTTCGAAAGAAAGTTCATTAGGACACTATTCTGCAAGTCAAGACTAAGTTTTGATGAACCAATAAACCGCGTAGTCGGGTAGTGGGTACTGCCCGCTAGCAAGGGAGTCGCAAATCAGTTTCCGTAAGAGAAGGACGTGTTTCCGAAGATCAAGAGGCCTGTTCCAGGATGCTGTTCCGTAGCTGAGAGGGAAACCTACCCCAAGATGGACGTGGAGATGGTCTGCTTACGCCCGCGATGTCGAATTTGAACTTTTTCAATATGTAAATATTATAAAAAGTAATAAAGGTGGCCCTAAAACCGATCAGTTGCTATTGCTACAAGATCCAAGACTCCAGAAAAATCCGGAAAGAGAAGAGGAGCGATCCCAGTAAACGTTTTGGGGCAAGTCTGAATTTTAATAGCAAATAACCATTTGTTAAATTTCTTAAAATCATAGATTCAAATTTCCTTAAATAAAAACATAATTAGTTATTGAAAATTAATAATTAAAAATATTAAGCAAATGGTTCTTTTTTAAACAGCATTACAAGTGATGGTCATGAAATATAAACTGTTTAAAAATAAAATGCAAGTTCTAAAATCAAAAGATTAAAGTTACATCCAGTTATAACCAGTTAACGTTTAACAAAGTCAAAGCATTATATATATTCAAAATGAATAGTAACATATTTTAAATATAGTAAATATAAGTAGAAGAATAAGAAATTCATAAGGAAAATTATTATTAATTGCTTTAATAATTAAGTCAATGTAACTTATTTTATGCCCATATATCATATATTAGACGTATAGCAACCAATAACTGAAAAAAGTTAAATACATTAAAATTGTTTCTAATAGCCTTCAGATTTATGTTTGGGAGCACAAATATAAATTTAAACACAAAGGCAATAGGAAAAAATCTTGTCTCTTACTTCTACAAATAGTTATATGGACATAAAATAGATTAAATAGATACAAATTATTCTTCTGTTGTATTTAAATAAGTATGTAAATTTATGTGTGTCATTTTAACTCTAAAAAACCAAAATGTTCTCATAATGACTACAAAAGTTAGAGACAGTTAAATTATAGTGTTATCCAATTAATTGTTGAAATTTATGAAAAGATTACAAGAACATTTGTGAACTTTATCAACCATTTAAGTGTATTTCATGTTTACAGAGCTGCTTATCAATATTAAAATAAATAACAAAAATTTATGTAAGAATTGTAACATATTTAGGAAAACTTTAAAGCCAATTTTAATTAATATTTTAATTTTCATATAATTAAAACAGGTTAAAACAAAAAATGATTAAAATTATTACAACTATCCTGTGGTAAATCAACTAATAAAATTTCTGAACGTTTTCCAACCAGCAACAAGAGTAAAATTAAATAATTTCATTAAACTAGCAAACATATTCTTTAAAAAATAGCCTTAAAATAGAAAGGTAATAGATAAATATACAGCCAAACAAAAATTTACAAAGTACAAATTATCACATAAATGAGATTGAATATGTTGGTTGGTTTTAAAAACAAAGTCCAGGGATTTATCAACTGGCAGATCACGCTCGACACACCACAGGGTATGTTAAGTCGGGTGGGATCATATTGTGACGGCGGTTGAACTGACGCGTTTCGTTTCCACAGTGTCCATCATCACCAGGTATAGCATACGCGAAAAACGCGTAAAGGCGGTCACGTTGTTGGTAGGGCGTGGAATGTGAAAATCGGAAATTCTCTCCCTGAGAGGGTGCATAAGGTTAGGGCGCGGCAGTATACATGTGTGTTATATATTCTTGTGCGTGTGTGCTCGCGAGCGTGTGTGTGTGTGCAGCCTGGCATGATTTGGCAAAATACTGATCATTACGAAAACCGTAAGACAATATTTGACGAAAAAAATAAATGATATACTACAACCAGATTTCATACTAGCTGATAATTTTATAAAATTAACTTTAAATAAACCAACAATGGGAATGCATTTTTGGCATTATCCAATTATATATTTTCATTATAGTGGCCAGAAATCCAGATAACAGCTGTCAGTAATTCTTCTACCACGATTGTCTTTTAAAATCAATCCATTGGGAGCGTTTATTATATTTAAATTTAACAGATTTAATTTAAAATTGGTTTTAACAGAGTTCAATAACGCTTATGTCATTTGTAGGTGAATTTTTTTGAACACAGGACATGCAAACTCAAGCATTCGAAAGCAGAACCTTAATGTTTTATTTTTGTCTGAATACTGTGACGTAATTAGTTTTTACATGTTCAGTCTCAGCTCATAGATGCACCGTTATTACTCGTCCTGAAAACATTAACGTGTATTTTTAATCCGGTCATTTCAAAGATGCCTTTAATGTGAAAGCTTTCGGATTATATAGACGGGATGAACGAAGTGTGCGCCCAGAGGGTGAGAGGGTGGCTGTGTTAATATTTCTGAGAGCTGGGGGAGGTTGCAATTAAGGGTCTTTTTCACAAGTATAAGGCATCATAATGAAAAAACCTAACCAAGGTTTTTTTTTCTCTTTATAATTATTTATATTCAATATGATTCCGAGTGCTGGAAGGGTTGTATTTTAATTTCAACCCTTTGCCGAGCTGAACAATTAGTAACTTTGAAAAACATTTTTTCCGGAATGCTTATTAATGTAGACAAAAATATAGAATGAATTATTGGAAAAATTAACCGAGACGTTCTTCATGTATTTGTTTTCTAATATTGTGTATAATACTTGGTATATTGTGTAAATATTTTAAAATTCTCTGAAAATTACAACTTCACTTTTTAGATATTAAGTGTGGGATATCGTAATCCACTTGAAAACGTTACCGTAACGAATTGTAGAGCCTTTCCCTCAAGAGCTTACTACAGGAACTCCAGGAATGTACACATGGGCTACCTTTCTTAACCATCAATACTAACCATGTTATGTCCACTAATATTCTTACGCCGTCTCTCTGAGTTATCTTACTACTCTCACAAATCTTACTCACTATCGTGATTCCAAACCACGCTTTTTTGTTACTCCAGAGTTCACTTCCTTCTTTTACTTCCTCCTATCACTCCAAAGTCCACTTCCTTTAGTCATTTAATACCGCCGTTCATTTCCTATTTTAATTCCTGAGATCACGTTTTCTTTGGCCACGTGCCACTATCCCTCCAGTGACCACTTCATTCTGTCCCTTCTAATTTTTACTCCTGCGTAAACTTCCTTCGTTCACTTTTTACTGGCACTTTAGTCTGCTCCCAAGGTTCAACTGGATAAGTTATGCTCGCCAAGGACCAAACTCAATTCGGAGGGGTTCCCCCCTTAGGTAAGGTTACCTGGGGAGTGGGTAAAGATGTGATTGCACCAAATGAATCAGGCGGGGTATTGAGGTCGGAAGGTTGTACTGATTCCTAGTAGTTCTGGAAAAGCGGTCGAACTGCTATTCCTGGTTGGAGTTCGTCTCGTCCAAGGGGCGGGTCGGTGACCTGTCTAGGCCTTACAGCAAGGTCGAAAGACTCTTACACTCTGCCACGACGGGTCGTGTCACCAGGTTGTCTGTCACCAAACCCGGGCGGGAATCAAGATGTTAAGGTTGGGTTCGTAGGGGTAGAGGTTCGTAGGGGTAGAGGGTTTAGACGCTGGATTGTGTGTTCCCCACATACTAAGATTTGTATGTGTTCTTTCGGCAAGGAAGAGAATCGAAATGAACCAGATAATCCTTGACAACACTTTTCTGTTTTCACTTTTCTTTCTTCTTCTTATTCACTCTCAGGCACCACATAAGCCTTTAATTCTGTCACTATAGTGTTGACGTCTTTCTGATAATTTCTATTTTTCTGATTTACCGTTTCACAATATCAGTAGGTTTCTTTTAACTGACTCCTTTGGAAGTTGACCCTCTGTATGGCCGTAATTAAAATGAGTTTACATGGAAGTTGTTACCTTACGCACACTTGCAATGTTTCCCCTCAATCTTCCATGCTAAGGATTTCATTTCGGATTTCATAAACACGTCAAAGCTATGGGTTGTTATCGAATCGTTCATTGCCCTACAACTTGTAACATTCCTGCTTTTTTTAAATGAGTTTAGTTAACTTATCAGATAAATTATTGCCACATATTTAACATGTTACATATTTCTCTTGTCGACCTCAAAAATAAATTTTGTTTTACACAAATGGCAAAACATTTATATTTTATTAGTCAAGTGTGGCAATTTTTTGTGCCTCTCTCCAATAAACTTGCTATTTAATACACTATGTTAGAGAGGTCAAACCTTTTTATGTACTACATTTTTTTGCCTTGCACTTAACTTACCAACATTATTTTAGCAAGAACAATTTCTGTCGCCCTTGTTTTTGTTTCTTATCATCTAACTGCTGAGACGAGATATATGTGTCTTGCAGGTGCAACCAATTAACTTTATCTGGTGTTACTGCTTTCTCATGTATCCGCCTACTTCCTGCAGACTAAATTTTGTAAACCATCTTTTAACTTGGTAATATTTAATTTTGAAAATTACAAAACTTCTAAGATTTTAATAACCAATTTAACAGAATACCTTACTTGTTTAAAAATAAAGGAATTTGATTGGTCACCAGTATTGTTAGTATAATCCCATACCACACGCTTTCCAATGACGTTTTCAGATAAAAATTACCTTTTAAATTTTACCTGACTTTGCGTTACCTAAAACAAATTCAATTTTTATACAACATGCTAAATAATTTGCCAAATGTTACACTTGTATCAAGGCTAGGCGACTTAGAGTAGTGGGATTTAAGTGGTGAGAGAATTTCCTCTGTTTGAAAAACATTCTCACTTACATTCTTCTTCAATATAGGTGATTACCTCGTTTTGTCGATTGTTTGTAATACTACTTGTGAATCCCGTCTCCGAGCTAAGATAAATAAAAAACAATAAGAAAAACGTTCAATAACAACTTAAGGGCGCGTTATTGTTGAGGTATGTGCTACAATAAAGAAGGGTGTGATTTATTTGTTGTTTCCTCAAGATAAATCTCGGAATAAGAACAACGCCAAATGTAGGTCGATAAATATATTGTGCACAGGCAAAACAGTGTTCTAGAACGACACAATTCCGTGAAATATTATGTCAGCTATTAGGTGTATCTGTGGTGCCTCTCTTATGAGTGGTGTAACCGCTCTTTGTAAACATTTGCGTGAATTCTATTTGTGTTTTACTATAAACTACCTCGATTACCCTGAGTTGGACGGGGTGAAAACTAATGGATAATATGACAGCATTCAATTGTTTTATAGATAATTTGTGTTTTCTTATATTATTTAGTGTTATAGTGATTTTGTTTTTGTTTCAGGTATGAGCTGTTCAAGAGTGTCATTTACTTAAGTTTGCGAGGGATCACTAATTATCAATACCGGTTAAGGACGATGCGATTGCAAGACCACCGATGAGATGGTGGTCATACCATCCTGTCAAAGAGTGAGTTTGTTTCAGTAAATGCCTCAATACTGCTAAAGCTCTGCCAAATACCGTTACCGTGGTTTATCACTTTTCTCTGTTCCCGTTTATTGTCTCTCGGTGGCAGTAACAAAGGCTGTCAAAGAGTGAGTTTGATTCAGTAAATGCCTCAACTCTGCCAAAGCTCTACCAAATACCTTGACTGGAGTTCATCACTTTTCTTCGTTCCTGTTCATTGGTCTTCATTGACAGTTACAATGACTGTCAAGTAGTAGTGACAGGGTCGAGCTGCGGTACACGTTCCTGCATGTTCCTTAATTCATTACGATAAGACTTTCGGGGCCTACATATTAGCACCAATCTCCTAGTTCAAGTCTTATTATAAGAGATTTGGAGATATTGACACGAGCTATATTTACTATTTAACTGTATAATTGTTTGTCTGATTCTGATATTCCATTCACCATCTACACTCTAAACCCGATGACCTAAGTGTAGGAACCCTAAAGAATCGGGTATGTGCTGAAAAACACCTTCACGTACCCATTTAATGTTTCTTTCATGAAAACGGAGATTCATTGAAACCTTATCGTGCTGTTTTCGTTTACCTCGCAGATGTTAAAGCTTTACTTCCTTTATGTCTCTCTAAATTTAAATATGAATGGCGTTTGCTTCAGAATTACGATAAGGTATAAATTTATTCCAATGCTGGTTTTCCGTATTGAATAGTGTGCTGAAGTGAGCGAACATTTCTTTATGATACCTATGGATATTCGTCTACATCAGAAAAGAAAGTATGGTCACATCCCTTCTGCAAGAAAGGTCAATCCCCTTCATTACTCAAGTAGTGATTAGTCACCATGTAGGAGTTTGTATACTTCATTCACCCGACACCGTGACATGCGAACTATAACTATCCTACAGTGATTCCTAGACTAGACGGTGTTTGGAAGTCCTTATATATGTGATAAGTTATCTTCAATTTCATCCACCAAAATCATGACTGCACAGTATAGTTACAAATCATCCAGTTTTTTAGTAAATGTAAAATCGTTTACATGCAACTCTCTAAATTTTATCTATGTAAGGATCATCAAGTACAATATCTAATGGGTTACGTTAAGTAATCTCTCAAAATATTCCAAGTGTCTTTGAGTTTTAATTCCGGTCTACATCTGCTCTGCCTGTTATGCAAAAGGAGGCGTCTGACGGTGTTTGGAAGGTTAGGAACCATGAGATTAGTGTCAACTTCCACGAGCTGAAAAACCTTTGCGTTCCAGACCAATAATTCATTTAAAGGGTCAAGTTAAATAATACTTTTATTAATAAATAATAATTCTATTAAGGAATGATAGTAGTTACATGTAATCACAATCTGGTATACCCTTGCCTACAATGTATTCTAATATTACACTACATTAGGTCCAATATTCTAAAACATTCGGTTATATAAATAAAGAAAGCGCTGTTTGAAGTTATGAAGCAATTGTAGTGAGTAAGCGAAGTGAAAATAATGCTGCGTTTAGTCTTAAATCGCATTTTGGTAATAATTATTCAATCCTCTCCGTTCTTTAAGGTTACTGAGTATTGTTCAAAAGCTTTTCGAAATAATTGATGCAGTGTAGGTAGAGATAATATATTTTTAAATGTATCTAAGCGCAATGCCACAGGTTAGTCCAATTAGTTTAAATAACATTTTAAAAACAGTATAGCATGATGAATGTTTTTTTTCTCAATCGCATTGCGTTCATTTAAATTTGTTTGTCTATAATAATAAGACCATAAAAGCCGGGGGGGGGGTATAACACCCTCATGTTTGCTACATAGGATTGTATCTAAACAGGAAACTACTTAATGCGGAACATATGATAATACCAATTACTGTACGATGAAAAGCCCAGTTCACAACGCTGCTTTAACAATAGCCTGATTCTTGTAGCTAACAATGTGTTAGCCTGGGGGCTCTATTGTGTGTGACGCTGAATGACCGGTGTAACATCAGAATCTATAGAGGTGCAGATACCGGGGGAAGTATGTAGACAGGATTTCACTACTGTTTAGAATATAATATTGTACATTTCTATATGCCAGGGGGGAGTAAATGTTGTAATTAATATGGGTGAAACAATTTGTACAGCTCTTGTATGCAATTTCATGATACCGTTTAAATTAAACAAATATACGGCTTTTGAATGTGTACAAAAATAGCATTATTTAAACAAAATTCAATAAGCAAAACAGATTTAAATGAAAGTTATTGCACCTCAATGTGAATACGAAAACAGCTGTTAGTGCTAACCTAATGTGATTTTTTATTTCTGATGTCTTCACAACAACCCGTTAATCATTTGATTTTTACGCATTCTCGTAGGAATCGCAAGTGGTGACGTAGCATTTTACCTGTTGTAAGAAAACACCTGTTGTATAAAATTACTGGATAAGCTAATTGCGACAAACCGGTTGATCCAAGAACCTCACGTTTTTACTTTAGTCAGGGCATTTAGAGGGCATTTTTGGCACCTGTGATGATATAGCGTACTATATATATATATATATATATATATATATATATATATATATATATATATATATATATATATATATATATATATATATATATACCAATATTGAAACCAGAAAAATTGAAATGGAAACCTAGTTTTATATCCTTTCATATTGTCAATAAAAACTCCATGACATAATTATCGATTTGGAAACGGTGGACAGAAGAAAAATATAAAAACAATTGTATAGGAAAGAGTGTTTAACTTTGTAAAAAAAATATGATCTATTCTTACTGAATACGACAATTTCTACCTCGAAATTCCTTATAAAACAGCCACTATTCAGTAAAACCGTCGATTTTACATACTATTTTCTAAATTCCATGAAGTCAAAAACACCCTGTGAGTTCTATTTCGTAAGTCTAATTTTGGACATTTCTTTGATTTGATAAACTCCTTTGATTTTCGTACAATGCTAATATCGTCACAGCCTTAAAACTTAGGCTACATGTTCACAACATGTCAATTGAACCAAAAATCAAACACTACTTAATCGGGCCATTTGATATTAACAACCGGAAACACTGTTCACAATACCTCAACAAGACTCCACTTCTTGCTTAGACGATGAGTGTAGAATCTGAGGGGTCTAGAGGTAGAAAAACAAATATATGTAGACCCTATTTCATAACATTTCAAAACGTAATGTGTTGCGCGACGCTTTATAGTAACAAAGTCTATAATGTAAAACTATTTCGATCGAGTTTTCGTTATATTAGAGGTAGAAACATTTGTAATAGTTGTTAATTTTAAAAGCAAGAGGGACATTTTTTATATTACTATTTTCGTATATTTAATTCGACCTGTAAAGAGATTAAAAAGTCGAAGACGAATATACAGCTATGGTTAAGTGGTTGCCTAAAAGCCTCACTGAATTATGTATTAGAGAAACATTTAGAGAAAGAAGAGATTATTGGAAAGGTGAAATGCTTTTGTTCCGAGATAGTGGATGGAAGAAGTCTTAGGGAACGAGGTTGGAGGTAAAGGACTTTTTTGAGGAAAATGAGACTGTCGTTGATATGACATAACGTACATTGAGATCATAAAAGGACTACGGCCCGGTAAATAGCCCATTAAAATAGCAAAAGAACTTTATTCTTGTACGAATACACGATGATTAAATATAAATGATATCTCTGTTTTTAATTTCGAAGTACATTTTCATCTGTCTGACAAGAGAACGTTATTTCGCGTGATTTATTCGCCCACCGCAGGGACACCGTTTTGAAACCATCATTTGCTTATAAGGTTTACTCGTGGCGACCACTATTTCCAGGGATGTGGCTCCTGAATTTTCTCTGTAACCTATTATTTGCAATAAACTTTTTAAAGTATTTTTAAAAGTATTAGCATCCACGCTTGATCTTAAAATTTATTACATAACTACAAATAAATAACTCAAATCTATTACACTATTATGTTTTCTTAATTTCAATTAATTACTGTTGTGTAAATACAGTATATATGTAATCAAATTCCACCTAAATACACAGGGGCTTAGAAAATTATATAATTTGCAAATAAATTAAAATATGTATAATTCTGTTTAAAATGTGTTTCGTACTCTTATAAGGTTGTAGGAAATTGTATTGTCTGGAACGTGTCAAGAATGCTTTTAACAAAAATAAAGTGAGTGTAGCTGTAAAAGAATTTATAATATATATATATATGTATATATATATATATATATATATATATTTGTAGCTTTGCAACACTGTTTTTTTGTATTCACTTATAACTTTCACTATATGTACTTAAACAAGAACCTTACTTTGTATTTATGCGAGTTAACCAAAACAGAGTTGATTATCGACAATGGAGACACTATCAATTTTTGAAAGTTAACTCCCAATAATACCAAGTAAGATTCTTGTTTTTAAAGATATATATATATATATATATATATATATATATATACACATGCATATATATATATATATATATATATATATATATATATATATATATATATGCATGTATATATATATATATATATATATATATATATATATATATATACATGCATATATATATATATATATATATATATATATTTGTATATATGTATGTATGTATGTATGTATGTATATATTTACATATATGTTTTCTTGTAATATAATCAAAACCAACTGAGGTTGTTCAAGTACAAGAATTACTTATATTGCTTTTTCTTCAAAGGTTTTCATTGATAAAAAATACCGTCATTTAAGATAAATAATACAATAATAAGAGATGAAAAACGTGTTGAATTAGTTAATTAATTTAACATATGTTAACTACATACTTTTATTATAACAACAATAAATATATTCTATTAAAATCTGTACTATCTGTATTCTGCAAAAGAACTATTCAGCTCTGTAGCTCAAATCCGCTGACTAATGTTGGATACGAGCTATGACCATGTATGTCTTAGAATATAATGTAAGAATAAGTGGTGTAAGATTTAGGATACCTTATATTCTTTTAATTTAAAATTTATAATATTTACTTTCTCCTTTTTGAATTATATTTATCAATAAAAAATATACGCCGGTAAACTATATATAAACTATATATATATATATATATATATATATATATATATATATATATATGTAGAATTTGTATTTTTTGCCTGCCACCTAATTAGAGTTTAAAAATTATCAATACTTTGTCAATACTATTCATACCCTGTCTTAAATATAGCATAAAATATTCATAATATATTGCTTTTATTGTCTGTATATTTATTTATGTAATTACAATTTGTTTTCACTTTAAACATTTTTCAAATTAAATTGCAAAATAGTCTAGAGAACAAAAGACAAATACAATTTTAAAATGTAAAACCCTCTGCAAGTAAGCCGGAATAATACGATCCCCTGCATAACTCGCGTTGGAGACCTTAATGACCGGCGAACAAAGGGAAGTTTTCATCTGTTTTAGAAAATTAAGTTCAGAGAGAAAAAAGCAAAGGAAAATGTAAGAGCAATTATGGGAAATGGTTGTTGCACGCAAGCGTGAGAAGGAAATCTGGAAAAACATTTGCAAATATTTAATTTCATTTAGCACGGTGAAAATGACACGGGCTTGAAGTGGACAATAATTAAGTGTGGAACTAATTACAAAACGTTTTTTGTCAAATATTGACTTTGTGTGAAAACTCAATAATTGAGTTATTCTAATTATTGGGTCGAATTTTAGACAATAAAATTTAAGTGTTTTATATAGTTTCCTCACACCCTGACGGCGTACTGCTATCTTGCTAAATATTTATATTTAACTCTTTCTGCTTAATACTTTCCTACCTCTTTTCTGTTCTATTTTACCATATTACTTGCGTTGATTTTCGTTAAGCATTTCGCCCTATTCAATCTTTGAAAATTTAGCGGTACATATTTTGGTTGAAATCTTAAGCGTTTTTTCGACAAAAATTAACCTACACAACTGCGAACGTATTATATTGACCTAATTTATTTGTTAAAACATTTTAAACCTAATTTCATTTCGGTCCGATAGTTCACAATCTCCCTATATATATATATTTATATATCGTGTTGAAAGTTTCAATCGTTAATAAAATACTTTTTATTCATCCCCTCAAGTTCTAATACATTTTTATAAAGTTGTAGTGCATTACTCTTGAAGTTAATACAGTTTCTTCAAATAATAAGTCAATATGAAAATGAATTGATTTTAGTTTTATATGGGAGAAAACATTTCCCAAAAAGGACAAGGTGTGCAATATAGTTATTTCCTACCATTTGGCCTAAAATAAGTGATAATATATGATTGCATAAAACAGCTGATAATATGTTATTGATTATGTGATAGAACAGTTGTCTTAGAACATAGGTTATGTTACTTTATTTATTTTATTTTGTTATTTATTAAAAATTACCTTTAATGTCATTTCCTTTGTTGACCTAAGTAGGAATTGACTTAGAAAAAATGTATGTTAATGAAAAGTGAAATCCCCTGTTACTGAGAATAGTGAGTAATTATATAATATATTGGTCATGGTCACTGGTTCTTAAAAAAAACTGAAAAGTTGAAATACAACTACGCCATTTTTAGTGGTAAAATAGTTTTGTCACTATCAAAATAAAATAACAATCATCTTATTTGTAAAAATCATCACCATTATTAAGCTCACTATTCTTATTAATAAATAAAAACAATAAAACACTAAATTTTTGAAGCTAATAAAAACTGTTCTCCGCCCTCTACCATTTCCTTCTATGTAGAGAAAGTATTTTCCCGTCACAGACGTAAAACTAATCCTCCGGGCTTGGCTCGTCTTGAAACATGCCCATAATTATAAAACTAAGCCGGAAACAGGCCGCCTTTGAAATTAAATCTGAATAAAATGATAGTAACAAAATTAGGGTAGGGGTGGTTTTACTGGCTCATCATAAAGTGTCATATCGTTAGGGTAGAAATGGGGAGGGTTACTACTTTGCCTTGCCCTTGCAATATAGAGGACAACTGGAATTACGAGGGGGTGTTTACCAAACCCTTGTGCGTGTCGTATAAATGTTTTAAATTGGCTGAAACTTGGAACGGAATCACAGTACCTACATAGTGTTGTATCTAATACTGGTACTGCAATTTTTAATGCTTTAACGGTTTATTAAATAAAAACAGTTGTGAACTGCGCTAAAAACGATACGACCTCTAAATACTTTGAGATGTTTTATCTGGAGTTGTTATTTATTTCCTGAATTTAGATTGAAATATTGTAAATATCATTTTACAGATTCAAATGTTGGTTTGAAGATGATTTAAATCAGGTTTAGAAATATATTTAAAAGAAAATGTAAGCTATAGTCTATATCCTTTTACTAGATTGATTGCTTCTATAACAACGTGGCATACTTATGCATTATTTGTATTAAAGATATTTCCTTGTTTTAATTTAATTGGTTATCAATGTAATTCTAATACACTATGAGCCAATAAAATCTGTAGAATGCGAGTTTGTTTATGGAAACCGTGGTTATGCGCAGTTCTAGCCAGTTATGCTCCATATCACTACCTTAGTCATGCGCGTGACTAATAACATCTTTGTTTTAAAATACAAAACTTAATTAGTATCCGACGTCATTAAAAATAGCACAATCTCTTTTGACGAGGCCTCAGAACTCACCAATAGTTTAATTAGGTGTCGAAATAAATCCATGAAGTACAATATGGGAAAATAAAACCCTCAGAGAAATACAATGGTTAGAGATCTGAATATGGAATAGGAACTGTTGCCACCTACAGCTTCTCTGATAAAGGAAACTTTATTCATACTTGTAAACAAACTGGCAATGTTAAACCTACCTAGATTATTTCGTAACAGAGAACTGTTATGCATAACTATACTATGACGCTTTTATAATACAATGGTTAGAGATCTGAAGATGGAATAGGAACTGTTGCCACCTACAGCTTCTCTGATAAAGGAAACTTTATTCATACTTGTAAACAAACTGGCAATGTTAAACCTACCTAGATTATTTCGTAACAGAGAACTGTTATGCATAACTATACTATGACGCTTTTATAATACAATGGTTAGAGATATGAAGATGGAATAGGAACTGTTGCCACCTACAGCTTCTCTGATAAAGGAAACTTTATTCATACTTGTAAACAAACTGGCAATGTTAAACCTACCTAGATTATTTCGTAACAGAGAACTGTTATGCATAACTATACTATGACGCTTTTATAATACAATGGTTAGAGATCTGAAGATGGAATAGGAACTGTTGCCACCTACAGCTTCTCTGATGAAGGAAACTTTATTCATACTTGTAAACAAACTGGCAATGTTAAACCTACCTAGATTATTTCGTAACAGAGAACTGTTATGCATAACTATACTATGACGCTTTTATAATACAATGGTTAGAGATCTGAAGATGGAATAGGAACTGTTGCCACCTACAGCTTCTCTGATGAAGGAAACTTTATTCATTCTTGTAAACAAACTGGCAATGTTAAACCCACCTAGATTATTTCGTAACAGAGAACTGTTATGCATAACTATACTATGACGCTTTTATAATACAATGGTTAGAGATCTGAAGATGGAATAGGAACTGTTGCCACCTACAGCTTCTCTGATAAAGGAAACTTTATTCATACTTGTAAACAAACTGGCAATGTTAAACCTACCTAGATTATTTCGTAACAGAGAACTCTTATGCATAACTATACTATGGCGCTTTTATAATACAATGGTTAGAGATGTGAATATGGAATAGGAACTGTTGCCACCTACAGCTTCTCTGATAAAGGAAACTTTATTCATACTTGTAAACAAACTGGCAATGTTAAACCTACCTAGATTATTTCGTAACAGAGAACTGTTATGCATAACTATACTATGACGCTTTTATCTTAACTTTTATTTAACATAATTATTGTAATAAAACACAAAATACCTACCCCAGCTGTAATTAAAACAAGTAAAACACTCAAGTTACGCAAATTTACAAGACTACATTGTTATTTCTATTTGCGCTATTCTCCTCGATATGAAACTTTTCATAGAGAAACTGTTTCTTATAATTATATCTTCTACGGAGTTTAGAAGAAAGGTCTTGTAATTTTAGTTTACAAACTTTTAATAGCAATTAGAGAGATATAATTTTTAAGAAATAAGATTGTATAATATTTATTCATTAAATTATTTAGTTGAGAAATAGATCGTTTATAACTTAATTACTGAACTAGAGAATTTCGATAAGCCTCTAGATGAGCTACACATTAGCCAGTGATACGTTTGTATTTTTATACGCCAAACTGCGCCCCTCAAGTGAGTGTCCCTTAGCAGAATACAAAAGGGAACGACATCAAGTAAAACAATGCAAATAGTGGTAAAACTTGAATATTATGCAAGTAAATGTGTTTTTAAAGGGGAAAGCAGAAGCCTAATCCCTTGCTATTGGAGGGATTTATTAGGTTTTCGGCTACCCTGAGTAGATATACTTTAGTTGCTATCGTGGCTCTGATATAAGCGTTCTAATGCGATAATTTTCTCTTAGTCCTTTACAGTTAGATCTTTATTACAACCTATAATTGAATCGATATTTTACCTTGTTGGATATTATTTTGTAAATACCTTTTTTGAATAATTGTAATTATATATTTATCTTCTAGTTCTCACTTTAGTAACCGAATCACATGTGAAGCTCAAATTTTATTTAACCTACATTTATT
Organism: Prosapia bicincta; assembly: GCA_036971475.1. Classification (NCBI taxonomy): domain Eukaryota; kingdom Metazoa; phylum Arthropoda; class Insecta; order Hemiptera; family Cercopidae; genus Prosapia; species Prosapia bicincta. The sequence continues at coordinate 287,371,460 of JBAIZL010000001.1, forward strand.
GAGTAATACATAAAAATAATTGATGATATATATTTTTTCGTGTCATAAACGGATTAGATTTTAAACGGATTGCTAAAGCTTCTGTCTCGAGGGCTTCGGTTACCCTTGGGGATACTGAACTACATAGGATAGAGGTACGAGAAAGAGTTTTGAAGGAGAAACTTGCCAGATGAAATGTAGTGGAACCTAACGTTTGGGCGTGTCCCGCGGATGGATCATAAAAAGAGGTTAAAAGGATCTCGTGTAAAAGTAACATCGGAACTGGTTCACGAGTCTACTGCTTGTGGACAGGAATATTTTATGTGGTTGGTTCTAAAAGAACTAGACATTGTGCAATTCTTCATTTCAGAAAGCCCTAAACTCAAAAAATTCGTTTCACTTCTCGTCCATCATAACTTGAATCAAATTTTGCAATGAACATGTTTGGCAGTACATCCAATAGGAGGTCATTTCCATTCTATTTCAGAAGCCACAAAGGAAATGAGACTGAACCCAAATTTGACAGGCTGCAGTCAATTTTTTTGGTTTAGTCCCCCGTCAAGGTTTAAAGGGATTCTCACTCACGTACAAATTTAACCAAATATTTTGTATTTTCTCTTAAGTCTCCCTTCACCTTACTAACAGAGTTTTTTCCTCAAATAGTAGTAGACTAAAGTGTTACGACAAAAATTCTTGCCATCCAATGACAGCCAAAAAAGGCTTGCTTACAGAAAGAGACACCGTACTCAACGGGATTTCAGTTTTGCTACATCAGTAAATTACTGTGCAATGCTTTATTCTCGTTGTATTTCCACCATTAATATTTACCAATATTAAAAATGGATTTTTAATTTGACATCGTCACAATATATTTAATTAGTCCGCTCAAAATAACTCACCCTCTTACAACGCCATTAATTAACTCACCCCTACAACACCTGTTATTTCAAATATATTGACAGCCAGTTGAAATAATAAAATCGCCTTTAGAAAATAAATTGTTGAACCAATAAAGTTTTCCGTGCGATCGTTATTACCTTAATTGTACCTATGTAGTTTTTAAATCACGCTTCACAAAGCTCTCCCACTCCGCCCACTCCCAGGGTTGTCTAGGGTTGTTATGACAACTGTGTAAAGATCTGATTGGTTAATAGAGATTGAATAGGTGTGGCTTTTAAATGTTTATTTTTCAAGGCACTTCTAACAAGTTACAAGAGAAGTAAAATGACAGCAGATTGGTTTGCATACCCTATGCGAGATCGATTTTTTACTTCTCTGACGTGTTTAGACAAAATACTGTTTTACATGACAGAAGGATGTTAAACAGATTGACAGACAGAAACACTTATTGCAACTACTATTTTTAAATTCTTACATTAGAAAATGTCGTTCTCCTGCAACCGTTCCTTGAAATCTTTATTATGCTCCGCCCTGCATCGCAACGTCACGTATTTAGTTTATTTTTTTAACTTCGGATAAACTTTCACATGTTTTCAGCTTACGTTGTCCTGTACATACTGTTGAAAATACGTAATCCTCTTCCTAGTTTGGTTTTAATTGATATAAATTATTGGGGGAACTTATAATTTAGCCCAAAGTTGTCAGGTTTTGCCTGAAAGCATGAGATATGTGAGCGGTTGGTAGATTTACAAGTGGCACAATAAATGCAGAAGTGGCTCAAGAGTGAATTTCATCCGGTTATGCAATGCGTTATCATGAGGTAAGTTCATCAGAATTAAATAGTTCGTTCATTTCAAAGCAAATAAAAAATGAGCGATTCCTTTCCTTAAATTGTGTCAGCATTGCGTGCAAGTTCATTCGAATGCGCAGCTATTTACTCTTTACTTGAAAAATTAACGGCCATTAGTTTTTATTCTCCCGTTAATCAATCATTCCGGAAAAGGGTTCGTTATTTGTATTCTTTCCTTATAGCACTAGATGGGTTTTATATGCTTTCAGTCCCCATTGCCTTCTAATTCCAACATTGGTCATCTTGACGATAATCTTTGACTCCATGGTGACTGCTCCTGTTGTTTACATTGACTTTAGAAGGTATATGTTTACTTGATCTATTGTGGTTTGCTTGGATTCGTCGATACTGAGTATTCGAATTTATTTGATTCTTCTTGCAGGTTTGTAGACAAGGCACATTGCTATATTTTTGCGCAACGGATCCTTCACGATAGCTGACAGATAGCTATTGGCTGAAGCTAACTTCTCACACCAAGAGACCATGTCTGACTATTAGGTCTCTATCACGTGATTATAGCGTTGAAAACAAAAAAACGCATAAATTCCTTCTGTAAATTCCACTGTAATTTTCTTCAGTGAACTTTTAATTAGACAAATTAGACCTGTGTTTCACAGCAGAAAGGTTAAACCATATGTTTATGTTTCCGAGATATTTTATGTTACGACCGTGCTGGCGGTGCTGTGATCCACCCTCGGCAAGATGGCTGCTGTTCTTACGCTTCACCGTCCCTCGTGTTAAGCTCATGAGCTTAGTTAAGCAGAGATGGCTAGCTTCTTAACCCTACACGACCACTTCAATATTTTTAGTGAATACGAGGGCCGCACAATTAGTTCCACACATACATATGCTAAATGAAATCAATAGCCCTACGTATATCGTACGGCATACGTCGTATATAAAATAATATAAAACAATACACGTTACGCAAAAATGTTCGTATACATTTAATATCAAACTCAAACGCTCATAAGTATAATATGTAATCATATTGTTTACGCTTCCCAGAACACCGTATTAGAAAAAAACTCTAATTTGTTTACATTTAAAATAATTCATAAGTATGTAGGCCTACCTATTTCACTTAATGAGAACATTATGACGGCCACAATCGTCCAATAGTTCATCAAAACCAATATCAATTGAAGTGGTTCCAACCTTTAGCAGATCTCGAATATGGTTATCTGTGAGTCTGTTGGACGAGTTGATTTTATAAACTTCATTGTTGAAAAAGTGTACTCACAAAGGTATGTATTTCGAAACATTGAAACTATTTCCCTATCTAAGACACGTAGTGTGGGATATTTCTCCTCATACACTTTACCACTCCAAAATGCAGTACCTGATTCTGACCTGGTCTGAAAAAATGGGTCACTTTGCCAGTCACAAAGCTCTTATTCAGGGTCAACCTGTGACCTATTCCCTCCTATATTTTTATGTTTTACGTTTATTAATAAATCAATAATATAATGTTTTTTAACATTCGTCTGGGGCCGTATAAAACCAGGTTGCGGGTCGCCCGTGCTAACGGAACTAAGGCAGAGTGGAATAGAAATGAAGTGTTGCTCATGTTAAAGGCAAATATAAATATGAAGACCAGCTGATTTAAGGTACTGGAAGATTGAAGAGAGCAAAACATATATGGATAACAATGTGGATAGTGCAGCTAGAAGACAGCTGAAACATCGTTGTAGTGTTATACTGGAACGCAACGTTAATGGCATGAAGAGGGAAACTAAACGATGAACAAAGAATATAAGACTCTCTCAGTTACCGCTTTTAGAGTAACCAGTAATACACATTTTTTTAAAGTCAATACCTACTTAAATTAAGAAAGAAATATTTTATTCTACTTTCTTTTTACATTATAATAAAAAACCAATACAAATATGAATGTACATGTTAGAATAAAAATAAATGGAGTCAAAAGAAAGGTGCCTAGATATGGAAGAGTTGGCACAGTGCCAAAGCGCTAGATTTCGGAGATTAAGATACTCAGTTCGAGTCCCATAAATTTTTATAATATAATTATTAGCTAAATATTAACTAAATTATTAACTAAATATATAGTTATTGAATAGATATTTGAAAAAAAAACTGTATTACATCAATTGCCATCCCCTATATTTTAAAAGAGATGTATTTGAGCTTGATTGGACAAATAAAATCGTATTTTATTACGATTGAAAATTTGTATATATGTATACAAATTATATATATAATATGTTTTCTTGTTTAATAATCTAAAACAACATAGGTTATTCAAATACAAATAAATATAAATAAATAATATTTTTGTATTTGAATAACCTATGTTGTTATATATATATATATATATATATATATATATATATATATATATATATATATATATATATGTATATATATATATACAGTATATATATATATATATATATATATATATATATATATATATATATATATATATATATATATATAAAGAACTTAGTCAAAATACAAATACAAAAATTATAATTGAATTTACAATTTGTAAATTCAATTATAATTCTTGTATTTGTATTTTTACTTAGTTCTTTTTTAATACACAAGAGTACATATTGCGTTATGTATATATATATATATATATATATATATATATATATATATATATATATATATATATATATATATAAAGAACTTAGTCAAAATACAAATACAAAAATTATAATTGAATTTACAATTTGTAAATTCAATTATAATTCTTGTATTTGTATTTTTACTTAGTTCTTTTTTAATACACAAGAGTACATATTGCGTTATGTATATATATATATATATATATATATATATATATATATATATATATATATATATATATACATACACACACACACACACACACACACACATACACACACACACACACACACACATATATATATATATATATATATATATATATATATATATATATACATATATCAGGGGAGTGTGAGATAATAGGAGGAATTGAAATTGAAGTAGAAATAAATATTTTAAGCAAGAAATTTTAAGCATCTTTTTATACAATAATAATTTTAAAAAATGTTTAAGACATTTACAATAAATTCAGATTTTTTTCTGAAATTCTCTTAAGTATTCAAGAAGTGCTTTTACCTTTACTTTACAAATGGACAAAATTTAATTTTCCTTCTAACTGTGAATAAAGAAGAACAGAACAAGGCAATAAATGTACATTATGTCTATAATTTAATTGTAAGGAGAAAGTTCACCCTATTATTACAGTCAGCATCTGCAACAAATGATCAAAGTGGATGTAATGTTTTTTATAGAAAGCGACGTGAAAGAGAATAAAGGGTGTTTCATTGTTTCGTTACCGTGCTGATTGGTTGCTGTCTGACGTTTTGTTTGCATCACTGATTCATACGCTATTGGTGTTCAGCAAAAACACAAGGTTACTTGTGCAGATATTGCATCGCAGTACAGTGACATCTACGTCGTTGGGTTGTAGGCAGCATAGTATGTTATGTACACTTAGTTTGTAATCAAAAGAGATATTCCAATAATGAAGAGATATTGAGGGACGTGTTGCTAAAGATTTTAATGAGAATTAAACTCATATTGATTAATATTTAAGCCAGAATATGATTGCAAAATAAGATTTATAATTTATTTATAAATATATTAATTAGTTATAATTAATATAAATAAAGTAACAACCTATGCGTTAAAACAGCTGTTCTACCACTTATCCTATAACATAAAATCACATGTTTTATGAAATCAAATTTTATTTTAAACCAAATGGTACGATATAACTGTATTGTATACCTTGTCCCTTTTGTGAAAAGTTTTTCTTTCATATAAAACATCAAATTAAATATATTAATTATTATTTGATAAAAGTGTAATGACATCAAATGTCATCCCATAGAAGTTTTAAAAAATGTATCTCAACTTGAGTGGATCAAAAAAAAAAAATATTTTATTAACGTCTGAAAATTTGAACTATATATATATATATATATATATATATATATATATATATATATATATATTTCAAGGAGAGTGTGAACATAAGGCTTATGCGGTTATAAAATGTTTTTTGCATGGTTCACTATTCGTGTCACTCACAATTATATCCCTAAATGTCTTCCACTTAGGATAAATTGAAGATAAGTTCAGAACGTTCCAATGATGAACTATTGCAAGCGGGAAAGTTAGTTGTATGTTTTTTTCTTTCTTTATTACATTCGGTATTTTAATTTTCTTCTCTCCTATAAACGTTACTTAATCCATCTCAAGCGCTCTCTAAAGTCTTCTCCTCAACGGCTCAAACGCTTTTCCTAGTTTATATTCTCCTTGACATATTCTCGAGTGGGAGAGAGCGGGCGGTAAAGCATTCTATTTATATATGCCTGTATTCAGTACCTAATTGCAGACACAATCTCTGCTAGGAAGCGTCTCGAGGCGGGGTTATTTCTCCAACACTTGATATTACTCCACGCCTCTCGAGGGAGTCAACCCCTTCTCACCTGATAATTACTTTTTTAAATTGAATCCTTCCCCCGACAGACTATCTCCAGCCAGCAGATATCGTATCTGCGATGCATTATGTACAGACATTTTCCCCGAATCGTATCACCTGTTGGAGAAACATATCCGCAGGCCTGGCGGTGGTGACGAGCAACTTCAGTTAGAGTGCTAGCTCGGATTGTAATAATTTAAAAACCTCATTTCATTTCCTCCTAAAATTGAAATCACTTATTTAAAGAGTTAATAAACGTACATGTAATTTGATTCTTTAAAATAAACACAGAAATGCACTTAAATAGGGTACATCCAATATACCATTAATTTTTTTAATGTTAGATTTATAAAACTACATAATAAAATAAAAAATATAATGAATAAGAATAATAAAATATAAAACTGCGTGAAACAGGTGGTGTTTTTAAATTAGAATATGAAGTCTGTAATAAAACGTAAAGGTCAAGCCAAGAAAAAACTTGAAGAAAGATATAAAAAATATTTCAAAAATTTATAAATCAAATTTTACAAATCATTGTAATAACAATATTAATTACCAGAAATTTCCAAATATAGAAAATATGTAACTTATAAAAGAAAATTAATAAAAGAATAAGAATAAACATATATGAAAAATTTTAAATATAGAAATATAGTAGGTATTACTAACAAATTATTAATGAACAAATACAAATACGATCTAAATTCAATGACTATAATGTTGCGGCAAACCAGATAAACTTGGCAATATTGCAATAAATATGTTAACAATAATGATGGTCATAATGTAACTTATGTTCTATAATTTGCATTATTGATTCCTGATGGTGTTGGTATGGTGTTTAACAACGAAAAGGTTTGAATAATAAAATTAATAAATAATATTTGCATTTTATTATCCCCAGTTGCTTATATATATATATATATATATATATATATATATATATATATATATATTTTAAAACAACATATGTTATTCAAATACAAGAATATTTATTAATTTATATTCAAAGCTTTTCGTTGGTAAGCAGTACCAACATCATCAACATCAATATAAACATATATATATATATATATATATATATATATATATATATAAATATATATAAATATATATATATATATACATATATATATATATATATATATATATATATATATATATATATATATATATATATTGACTCGCTCTTCTACTGTTGTTGGGTTCACCTCGTCAATGCTGGATGAAATTCTAGCGAAACGTAGGAACTGCGAATTTATGGACTGCAGAATGAACGGATGTACTCCAGATAGTAACTATTCATCATATTTTTACATCCATGAAGGAATACGTATCAGCATATATATACAATTATCTCTTTTAAAATAATGTACCTTAACAACAATCTTACTTGGTATATTTGCTAGTCAACTTTCGAGAATTATAAATTATTTTCAAGCTAATTTTGAGACTCTTGTAAATAAGAGCGCTTATTTAATAGTTCTCGAAAGTCAACTCTCAAATTCACCAAGAAAGTATCTTGGTTAAGTACATTAAAGTGTAAGTGTGATTAATGAATACAAAAAAGTGTTGCAATGTCAATATAGACTATATATATATATATATATATATATATATATATATATATATACAGTATATATATATATATATATATATATATATATATATATATATATATATGTATCACTTACAGTATAATGTACTTAAAGAAGAATCTTAGTTTGTATATATCCGAGTCGACTTTCAAGGACTTTAATTACGTGTTCCCATATTCGAGCATAAACTGAGACTAACTGGAGCACTAAGTCTCAGTTGATGCTCGAAATGGGGACATGTAATTAAAGTCCTTGAAAGGCAACTCGCATATATACAAAGTAAAATTTTTGTTTAGTACATTATGTTTAAATGATAAGTAAATACAAGAAAAGAGTGTTGAAAAGTTAAATATAGACTCTCTCTCTCTCTCTCTCTCTCTCTCTCTCTCTATATATATATATATATATATATATATATATATATATATATATATATATATAGATATTTATATCTATATAGATATATAGATATTTATAAGTTTATTTTAATACAATATTAGATAGTGAAGTGGAACAGTACGATAATTATAGGGCAAAGAGCGGGATGAAAAATCTGGCAAGAAAGAAATCCAGCCATGAAATATCCCTAGACACATCATGCAGGAACCCTGATGACTGGGATATCCTTATACTTACAGATAGGGAGGAGTATTACCTTACACATACCTTGTTAGTGAGGCTATGGCAGGAATAAAATGCACCTCTTCTTCCATTACGTACTCGAAACCGAAATGACATGCATATCTATATTAGTATTTCCATTGGGGATAAGCTGAAATTCTGGGGAGGTCTCTTTGCTTCCCCTAGAATATAAGTAGGGAGTAGATTATAAATATTAATATTATTTTATTTCGTAGCCGGAGCTAGGCGATCAGTTGGGACAGCGGCCGTCTGTGCGTGTCGTGAGTGGGGTCGTACTTATGCAGTGAGGAAATGAGTGCGTGAGGATGTTGTATGTGCGTGTCGTGAGTGGGGTCGTACTTATGCAGTGAGGAAATGGGTGCGTGAGGATGTTGTATGTGCGTGGGCCTGTTTGTAGAACCTTGTTGCTAAGCGTTATTATGTACCTTGGACGTGTTGTTATATGTCTCTTTTCTTTTATCCGCTCACAGTAGTGCTATCCATACGGCTTTTTCTAGAACCTATCTTCATCTACAGTACCTTTGTGAGTGCCATTTAAAAAACAAATAATACAAACTGTAGCTAATTTTTGTATTATTTTCTTTACTAAATTTCATACTTTTTTACGATTTTAATCCAACTTATGCTCTCATTTTAGCGATAACTGTTTTCAGAAAACTACACCCTACAGATCAAGAAGTTTATTTTGTGCAGAGCTGCACATTGCAAGAAGTTTATTTTGTCTGCCATTATTTTAGTCCACTTATTTACTAGTTTCAACAACTTGAAACTATTTACACTATTCATTAGGAGCTCATTAAAAACTGGCACCCTAAAATTCTTCGTTTTTCCCGCTGTTTACGTTTCATATTCATTTCATAATGTCTTTAATCTGTTGAGCTTCAACATTCTATTAGATTTGAATTCTATTTAATCTCCCACGTTTTGCTAAAAGTACTGTTACGTTCTTAAAGGGGTTCAATAAATTATAAAATATTTTTAGACTATATTTATTTTTAATGTTACACTCTTTTAATGGTACTATTATTTTCACTCTTAACATTTATAACAGTTTTCAAACACCGCTAAACCCTTTTCAAACGGAAAAGGTGCAATAAAACCTTCGTATACAGTCGGCATCGACTAGTGATTTCTCGTACTTTCAACCCACTTCATTTCTTAGAAGGTATTTCTTTGCCAGAAGATATGGTATTGTATTCCCTTTTCAACTAATCAAGGCCTTCTACCATAATCCAGTTATACATTGACACAACTATAAGTTCAGCTACTCGTAATTGTTTGTACTAATTTTACAAAAACTGCCTCCTTACGTTTTTCCAACTGAAGTTAATCTTTATTTAAAAAAATTGTTACACTTGCTTGTTTATCTTAGCAAACAAACCACTACTTACGGGTTTATTCAGCAGACGCATTTCGCACTACTGTTTTTGCTGAATAAATCAGTAAGTAGTGGGTTTTTTTCAAGATATAAAACAAGTGTAATTTTTACAAAAACCTCAAGAGGTACAACACAAAAACTGCAAGTTGAAAAATATTGGTTCGTCATACTTGAAACGTTTGAATATATGGATAGTTTAGCCAAAACAGAGACAGTATTGGCATTTTCTCTATACGGAAAATGTCGCCCATTCTAAACACAATATAAACGAGCGACGGACGTTTAAGATTCAGGCACCGTTCCGTTGCACGGTCCCTAATTCAGTGCCGACTGCAACCCTTCTGCAGTGTTATCTTTCCATTTTACCCCATCAATATTTTTCTTTTCTAAGAAAATATCTTGCGAATATTTATTTAGGATAAGGGTGGCTTCTACTGACCGAAAAGAATTTTTTTACAGTTTCTTCGAAGCACTGTTTGGATGCTTGAGGTTGTTATATATTTATTTAACAAAATGTAAGTAGAAGGTAGACGAGTATCTAAAATCTAGTATGCTTAGGTGCTAAATTGTACTCAAGTACGATTGACTTCCATCTACCGAGAGGGTTTTATTACAACTGTGCTTATCAATCTATATAACTTACCACATGTATGCTATGAGTGCATGGAGGAAGACAATGAGAAGGAGAGAGAGAGAGAGAGAGAGAGAGAGAGGGGGGGGAAACGAAAGACAGACAGAGGTTAAGTTCATAAATATAGGTTTTGCAAATACGATAATAACAAATCCCTAGTTGATACTTCGTCTAGTGTTGCACTTAATTATTTTCAGAATATACTTATTAATTTTGGTGTCTAATCTTTTCGGTTTTTTAAAAGGAAGAATCATTTTCATATTCAAGCGTTCATTTATATATTTTCTCTTTTTATTACAATTGATATTATTGTGCGGATTGTAAAAGCAAGATATCGCTTTGAATTCTTAGGAATTGACAGATTGCAAAATTTACTCGGGTTTTGCTCAGGCAAAGATGGCTTTTTATTATTGCTACTTTTGTTGTTATAATTGTTTTTACTATGAAAAAAATCAATTTAATTTTAAACGTAAATTTTTTATTGAAATTAGGATCTACCGTACCACAGAGGTTTAGCACGATTCCAACTATGTCACTTCTCGAAGTTTGATGCGCAGTATTTCATTGTGTTATGTAGAGATCTATGGAGGTTCAATCATGCAAAATGGGAGATAGTACTTGTTAATTTATTGGGAATTCTGCACGCTGAAGCTCTCTGAAACTGGGTCAAAAAACTAAAATTATACGCGCTAAAACAGTCATTTTTAGTTCCGTAAACGCTAGAAATATCGATACTTCTTATCAAGAGATTGTTTTTTATCTAACATGTAATTATTACACAATATCAAGAGCACAGTGGTACAATATATTACAATAAAAATATTGAAAAGAGCCCCAATACCACAAAAATAATCAAAAATAACAAATAAAACAAGTTACTTAAGATTAAACCCTTATGTACATTTCGATGACCATGTCATCATCATCAGAGGGTCTTGTTACAAAACACAATCTAGCACACAAGAAGTTACAAACTAGAATGATCATTCTAGTTTGTAACTTCTTGTGTGCTAGATTGTGTTTTGTAACAAGACCCTCTGATGATGATGACATGGTCATCGAAATGTACATAAGGGTTTAATCTTAAGTAACTTGTTTTATTTGTTATTTTTGATTATTTTTGTGGTATTGGGGCTCTTTTCAATATTTTTATTGTAATGTAATTATTAGCTTAAATAAAATTTTAAAAATGCCTTTTACGTGTTTTAATGATATAGTCTAGCTTTTTATCAATCCATTTCAAGTTTATGTTATACGAGAGGCATTTAAAATACACATAGCTTCATATTTTCCACAAACATGGAATTTCTCTAAACAAACGCTTCAAAACAAAGCTTTGGCATTATTGACATTTCTTTGCTGTTGAATATTTTATTTGTTACATTTTCAATCGTTTTCGGCTGCAATGCAACACATACGTTCCTCTTTCCTCTCCCTCTGTCATCCAGAATATTTCATTATTATTTGTACTATTGACAAGAGTTGAGACGTAGCTCCCTGCGGGGGGTGGTGGGAGTTGAGAGGGATCGCAGTATAAAATGTTACATCACCTCCCTCCATCCTCGCGTTTGGTTGCATATTTCTGTACGATGCAAATTAAAAGTTTAACAATTAGCGTCAGTATAAATGTTCATTCAGAATCCCCTAATACATTCTAAGGTCAATAGGCCTTGAATATATTTTTAGATCCATATTATTATTTTCACAGGTAGGCCTACTATTTATTTTTTACCGGTTGTCCTATGAATACATCATTCATCTATTTATCGAAAAATTCTCTTTAAAATAGCGAAAAAAAGAAAGATAATTTGATTTAAAAAATTTATAAAGTTAGAATTATTTGTATAACTTAAGATCTGTAACAGTCCAGACGTTCTTATTTTCAGTTTTATTGAGTATTTATTTTTAGAAAATGTATCTATAAATTAAACCCATAAACAATAGGTTTAAACTCATAATAAAGAATCCACGAATAATTTGGCAAGCATTATAAAGAATCTACATATTTAGTCCCGTAAGTGAATCGGTCTCCATAAAATTCTTCAAGTAAAGAACAAGATATGATAGCATAATTACATTCATTTTAAAGTTTGATGGGTGAAGACGGTGGGAAAACTATCAGACATGTCAAAAATTTACTGGGCTTCGCCTCAATGTCCTTCATAGTGCCAATGATTTTCTAATGGAAATATTACTGAAGTGGATTTATTAATAAGTAAGCCCTATATGCTATGGTGATTAATCAGCTGATATGAATTTGAATGTTTTAATGCTTTGTTTAATTGAAATGTTGAAATGTATATAATAGAGAAAGGCTGAGAGTTTGTATACAATTATTGTAGAGATAATAGTTAAGGATAATTTTGTAAGAAATTTGCGTAACTTATTGTTACTTTTAGTGTTTGGTTTAAGGAAAACTGTTGAAATGAATCGTAATGCAGGAAAACCGCGAGTTCGTAAACAACTATTTAGGAATGGTGGTGGTGACGAAAGTTAAGGACCATTTACAATGCAGGAGGAGGTGCTGATAATCATATCCACAGTTTTATGCGACCTCGTATATAATGAAAATTATGTGATTCAGTTAGTGTTGGCTTAAAACCAATAACACCACCGGGAATGCCCCCACACAATTTTCAAATAAGAATAGAAGCTAAAGGTATGTTAATCAGAAGTATGAATATATTTTCTGGATTGGTAAATGTTGCAAAACTAATTGTTAAAGCTATGTTGGAAAAACCATTATACTTGGAAATAGTTACTGGGAAAGACAAAGGCCAAGCTATATTTCCTCCAAGAATGAAACTAATTACAGTTAAAAATAGGTCTTTTTCATTTGTTGGGACTCAATTTTCATTGCTAACCTTTGCAATGACAATATTCATAGCTCAAAGGGAAACCTTTGATAAAATTGGAATATATTTGGGAAACACAGTAATCAGTCATGTAGAATTATATGTAGCTTTTAGTAGAGCAAGACCGCCTTGAGATATTAGGATTCAAATAGAAAACCGAAGCAGACAAGGAAAAAAATAAACAGCGATGAAAATAGTTACATTGAAAACATTGTTTACCAAGTAGTAATATTCTGCTTCTATCTTTTATTGGTATTTGAATGGGATTTTTAATATAATACTTAAAGTATTAAAAAGTATTTAACGATGAATATTTCTTTATTTTTACTGTAATAAATAAGAAGCAGCAATTGTTGCTACGAGCCCCTAGAATGCTTTAAACAAGTAATTAATTGGGAAATATATAATACTAAATGATGACAAAAATTTAAACTTTTTTTTCAGTTAGATACAATAATTTAAAACATACGTACGATTTCAGTTGAAAAATAAAAACAGATATTAGTATATAATATGCTAACTGTTGTAGGATTTTTATGTAATTTAAAACTATGGATCAGTTTATACTCTATACGAGTGTGCGTGCGTGTAAAAGTTCGCTGAATGATTGGTATAGGATTCAGTTAAAACAAACGTGTTATTTAGGTTGTTTCATTTAAATATGGAAATTTATCGTAAATATTTTTGCCAATTGAAACAGTTCTAATAGTAATTTTACCATTAGCAAATAAAAAATTGTACAGTACAGATATACAATTAGCTGCCTAATTGATAAAAAAATTATAAATTATTAAACACTCAAATTACCACGTTTGGAAATTGTATTTAACCAGTACAAATTTGTTTCACCTTAAATGTCTTCAATGCTTGTGTAGTACAGTGCTTATCATATATATTTTTGTCAATCAGTAGTTTTGAAGACGTTATGTTTTTCGTTAAAAATAACTGGTCTAAATTATTAACTCGACCCGTTTTAAAGACGATTTAATTGTCTTTGTGTAGACAGTTAGCTCCCTTAGCTAATTTGAAGCTATTTTTGTTAGGTGTAAGATTGTTACGCGGGTTGTGTACTAATGAGACACCGCCCCGTTCGCTTACTTCGTATAAAATAACGGCCTCGTTGATTTTGTCGTTAACGACGTTCGGCGAATCTTTTAAATTAAAACTTTGTGACGCTGATGGTAATTGCGTTATGCAGCCTAAACATTTTGCCTCAGTACGTTTTTGAAAATTTGCTTCATTATAGGACCGTACAGGTCGTTACAACATATTGACTAACCCTAGCTTTTAATCGGTTTCCTAATGAATTCAATTTGGGTTCCAAGTCTTACAGGTATATTATTTGTTTTCATCATGAACTAGGGCTACTTATTTACAGATATACACTTCAATCTATAAATACTTATTTGTAGTACTGTTTGCTCAAACGATGATGGTCTTTCGAGAGATGTGTTTCAATATCAAATGAATTACCCAACTCTATGAGACGCTAGGTACTGTCCGAATTGATCATGGGACAAATCTTCCGAAAAGACCATTTTTCATTTAAGCGAAACGTTAATAATATTATAGGGAATGCGTTACAGATTAAAATATTTCAAGATAGGCTTAAATACTCGTATATCTGAATTACAGTTTTAAAACAAAATGTGTGAAACCTGAATGTCCTGAAATATTGGATAAGGCCTTTTACACTTTTTATCCTATTTACGCAGATGATTGAATTATCCAGGATTGCTTATTTCAATTCTGTTTAGTTTTTTTAGTTTTTATTTTAGAAAACGTTTGTAATTAATTGTGTTTTTTTTGTCATGTTTGATGATTTTAGTCCCCGGTTTATTGGTACAAATACTTTTGTACTTATTTTTTGTTTTTCATTCATCTGTAATTCTTTTTGTTTTTGTGTTTATGACTGATGATTGTGGCCTTCTGTTTATTAGTTTAAATACTTTCCTAATTTTTTTTGTTATTGAAAGCATTTGTAATGGTTTCTTTTTTTGTGGATGTCCAAAGATGATGACCCCTTGTTAATTGTTCCCCATATATTTTCCTATTTTTTTATTTTTGTAAGCGTTTGTAATAGTTTTTATTTTTTTAATGAATATCTGATGATTGTGGCTCCCTGTTTATTAGTTCAAATTCTTTCCTATTTATTTTGGCTCATTATTTTAAATTATTTCTAAACACCCATAATTAAAGCTGTAATTTAGTAGAGTAAGGACACCTCAAGGGTTGGTTTGAAATATGTGTTGTAGATAGATATATAGAGATACGCGAAGTCAATTAGTTTACCTAAGAACGTCGGAAGCGCGAGCGTAAAATAAAGAAGCGATGGTTGTACACATAAACCCACTCCAATAGGAATAATTCTGTAATAAACCCCTTCAAGCGGGAGATTATGTATTTGCTTAACAGAATTGCTTTTTTTATGACTCCCGTTTTATTGTGATTACTCGGGTAAGGTGAAGGGTTTCAGGTCTATTCAGGTGAAACTGGGGTGGGTTTACCCTTTATTGTATTCATTCGAACGTGTGGTTTACCTAGGCCGGGTTAATGTTTTGTGTTGTGGTAAATGTATAGTTAGATAATTAACTTTAAAGATCTCTCACTGGAATGGTTGCTACGAGACAGCGCACTCGGTATATCTATGCCATAATTTATAAAAGGTTTTCATACCTTTATAGTTTAACCGAGTTTTGCATGTTTAAAACTTTAAAACATAGGGCCATTGAGCTGTGGCGAATTCCCTACAAATAGGCATTTAGTTGGAACTGACTTGAAATTTCCTATCTACATCAGAGACTCCTATTCTTTGTGTTTATAGTGAAGGTTTGCCAGGAAAGCAATCAAAATCAAAAGTATAAAGCAAAATTCGAATGTCAGAGCAGATGACAGAGAGTAATATTCGTCACATATTAGGAATTTTTTCTTACAAAAAAAACCATAGGAATAATGATAACTATGTTATAAAAGAATGAAGCCTCGTCAAAGCATCACGTTATTTCATATGCGTTGAAACGTCGGCGTAAAGACGCATACATGCTGTCCAGGATCTCTTCTCTGTAACCTGTCACCGTTTGTGCTGACATGCTTGTGTCTGTTGTAGTGAGGGGTGAATTTGAGCTCTTTGCTACGGGATACATGAAAAAACGTCAAGTATGGCTTTAATGTGATGGAAATTATTTGATACAAATTTTAATAATACGAGTATATTTGACTGTGGGCCTTCACTACGCCTACAGGCTAGCAGGTATACGCGTTTCTTCATTCTGATAAGTAACAGTCTCCAGTATTAGAAGATTAATACGTCCTTTCCGCAACCCTAACTAATTCCATTTAAAGAATGTTTCCTATCCTTCCTTAGCATTCGATTTCTTCATACAGATGAAAATAACGGGTTATTTATAGCTCCGGTGACATATTTATTATTCTTTAATCCACATATTTTTATAAATTCGATCAAAGTAGTGACCAGCCGACAGCGGGCCAGTGACACAATAACCCTGAGATCATTTTATCTATCATTTGTAAGAATATAACTTACCTATTGCAGTGAAATCTGGGGAGCTTCTACAGAAACGCATATTAAAAAACTTCAGGTAATTCAATCAACGACCTTAAGAATTTTCCTAGGCAGTCCTAAAACCAGTCCCGTTGCAGCAATGGGAATAGAACTATCAATAGAGCCCATAGATCTACTACTAGATGAAGAAACATGGAATAAACATCTAAAAATCCTCTCGCTAGACATAATACATCGACTACACTCTTTAAAAAGAACAACTATACAACAATCATACACTCTCAATATCAATTTACTCGCTGCTGAAATGCCTTCCGAGACTCTAAAACAAATTTAAGTTTTGCAGCCACGAGCCCGCATGGAAGCGAAATAAAATGATGCTAAACCTACCTAAACCTGCCTTCTCGCCCAACTAAAGAGATTCTCCAAGAAGGACTTCGGCAGGAGTCATTGGGAATGATTCAGAATCCTCGGACTCCATTTTAATCTACACCAATGGGTCAGTAGATCTAGTCCAACATACGTCGCGAGCGGGCTACTATAACCACTTCACCAAAGAAGACTTTTATAAACCAGCAAATGTGGCCTCCAGTGTCGATGCAGAGTTGCTGCAGTGTCGATGCTGGCAGTAAATGCAGCCTTGTTTAACTGTCTTCAATTTCAGGCAGAGAAATTCTGTATTCTTAATGACTACAAGAGCGGTTTGCACATGATAGATAAACAGGAACCAGGAAGAAACTCGTTGAGTTTAAAAGAAACAGGAACTTTACTCAACACTCTCAGCAAAGATGAGAGACAAATACAGTTCCAGTGGATCCCCTCAAACTGTGACATGGATGGCAATGAAAAAGCAGATAGAATCGCCAAGTGAGCAGCAAAAATGGGCCCGGTTTTCTTACCACAGTACTTTCTGTAGGTATGCCTGAGTGAGTGGGGAGGTATCAGTAAGAGGAAAATGAATCCACCGTTGAAGAGAAAAAAACCAAAGGTAGAAACCTCTATGCCATATAAAAATAACCAAATGATCTAGGAATGTATAAAGGAGTTCCCAGGTCCACAGTCGCCTTTGCATCACGAGCAAGGATCAGAAATATTGTGACTGAAACCTACCTTTTCAAATTTAATTTAAGTGAATCTCCTCTCTGGCCCAACTGTAGAACAGAAGAGGACACCCTAGAGCATATCCTCCGACGATGATCCTCACCAATTCCATCAGTAGAAGCTTTGCCGTCTGGACTGGGAAGCCGGAATAACATAAGAGCAATATAACCAATAAACAGCTTTGGACCTTAACTGCAGCAATTTATTATGGACATCGGACCATCGGAGTCAAATGATCCTGGACGTCCGCAGCAAGAAGTAAGAAGTAGGTAACATATTATAGCTCCGGTGGAGACTAAGTCAACCTTTAGTGAATATGTGACAGATGAAACCAGTGACACTTGCGGCTGTGGTGAAATGTGCGGCAGTTGCGCCCAAGTTACCCCAAATATAGCTGCGTTTGGAAGACCCACATTATTTCGTGTATTAAGTACGACTATAGTCTCTATGATTACCATCGCACTTACCCAGTCTATGGACTGACTCATAGAAAACCAGTTTCCTATTTAAGTAGTTTAAAATCTGGTATAAATGTCGTCATTTTTATATTTTTTTCCTTTTTAAATCATAGGATATTATATTAATTTCGTTTTTTTGTAATTTATTGCTATTAATTTTTATTGTTTTTTTTTGCTATGAACATACTATTTACAAATATTGTCATAACTTGTAGCGGCCATCAGCTTGAAGCTAGTCTAATGTTTGTAAGTAGATCAGGGTGCAAAGATACGCCCTTATGTCACCAGTTACTTCGTATTTCTTGATAATTTCATTAATTATCTTGGCCAGTTTCATATATGTGCAATTTCTCCTCTTCCTTCCAAGATTTAATTGTATCTTCATGTATGCTCAGGCTACACGTTCCGCTACAGAATTGAAACAACTAAGCAATTCTTAGATTCTAGGATTAGGTCTCCGAAGGGCGTTGTTCATTGGGCGCAAGTGTCACTGGGTACAACTGTCGCTATATCAATTTTTGGTACGTGACCTTGCAAAGGGTTGCTTTTGTACCCTTTCCCTCAAACCATCTAGTTGAGGTTTTTATGTTTTTGATTCAATCCTACCAAAGGTCATGCTTTCCGACCTAAAACAACAAAAAAGAAAAAGAAACAAAAAGAATTCTTGTCATTACCTTCATGCTGACGATATAATAGTGCTTACTGGTCTGAAGAAAGGGTGCTGACTACAAAAGAAAAACCGCAAAAGATCCCTGGTAGACCTCCTCTTTCATTCTGGATGAGAGTAGAAGGGAGCGGTCTACGCGAAAACGTCCACCTGTTTCCAGCATTAGAGATATATTATTTCTTTTTTTTAGTTGTAAGAATTCCTTCATTTGCCTTACCTTCTTCTTACATCCTCATCACTCTTCATAACACTGATGGAGAGTAGGTTTGTGTGCAGCAAATGAACTTGGCACGTGATCAAGAGATCCCCATCGTCAATAAATAGATTTAGATCAAACCACTTGGAAAAACGGCTTTATATCCCTAGTTTAACTTTGGAAAAAATATGCATAAAGTCTGATCAAAAACTACAAATAAAGAAGAGTAAAAGACAAAAAACAGAGAAACGAAGAAATGCTTTACGAATAGAGATCCGGCATTAAATAGAATAAACTATGTTCAATGTTCGATCGACTTTTACTTTATAGCATTACATTATACAGTGCAATAAAAAGACATATATCCACAAATACTATCAAAATGATGTTAGTTGTCCGATACGTGATGCATATTCAATAGTCATGCTATCGCCATCAGGACATGCTTAATACTAGTGAGGGACGAAATGCGCATCATTCTACTGGAATATATGAAAGGCATTGAACGATCATAAATAAATTTGTTACTGCATTAGTTCGTAAATTGTTAACCTTACTGATGTATGTAAAATTCATATATATGTCTAATGTTCAGTAGTTTCAAAGTAAAAAAACTTATAACTTAAATGAGTGTTATAATACGAGATTGTTGAGCAGCGGGACACCTTAAGAGATTGTTTTATCGAATTTTTACTTGAATAATTTAACAATTAAGAGAAAAAAGTCAGTTCTCGAAAAAAATGTGGAAACATCGTCTGCGGGAAGAACGGGCAAAATAGATTACGAATAAAGCAAACGGGAAATAAGTGGTAAAAAATATGCCTTTTGAATATGTATGTAGATATTTGTATGCAGATATTTGTATACATTATTATGTTTGTAGGGAAAGTATGTGTTCGTGAATATGTGTATGCGTGTATATGTGAATGCGTGTGTGGCAATATGTGTGTGAGTGAATATGTTTGTGCGTAAATATGTGTATGCGTACGTGAATATGTGTATGCGTACGTTTATATGTCCATAGGTGAATAATTGTATGAATTCATCTGTATATGCCTGAAGTTGTGTGTGCGTAAATATGTGTGTGCGTGAATAACTGTGTGGATGAATATGGGTTTGGGTGAATATGTGTGTGTATGGATATGTGCGTAAGTGAATATGTGTAATGAATATTTATATGCGTAAATATCTGTGTGCGTGAAAATGTGTGTGCGTTAATATCAGCGTAATGAATATGTGTCTGCGTGAATAACTGTGTGTATGACTATGTGTCTGCATGGATTAATATGTGTATGAATGTATCTGTATATGGGTAAGTACGGATTTGCGAGAATATGTGTGTGCATAAATATGTACGAGAGTGAATATGTATACGTATTAATATGTATATGCATGATTATATGTGTGAGTGTGCGTGAAAAATCATCTGTGTAAGAGCTTTAGTCCCACAGGTGTCTTGCGAGTGTGCACCTTCATTGATGCCTATTTGTGTGTACAAAGTTCATGGGATGGATCACAAATTGAAATTTAATGAAGATACGAATCTAAATAGCAACAATTATCTCTTTCGTAACATACATAATCTATATGTATTATAATCACAATAAATAAATGCAATTTTAAGACAAATGTACTGCCTGAAGTTGCAACACAATTTGGTAGAAATGTAATTAACGACCGAAAAGAAAAACTCAAAAAATTTTTCTCTGGCAAAGTAAATAATATTAATAAGGTGACACCTTAGGCCTAAAAGGTAGGTGGTAGTAAAAACCGTTCCTATACGAAAGCAAATAAATATCATCGGAGTTAATTTTTAATTGACGAGGCTCTGTAATATTTACCCGGCTATTCAATGCTATTCGCATTGTTTGAAATTACACAAAGCTTAAAAATACAAGCTCTAGATTAAGCGCAGTTTTGGGGGAGCTGTATCGAGCCGGCCTCGATGATACGCGCTAAATGACGCTTTTGTGTAAATTTAACATCTGCTTTAACAACTGTCTGTCTGTCTGTCGCTCATATATCACAGCACTCAAGTTCTTTATCACTCCTGCATGAAAATAAACGCAATATAACACTGCGAATTGCGATTAATTATTCAATTTGTTACGTAATCTATGTTTATGTTGCATGTTACGGCTGTTGTTTCGTGTACAGGTTAATATGGCTGTTTGAGAGGGAGGGGGGTAATCAAACAAAACAATTTGGAGAATATTAGTACAATTGTTATAAGAAATCTTTTTAACAAATGCGAAGATTCAGAATACGCCTCCGAAACCCTTCCTTCTAAAGTAGAGACTCCGTACAGTAGGTCAATAACTCTTTACACGCCAATTTAAAATAGGTAGGAATTTTACTAGCAGGCACAATATGTAAGAATAAAAATTATTCAGAACTAGGAAAGCCATTTATCTTTACATATTCGAATGTAAAAAAGTAGTGAAATTGAAAAAAACCTAAATTAAAATAAAATTTCTTTCGCATCTTAAAACTTTGTGTAAAATAGTTAAAACAAGAAAAAGAGGCCATGAATATTATTAACAAAATAGTTTTTACATGTTCGAAAAGTTATATAATTATTCAAGGAAACAATTATACTTACTAAATATTTAATATTATAGTAAATATTTACTAAAATATACGTAGGCATATATGTATTGATATGTATACCAAAATATGATGACAAACCTTTTTTTTTAAATATTTTAATCATAATTTCTTAATAAAAAAAATGTGGCGATAGCAGCCTTGCGATACAACATTGTTCCACACGCGAACAGACGGTAGTTGTATTCT
This sequence comes from Prosapia bicincta, assembly GCA_036971475.1. NCBI lineage: Eukaryota > Metazoa > Arthropoda > Insecta > Hemiptera > Cercopidae > Prosapia > Prosapia bicincta. The sequence goes on from JBAIZL010000001.1 coordinate 287,393,526, forward strand.
GGTTTATTTTTGGTTGTTACGTTTTGTATTTTCCGTTATCCTAGATCATTTAAATGCCTCGTGAGTTTTTTTTTGTACTTTTTATTCAAAAAATTGTATTGGATTTGAAGTGTTTGCAAAATGTGTATTGCATTAGAAGTGTATGCAATACAAAAAGTGTGTTTCCAATTGTTTACTGTGTATTGGAAAGTGTATGTTTCTTAAAAATTGTTGTTGAGTGTTGTGGTATGTATGTTTCCCTAAGCCGTCGAACATTGACACCCCTGAAATCTTCTCGAACATTCGTGTAGCTTCACGAACACAGATGATTAGATTGTTATTATAGGGAACACAATACAACATAAAGTATTGTTTGTAACCGAGTTGCAGTATAACTTATTCTATACTTTGGTTTTGTACACCCCTATCCTCTAGAACGAGGGAAATTTCAATTAACGTGTCTTATTTGCTTAACTGACGTCTTGATTAAGTATTGAATCGCTTATTTAAAAAGGTTTTCAATTTGCAATGAGCGGGTGAACTGGAAAAGTTTTTGGAGTAGTAAATCTCGACTCGAGCAAACACAGGGTCGTTTCTTATCTGGTCGTCTGTCGTTTCTAACGTTCCCAGTAGGTAGCACTTTAATTATTTTGATAGCGTAACTAACCTAAAAGAAGATAAGTTCTAATAAATTGCCAGGTGTGCCAACTAAGAAAATGTCCCGGTTTCTAGCGTCTGGATTTATTTGCTTCTTACACATTAGTTAACTTTGTTCACAAGGGATGTATAAAATAAGATACTTGATAAATGATCTATTAAATCGAGCAGTTTTATAACCGGAATGGGATACAATTTATTTGACTATCAACTATAAAAGTGAGGTAGTTTAGACATTAATTAGGCCTATGCTACAAAATAGTTGAATAGTTGAACTCGGGAGTCAAATCTAATTTTCTGTTTCTCCCTCTATTATTTTCTTCGCTTTACTGTCTTGCTTTTTTCATTGATTTTGTAGGTTTCGGACGAACCAATAATTCGTTAAATTTTTTAAAATCCAGTTTTCAATAATTTCATATAAAACGTTACATTTCAAGTTTGTTTGGCTTGTAATACGGCCACCTTTTATAAAACTGTAACGGGCCCACCCGAGATTTCAGTATTACAAATCTTTGACGTCTGAGCGGGCTCAAGCGCTACATTGTTTTGGAGCCTTCTAGGACGAGGCATTACTAGGAACCGCAAGTAGATATAAAGCAGTGCAGTAGTAGTGACAATCAGTGACAGTGCTTCTTAGGCGTAAGTAGACTATTAGCGGGATCAGTGTTTACTGTTAGACCTAAATAAAACAGTGTTTGGGCGCTGTGTTTTATAAATGTTAGGTGTATATGTAATGGTAGTTATAAAAATGGGTAAATTAATAAATGATTATATATTGAAAAATTACCTTTCACTATATTAAACCCTGTTCAATAACAATAGACCTACCGTTTTACTTCGACTTTCCTGGGTATTACAGCAATTTTATTAAAATGAATAAGGTATTTGAAATCGGAGTAATGTCGCAGTTATTAGTTTATGGTTGTCTCCATTGAAGAAGATGCCCTCCTAGGTAAGGTTTCCAATAGAAACACCACAGTATAATTTAGGATACGTTTTATCGATCCGCCAACTACGATTTTGTTTTAGTAGACAAAAGACGTCTGTAGTTTTCATTCAATGTGAATTAGTTTCTTTTTTTTATTCAGGAATAAGACAAATAGCTGGTTACTCTGCCCTACCAGTCTGCTTGACTATCAATGTCAGTTTATATTTACACTGATAAGCGTACATTGTAATTAGTATACCAGTGGATATACGATCAGTATACAAGAGAATTATTGAAGTTGTATAAGACAAATTTTCTATATATTTTTCGGTTACTAAGTCACTATAACCACAGGGTATAGTTATCATGAAATAACAAACCAAATTTCCATAACAATGGTCTAGGACTTACCTAAGTGTTTGATGCGCCCCAACAAACCTGTATCAGCACCAAACAGAGTCAGCCTCGACCGTCAACATTTTGCCAGTCAATAGAATTTATCAAGTAATAACTTTTGCACTATAATAATGAAAATGTAAGTGAGTCATATAATATAATTGAAGGAACTATAACCATATAAACGCTATAGGTGAGTCAGCTATAGGCCCGTTGTATGCAATAGTTTTGTTATTATATTCGACTGTAAAAATACTTTCTTACTACTTAAAATAGTTCGGATTTTATATGTTTAACTAAAGACACATTTTTAATATCCGAAACAGGTTGAATGCTGGAAGGAATGCTGGGTTTCAGTTTTCATTAGGTTAACCTACACAACTTAGTAAAATATTTCTGCTTTGATTGTTATTTTTTGCATTAGGGCTTTGAGTTAAATTTTATTTGTAACTATTCCAACAGAATTATTTATTGTTAGTATTTCTTATTTCTTTTCTAGTTAAAATAGTTTCCTCAACTCATTGAATATGAACATATTTTGTTTTTATGAGCATACTAAGTGGTCATGGGAAGGGAGAGCAGAGCCCAAATTTGAAGTAGGGGTTCTTGATGCAGGCCTACAGGGTCACACAGAATGGTTGTTGGACGTGTTTACGTTTGAATCCCTTCTGGGTAGATTCACTACTAGAAAATCCAGCAAAAAATACGCCTAACATTTAAAGTATAACTTACGTCTAGTAATGTGCCTAATGAGTCTTATCCATTACAATGGGGCATTCAGTACCATTCACTTTCTGTTTGGAGAGTTACTGTCGCTCGTTAGCAGTAGGCTGGTTGCTATTTGTTTAGATTTGCATAGATCTTGTTAGGGAAATATATTTCCCCTGCTCAAGCTGATTGGCAACACTGATAGGACTCAATGACAGCGAATATCTTAATTGTAATTGAAGAGATGAATGAATATTATTGTTTGTTCTAACATGATGTTCCGAATTTAAATATGAATAAAATGGTCAAGCATCTTCTGTAGCAATACATAGTTTACGATTTAGAGGTTTAGGAGGCTACTTTGAACATCATTAGTGGAGTTCTAGAGCCGAGGTACTCATTGGGGCGCTCCAAAACTGCCACCTTAATGGTAGATTTACACTGTTTAACAAATTTTATAGCAAACCAACATTCTTCATTCAATGGGCAACTAGTTTTTAAAACATATTTTTAAACAAAATTATATAAGAAATATTTTAAAAAATAATTTTCATGAGTGCTATGATGTGAATGCCTTTGATAGATACCTAAATCTCAAACAAATTGGTATTTTAAAAATATAACTCACTGTTAATTTTACGTTATCATACGTTTTATAAACGTAAACACGTTTATGTGATACCATTTTTATTACTTCAAGAGGCATTAAAACATTATCTAGTTTTGATGAAAGTATAAAACTGTTTATGTTTTGTATGCATAACCCAGGTGAAACCAAAAAACCTATGATAAACTGTGCCTAAATGTCAAACTGAACCGAATAGTTTTAATTTAACAATAAAATATATAAACAAACAGACGGATTAGGAATGTAACTAGTTCTCTCTAGAAGTAATATCAGAAATTCTTTCCAAAGCTGAAGAAAAATCACACAAAGCATAGAATTAACCATGAAGGATGAAATAAACAATAAAGTAAACTTCTTAACGCTGGATACTTAATTTGTAGAGAGGCTACACAAACCATAAACTCAAGACCAAACTACTCCAGCCATCCCACCAAACATAAAATTACTGCTTACTACATCCTATCATTTATATCTCCTCGGACATCCGATATTCTCGTGCTAAACCCGTCGATAGAGCTGTCGTTCCATATTCATTATAATTATGAAGATCAGGAGTTATGACGGTATTTTCGCGAGACCAGCATAGACTATAGATACCGGATTAGTTTTGATTATGAATAATAAAAAACAAATTTAAAACATGGTGGTTTTTATAAACCTTTTTAAAGGAGCTGAGGGAGGAGAAGATTCTTAAGATATTTTCTAAATTAAAATATCATTGGTTTTTACTATTTATAAATAATTTTCCCGTTCTCTGCATTAGTTATTAGTTCTCTTCTCTCGTTCACTTGATTCACTCTTTCTATTTCTTTGTTTATATGTTCCTTTTATTTTTCATGCCATCTGATCTATTCATAACCGATTCTTACATAATCTTTGTCAACAGACACAATATAATTCACAATATAATTAATTATATAATTAACCATTCAATTTGATTTCTGGTGTAATTTAATGTGAAGAGAAATTACTTGGTTAATAATAATTTGTGATTATTTCGGTACATAACTAGTAACTGTAATAGGTAGGTAGTTTTATTTTAAACACAAACCACCATTTTTTGTTAAAAAAATTAAAGCGTAAAGAAAAGAATAATTATTTATCAATTATTAGTCGCTCCGTCATTAATTTGTGAATGCAAAGTAATTTTCAAATTTTTAGTTGTAACTTACGTTATTAATTAATATCTGCTTCAAGCTTTGATTTACATCAGTCGCAAAAGTTATTGAAAATAAATGCGTAATGCCAATTTAAATCAATGACACATACCCTTTAAATGAAGACGAAAACAGCTGTTATATGAGTCATAAGTTAGTCATTGAAAATATATGCCTAACTAGAGGCTTGTAGAGGCAGATTCCCCGATTCATGTTGAAAGAAATTTTAAACGTTTAAATAGTAATTTGATTTTTAAATACAAATTAAATTCAATATAATTCAAGTTTTTCATAACAAAATTTCCTTTTAAACTATATTTTTTTGTGAAACCGTTTTAAATTTGATCTTTTGACCAACCGTATTTTCAATATGTATAATTAATTCATCTTTAGATTTTACCAGACTTAGTCAAAATAAAGTTGACCATGTGTAAAAACAGGTTTGGTCAGTTGAAGCCATGCCTTAAAAATGTTTGGCCCTGTGCCTTATTTACAGTTATTGAAAATGCAAGTTTAAAATGGAATTGGTTTCTTTTCATTTGAAATGGCATGTTAGGATCTGTTGATATTCATTTAATTTTTGGTAAAAATATGTTGTTTCTTTTATCAGAAACAGTGATTATTTCTAACTTAATACACTTGTCAAACATATGTAGTACGCTAAGACGTACTCCATTAACTAAACGTGATCTTAAGTTCATATTTCTAACTAAACGCTAATACTGTTACAATAATTGTACTCAGCTGTGTTTCATATAATATTTGTACAGCTGTTCTTCAGCTTTACTCAGTTGAAATATTTGAAAATCATACTGTTTTTCATTGCAATGTATTTTTATGGTGTTTTTGGGTGTTTTAAGTTCCTCAAAACCCTATAAAGGTTGTAAATTGAAAAAATTGTATATTTTTCCCCGCTCCTTCGTGTCAATACCTTTAATTTGAGCCTTTCCCAGCTCTGTACGACCTTCTAAGCCCCCACAATTTTTCTCTCACAATTCGGCTTACGAAACTATATAACGTATATGGATTGCAATTTTAAATTATTACATATTACCTTTAAATGAAGACCAAAACAGGTGATACTTGAGCCATATGTTAGGTGAATTGTGAATTACAACTGCTTTTAGAATCTTGAGTTTCCTAATTCTAATCTGTCCTTAATAAAATTACATAAGTGTTGTAGGATTTATCTCTTTGGAACATGTTTTGTAATAGTTTTGTTCATTCAAATTGGTCAGGATCTTGCATTAGCATTTTTATAGACGAACAAAAGCAATAAGTTTTAGAACTGGCCGCTACAACACTTCGGTTACTAAAATATGTACTTTCTTGTTATGGTTAGATATTTAATAATGGTAAACTTCAAAAACCTTTGTTTCGTCCAGGTAATGCAGCCAGCCAGTGTTTACAAATAGAAAGTTAAATACTTTCTAAAAATACGCAAAAAACTTTCAAACTGGTTACCAGCATTTTATAAAATGCAGACTCGTTCAGCAATAATGCGTTTCTATACAGAGGTTAGGCTTTACTTCGAGTAACTTTTAGAAAATAAATGAAAATAAACTTTTAATTGAAACGTTTATAATTCGTCCGCGCTGGTTTTTGTTGATCTGACGATGCTGCTTCAGCGGAAAAGTTTGCCAGGTCGAGAAATGTTTTTGCAGTACGACCAACACTTTAGCTTATTTATTTCTATTACTTGGCAACGCCTCAGGGATGAAATATTCCAACACTGGATAAGTTAGAAATTTTTAACTTTTTAAAGTTTTTAAGGGTTATTTCTGTATGCATATTGTTAGACAATTTCTCGACTTTTATTTCAGTATAAATAACGACTGTATAGTGCCACATTAAATATAAATGTCGCAACATACCGTTATTAGTATCTTTTTTTCGAGTGTTCACATGTTTTGTAACGTTTTTCTACATATTTTCGCGACATTTTCCAAAGAGTTGTGTGATTTAAAAAGGTTGTTTAATTGAGTGATGGTTGAGTTGTTCAAGTAGCTTGGTAGCATCAGCGGGTGGTTGGGAAGGGCAGTAGAGTTGTGAGTCGGTTGAGTTGTTCAAGTAGCTGGGTAGCAAGGTAGTGAATGACATTTCATGGAAATTTCTGCAGGTGTTTGGGAAGGGCAGTAAAGTTGTGAGTCGGTTGAGTTGTTCAGGTAGCTGGGTAGCAAGGTAGTGAATGACTTTTCATGGAAATTTCTGCAGGTGTTTGGGAAGGGCAGTAAAGTTGTGAGTCGGTTGAGTTGTTCAAGTAGCTGGGTAGCATGGTAGTGATTGACTTTTCATGGAATTTTCTGCAGGTGTTTGGGAAGGGCAGTAAAGTTGTGAGTCGGTTGAGTTGTTCAAGTAGCTGGGTAGCATGGTAGTGATTGACTTTTCATGGAATTTTCTGCAGGTGTTTGGGAAGGGCAGTAAAGTTGTGAGTCGGTTGAGTTGTTCAAGTAGCTGGGTAGCATGGTAGTGATTGACTTTTCATGGAATTTTCTGCAGGTGTTTGGGAAGGGCAGTAAAGTTGTGAGTAAGATATTATAAGTAATTATTGCGTATCTGAGTTAATCCTATTGAACTTACTTTCTGACGAGTTTCGAAATAATAATTACATTGATGCAGTCTACACACTTCTGCCTGGGATCGCTCAAGGCTGCTGGACCTATGATTATAAGGGAGGAGCGGAGGTTAGGGTAAGCTGGTTGTTTACTATTTAATGGAATAAGGTGTTAGATTCGAAAGGTGTGAGTTCGTTTAAGATAGGTGTTTTGTGTCGAGTGATGTTTGAATATTTCCAATATTTTTGTAGTGCTTAGTTTTGTTTACCATGCTTTATTATGTGGAGAATATTTAAAATAGTATAGATGTTTGAGTATGTGTGTTGGGTAGCTGGATTTTGGATTTATGTTTTTTATGTCATTGATGGGTTCTTTCAATTTTGTGTTAAATGACCAGTTTTGCCAATGTAGAAGCTGGAGCAGTCGTTGCATGTTATTTTGTATGGAGCAGATAGATTATATTTGTCTGTTTGTAGTGGATAGTTTTGCACGTTTTGTCTTAAAGTGTTCATTCTTTTGTATGATTTTGGTAATGGAATTTTCTGATTGTGGAGGGAAGAAGGGTATATTTCCTAACTTGAAGTAAACCTCCCTTCAATCGCAGTGAAAAAACATTGGAATACCTCTCTTTTGGTAAAGAATTCGTGTGTCACGATGACAGAGGAGCACATAATAATTGTTTGACACGTAACGCCATTGTTTTGTGTCAACATGCAATTCACAATTCCACTTGATGCAACTCCATTATTATTATTATACGCAACCTAATTATTTGAATTGCATTGGCAGTGGTTGTATTAATTTGACTCCACCGGGTATAACAAGTTTGCGAGCAGGGCCTACTGTAATTATAAAGCTACATCTCATTACCGACTTGATGAATATCTAATATCACAGCGAATTTAACTAATTATATAATAAAATAGCGCTTGGATTTAAATTTCATTTCGATAAAGGTAATTAAATTTAATTCCAACTATCGAAATTCAACTGGCAGCGTGATTAGTCATGACACAAATGTCACGTAAACTAATCATCACTAATAGAGGGGTCTGAGACGGCATTGCGCTTCTTTCTAAGTGCAACATGGAAGAGTGTTTAAAGATGTGGAAGAAGCTATAAAACAAAGGTTGAATAGTTTTTCGATCCACAGGAATCATGTAACGTAATATAGATTAGGTTATTCATTCTTAAGGAATTAATGATGATATTAAATATTGCAGAGGCATAGTTACATAATTAAATAGTTGGCCTGCAATGTCAAATGTTTTATTGAAAATAAGAATGATGTGTTCAATGAATAACTTAAACGACAATGTAAATTTAAACAAATCAAACTTTATTTCACCAAAAAATAAATAAATAAATATATATATATATAATACAAACAAACAAAATCACATTAGAAATGTTACGCTACTTTCAGATTATACAACGTTTTACAGATTTAATATTTATCAGACCTTTACATCTTAAAAAAAGTCTATGGCAGAGCACCTGGCATCCTTTCGAGATTGCTTTGCGTATTTAACATACATTTAAATTTGTGCTTTCGACTTAAAAAATTAACTACATCATACAAAAGAATTTACATTTTCCTTATTATTAAAAAGAAAACTAGCATTATCGTGCCATTGAACGGTTAAAGTTTTAAAAGTAAATTTTTCCTCTTTGATCACTAAACGTCTTAATATTATGACTTAGCTGTGTTGTAACAAAACTGGTGCAGCAAAATCTGGTTCCTGTACTTAGATCTCGCCATTCTGCATGTTATGTTGGCTCACTCGTAATTTGGAATCTTATCCCGGCGGTGTATCTTAACGTAGCATTTGTTCTATCAAAAAATAAGAAATTATAGTAAACTGTTACATGTTTAAAAACTTAAACCAAAGGCGTTCCTCGCTCTTCGCCCGCAATAAGATACTTCCTGCATTACATATCAGAGACGAAAGAGGTGGCTACTACGTTATCACGCCAGTATCTTTACTTCTCCGCACCCGTGTTGCGCATTGCAGCTCCGGTTTTTAAACATAGATGTCAGGCTCGCGCATGGATTTTAATTTATGATTTACAATTTTTTAAAATTTTGTTACATTTTGAAATTAATTTCACGTTCCTTTTCTGAATCTGTTTTAATATGTAACATCACCTAAAATGATGTTACAATCTAACAAAAATTCTCTGCTTTAAAATGACGAGCAGTTAATAAACCTCGGAACTACTAATAATAATTAAATAATTGATAAGCTGGTTGAATATCGAGTCATAGGTTTATTTAGTTAGTGCGACGTTTCGGCAACTAATTTGACGTCCTTATCACGCAAGTATGAAATTCAAAGTCCTTACATCTAATGTTCAAGTGAGTGTTGTAAGGAAGCAAAACATCAAACCCCCTACACTGTACTAAGAACTTCCTTTGAGCCTTTGATCTGCTAAAATGAATACTAATATTAACATTAAAACATTCAACAAAACCTATTCAATATGAATCTACAATTATGTTTTTTCAGTAGAAGAGATTCGGCCTTTTCTTAAGATAAGCGCCTTTCTCACATAGTGCCAAACGTTTCTCCTATACCAGGGAATCTTGAAATACATTTTTGAATTGCACCTATAATTCACCTATCCTTTCTACATCCAGGATCTAACGCAGAGGTGTGTTCATAGGACTCAAGTAGATGGGTTGGTCTGATTGAAGCTGCGATACTGTATATTTGCTGGTATGTTCTTCCTTGGTGTCCCAGACTATCACTTACGCATATTGCTCTTATTATTCACAATATTTCTTTGTACGTATTTCATAGGCAATCAACTAGTTATATTGACTGATTACCTTATAGCCTCAAATATTAGTGAATGTGAAGATGGAGTAATAATGCACGAAACGTAACGACAGTGGAGAACATTGTAAATAATTGTAGGTCACAAAGAGGACATTCTTGTTTTATTTATAACATAAATACTTTGCGATGTCAAAACACGCTGAATTTAAGCTGAATGAAATTTAGTATTGAAATTTATATTTGCAATTACTTCGTATCAGCCATCCCATGCTATATCATACCATGTATATACCGATTCTCGTCCGATCCATAAAGTCAAGCAGTGTTGATAGTGGTTAGTACTTGGATGGTTGGGGGGAGGGTGACTTTTGTATTATAGCCTTAATGAATTCAGAAACTCCTTACACGTGCGACTGTCCTAATATCTAATTTTAGAAATGTGACTGCTATAATTGAAATATATTGCTAATCCTATTTCATTATAAATGTAATTTCAATTTATTTCAACGCAGCAATAGAAATCATCAAAACAGATCTGGCAATTCTATCTGGCTTTTCGATATGGGGGTAGCAAATTGAAAAGGGTGCTTTCCTGTTTCACTCTGTTTAATCGCTAATGTAAAACTCTAGCCGCAGTACTAGCTTCGGCGAACATTTAAATTCTTTCGACCTTTTGGAAGCCTCAGTACCTTTATGCTGATGACATACGGCTGAATATTTAATCCGTAACAAGTCATAGAACTCTAGTTTCCCCATACATTTATACGTGCCTACTCTATACAGAGACACTTCGATATTTTATTCACCATGTATAAAACAATATTATTCATAATCGATAATTTTTTGCAGGATTGTGAAATATTTAAAGGGTAGAACAGCTTTCGTTTCCACTGTGGTTAGCTCATCGCTATTTCCTGTTCCGGTTCGTACAATACGGTACGTACTTCCGGTATGGGAATGTAATCAGCGTTAGGGTTAATATAAAGATATGCCTTTCCTAACTTTAATTTTATCATTATTTTTGTGTTACAGACGTTCTAGTGATTATGGATTGCCTTAGAGTAAATTCCGTTTTGGTGTTTTCATGTAAAATGATTTGAGTAGTCGTACATTGTTCATTGGTCGTTTTAAGAGGATGGGTAACGAAATCACAGAGTCTTGAGGCGTAAGAGTAGAGTCCCTTTGAAACGCTAATAAAATTATGCAGAGGAAATCTAATCTTGAGAGAATAGAAGACACAATGTAAAGTTTATATGTAGAACAGGTAGTATTTGACTCGCCTAGATAAGAAGGCAAGCTCGAGTGTCGCAAAATAGTCTATGACTTTATCCCGTTAAAGCGTACAGATCCATTAAACCGTTATGGTGTGTTCTGTGGCTGGGTTTGAACATTGTGCAAATCTGGGTTTTAAAAATATCAAACACACAGCAGTTTCGAATAATATTACTTGCGCATCTTTCATATAGGGCTACATCTGTCGTTTGACGTATATACAAATATAGTTTTATGCAATCGAAATTTCGTTTTGACGTATATTGATTTATTTTTATGTAGTCCAAGACTCCATTGACTTTTATTGAATAAATAGTTTTTCGTAATGCAATTCAATTTCTCATTTGATTCCTATTGGATGTAAACATTCCCTTTGATGTAGTCCAAGCTTCATTTTGACTGAAGTCTATATACACAATAGACGTAGACGTATATACAGATTTAGTTTCATGGAATAGAAGTTTCGTTTTGACGTATATTGATTAATTTTTATGTAGTCCAAGACTCCTTTAGCATTTATTGAATATATAGTTTTCGTAATGCAGTTCAGTTTCTCTTTTGACTTCTATTGGATGTAAACTTTTCCTTTGATGTAGTCCAAGTTTCATTTTGAAGTTCAAGCAAGTGTTTATTCAATACACAGAACAAATGATTGTTTTTTTAAGGAGATATCGTTCTAGAATATCCTTTTTCAATTTATTAGTCACTTTAACCATGGAACTAAGAAGATTCGAAATCCGATTCTTGAAACCACAGTCATTTTCCCCGCAACAGTTTTACACCCAAATTATCTGCAAATTTTATTCCTTTTCAAATTATTCACTATATGTGTTTTTAAGCCAATCTTACCGTTCTTTCTCTCCCAGTTTATCATCCATTGTCTTGTAACGATTTTTTATATTACCACCAAGGTCGGTAACGTTCTTTCATATTACTGGCAGACCAGTAATGGGGTCCGAGCAAACGGTTCTAATTGTCGCCACGAGAGACCAGGACTTATCAACGGCCGAGTTAAACAGCTGATTTGTGGGAAGCGTGTGCTGTCCTGTCCCTTATAAATCTGTCAATTAGCAAGCTAGGAAAAAGAGTATTATAGAGATAGTCGTTGAGAGAGGACTTTCACGCGTTCATGGTGACCGAGGGGGAACATTCCTGGGCATGCCAAACTCCGGTGGGAGCCAGTAACCAGCTGAAGGTAATTTGTAGTCCTAATGACGACTCAGAAAAAGTAATTTAAAATTTCTTTTATATTTATTAGAATACATTTTATTTGAACCCACTGTACACGGCCAGTTGAGGATTATTTGTGTTAATTAGGTGTTCTACACGCTATTTCGAGTTCAACATTATTGATTTCTCGATTCATTTTTCTTACAAAAGTTTTGAAAAGTTTCTTAAAAAATAAAGATATTTAAAAAGATCTGATTTTAAAGTATTTAGTTTAACCACTTGTGGATTGCCTTAGAGTTTTCAGTTTTCGGTTACATATTTAAAAATTCGGCCTTTTAATTGTATTAAAAGCAAGACTAAACTCACAGTGCCATCACAAAACACGCAAATCTTAATTCATTTTTACACTTGTACGTCATGAATAAAAATTTATGAAAGTCATCTGTGTTTCGAAAGATTTATAATTTACTGGCCAACTTGAGTTAATCATTGGGTGTAGCCAGGGGGTGATAAAGGGTGCAATAAAATCCGAGAACGCCGTAAAAATACTGCGAATCTCGGCAGTAAACTGAAGATTGTTATATCGTAAGGGGCGAGTGTACGCCGAGAGGGATGGTCGTTGGGTTTATACTGAAGTATTCATACTTTTATAAAGTCGCTACAGCGTATACTGCATGTAGGTTAGTGGTTCAGTGGGGTGAGATGGCAGGGGTAGTATTAGGGGCACCGAGTCACAGAGTAAGGTTTTGTTCTCTCTTGGAAGTTTAATTCTAAAAATTTTATTTTTGAAAGTACATTCGATTATCGAAGACGATGGAGTTAGGTTAGGATTTTGTTTTTATAAAGCTGGAAAATGTAGCTTCGACAAATTTTGTATAAAAGTTGAAATATTTTTAAATAGAAAAATAAATGTTTGAACCGTAGTCGTGAACATTTGGCTAAGACATATTATTTTTACAAACGGTGTAATCCAGAATGAGGACAGGCAACAACTGGACAGTCATTAAGCAGCATTCCACATGAAGTTTATCTGCTCTGATCGGAATAAAGAGAAGGGCCTAGCTGGCCATCCATAGGCTATTCCAAAGGCCAAGGTAACAGTACGTTACATAATTCCGTTCCCTGTTCCTTGTCCGTCGTGTTACAATGTTGTATAAGGGGTAGACTTATTTGCATGATTCGAAAAGAAAGTGTAGTTGCGTCTAGTTAATCGTGGACTTGCTCATTCCCGCTTTCTCGTGTACTACCATTTCTGAAAACATTTTACAAATACAGAATGTTCTACAGATCAACAGCCTCTGCATCCGATATGTCTACACATATTTCCAGATTCGTTGTTATTTCATACCGAAACTAATTTATCATCGAAATCGTCTAATATCGACCGTCTCATGCATGTCAGTGCTTTGATAGGACGTAATTTGTGTGTTTTGAGACTTAAGGAGCTGGTTGCTCTGGATAGTTTCGATTCTCATCCGACTCCACACAAAACATTTTGTGACAACTACCTACTGCGTACTTTCTGAATCCAACCTCAAAACTCGTGACTCCCGTCCGTTTGCTAACCATAGTGGTTAACGCAGTGTTTTGACTGTCCTTATCATGTTTGCAGGAAAGTACTTATACTGACTTAATAAAGCCCTCCAACTCCCTTCTCACGTATTGCGATTTCTTAAGGCCAAGTGCATGGTTAAATGGTCCAATTATAATGTATGGCTAAACTTTAACCATGCCATATACTAAAACAGTTACCTTAACTTCACAAGCAATAAATAAAAAAAATAATTAATTAAATATATAATTAAAGAATAAAAATATGGTACAACTCACAAATATAAATTTTTTATTTCATACGCGTTTCAACGACTAATTTGTCGTCATCCTCAGTGAAGATACACAAATCAAATTAACTAAAAAAACTATTAAACATAACCTATTAATATTTTTTTTTAGTTAATTTGATTTGTGTATCTTCACTGAGGATGACGGCAAATTAGTCGTTGAAACGCGTTTGAAATACAAATTTTTATTTTTGTGAGTTGTACCATGTTTTTATTCTTTAATTATAACTTTCACTCACAAGCCATCTCGAATATTATTTATAATTAAATATATGTATATGAGATTTTTTAAAAAATTAATAAGTTTTTTTGTAAAGAAATCTTATCGACGTATAGTATTTGTGAAGTTATTAGAAACAGATTTCATTACCTAAACGATAGGTAACCAAAATGGACTCTACTTTGTGCTATGTTGATATGGTAAAAATGCACCGTCGGAGTATAGCGCATGTAGGTCAGTAGTTCAGAGAGGGTTGTTATATTCGTGTGTCTGTCAATTTAACTTTTGGGTAATTTAATTTTAAATAATTTTGTATTTTTTGAATTTTTGAACATTAGTAAATAGTGCTGAAAAGATAACGATGCCATTAAAACTCCCAAACAGTTAATTTTTGAACCGTGTTCCGTTTTCAGTAATCATAACTTGTGGCAGTTAAATCCGCTAAACAAATTTCTTTCTCGTAAAATTATTGTAACAATTTACAATTCTCTTTTCCCCTCTGATTTTCTCATATCATTTCTAGATCTAAGAGGATGTATTTTACATTAGTTTATCTACTACATGCTTCCTGTCCACCTATATAACTTTCCCCGTATAATCCAGATATTTTTATTGAAAGTGCTTCACCATTATTAGTAAAATTAGACTTTTCAATGATATAATCATTACCAGAGACGGCAAAATATTTCTGTCCCAATTGGTTTCTTTTTTGTCACGGAAATTATACTGTGGTAAATTCTGATTATTTTAGTATATAATTGATATTTAGATAACACTTTGTAGATATTTATATTTTTTAAAACTTTATATGCATAATTGATTAATTTGACACGCTTGTGTGAAAAGAAGTTATTATTTAGCCAACATGATATAAAAGGAGAGATTCATTTTCTACGAAAGGAAAATTTTAATTATGTCTATAAAAGCTAACCTGTGTCATCCAATACCGTTTGTAACTCTTATGGTTTGAAGTGTTTATTCCAATTTTAATTAATTTTCTTTGAAAACTTGATGCTGTAAAATATAATATCCATATTCTCGGGAACAATTAAGACTACGTAGCTGAGATCGTAGAATTTGCTGAAATACAACTTGAGAAATATGTGGTTCTAGCATTATTTCTAAAAGTAGACCTAGGAATTTAAATTCTCTTTAACAATTACCAAGCATAATTTTAGTTAATTATTTCAATTAATTTCTTCACTATAATTTTATAATTTCTTCAAACAACGAAATCTAATAACTTCACAAATACATCAGTTGTACAGTATTAGTTTGTAAGAAAATTAAATTTAGTTGTTTTCAAATTGTGTTTTAAAACAGGTTTTGTAATATTTTTGTTAGTTTTTAACGTTTTAATTAACTTAGCTAAATCAACTTAAAACTAGTTTAAGGGCGTCTTACTGCTTTTATTTTCTAAGAGAATCATTGACTCGTGAAAAATAACAAACAATGAATACGTTGTTTGACTTAACCTTTATTTATAGATATAAATTTGTTTTACTACACTTGTAATTGCCTAAGAAGGATGAGGTGACAAATAAGTGACGTAGTAATATCGACCGGTCAACTGTCAGGCATTTCTGAACGGTAAAGCTGTAGTTTTTAAGAGGTCGTAAACAGGTGTTAAATATTTGGAGGAACTATATTAGACAAAAGGAATATCGGCTCTTTTATCAAGGAAGAGGTTGCTGATCAGACTGGAACATACCGAAATCTTAGTCGTTAAAAGATGAGGGCTCTCTTCCTTCAGGGTATTTTACAGTATTTCTGTTAAGAAATGTATGAGCAGACTTACATTAAATCTTGGTTTTAGGGAGGAAAACAAATTATTGGGTCCAGATTTGGCGTAGTAACTTTACTATACTTGTAATTGCCTAAGAAGGATGAGGTGACAAATAAGTGACGTAGTAATAGCGACCGGTCAACTGTCAGGCAAACCTGATTGGTTTTGAGAAAAACAAATTATTGGGTCCAGATTTGGCGTAGTAATATATAGAATCATATCGGGAAGTAAAAGTTTGGGAAGCAAAAAACAGTCATACCAGAAAGAGAGAAAGATGGAATTAAATGAGCTTTAGAAGTCAATCGTTAGACAAACAACTTTGTACCCGTAGCTTCTCCTTAGAAGGAACCGATGAGATAATTATTTATCCTACGTAACGAATAGTTATATAAATACATTTACAGATACAAGTAAGAAAGCATTCTCACCTCAGACCGATTTCCTAGATTATTATCAGACGAAATATAAGGGCGGATTTTGTATTTTGTTTGTAAGTTTCAGTTGATCATTGCAGGGATGGAGATGGGGGTAGTAAAAACACAGGCGGCCATAAAAAGGGCATAAATCACAGCCATAAACGCAAGATTGTTATATTCTTGCAGTTGCGGAGGGTAAGAAATATTCAATAAAGCAGAAGGGTGCTGAGTTAACCCCCCCCCCCGACAGGAGTTTTTGATTTATGTTTGTAGACTGAAGATGTTTTCAAGTTTTGGAATAAAGTTTTTCATTGCTGTGTAGGATTATTTAGTTGTGATCGTTAGCGCGCACGTAGCAGATGCTGTTGCCACGTGAGGTCACGTGAGTGTTTTAGAAGGGAGGGGTTAAAGTCGAGAATCAGGATTAATTACCTACAACTTACCAGACATTTTTAATAAGATAGTTGGGTTCATTCGAACTATATGCATATAATGTAAAATGTGTACCATTAACAGTATGAAGATTCAGTGGGTTTACCTTCGTTCTAAATGATAATTACAGATAGGGCAGTACTTCTTGTGCTAACTAGTCTGTTCGCAGGGATATGTAGACGATTGTTCATGAAGCCGCCCTGTGAGATTTTCGAACACAGCCAATTAATGTGAAAAAAGCTTGAAGGACTCTATCAATAGCCTCCATTCTGTTGCATTGTAATTAAAATTTAGACGGTTCATCAAACCATATATGTATCAGCAAGCAACAAGATCATCTTTATTTTAAACACAAGAAGCACATCTGAATGCCGTTTTCTGTAATGTGAGATCCTGACATCAGGTGTTGGAGAAGATTCCATAATTGTAATATAGAGCCTAGAAGGTCTGCTTTTCCTGTGACAAATCAAAGTCTCAAACGAGATCATTCATCAAAATCAGGGTCGTGCGATGTGGTAGGCGTGGCTAGTTTTTCCTCACCCGTACTATCTTCATTTACTAGTTCCGATACATAGTTTTGAGAAGGTGTTGGAACTGGTAGAGTGTCCGAATGTGGAGTAGGTCTAATAGCAGACGGAAGAATAGGATATTTAACTGTTTTTATTTTCTTCACTGACAATCCTGTCTTTTTGGGTGGAGTCAAGCAGAAATACCAATCGTCAGTGAGATTTTTAGGCTCTTGGCAAACCATAGGAACAGCGAAAGTCATATATAGTTTTTAGTTTCACAGCCATTCTCTTAGAGTAACTGAGCAAGAATTGCAACATATATGTGGAGCCCATGACTTATCCTGGTCCTCTACCTTTACACCAATGTAATGCCGTTTTAACAAGAGAAGTCAAGTTGCATTTCTGTGATGAAAATATTATTTCGCCACAATTGTAACACAAATTGTTCGCTAAATTTACACGTTTTCGTGATATATTGATTCAACAAGTTCAAAACTTTCCAAACATTAAAAAAATCCATATCTTGCATTTTTAGAATATTAAGAAATCCAAACATCTGCACTAACTACGACATAACCTATGATCAAGAACAGGGACAATGATCAAATTCATGTGTATAAACTAAAAAGAGCTAATGAGTTGCCAGTTGACAGGTATGCCAACTCCCAAAAACAAAATTTATCCGAAACTGAAAATTTGTGCTATAGATAATAACATGACAACATACCTCAAAAACCAAAGTTTATCGGTCTGTTTTTATGGTCATTTTTGAACTCAGCAGGTGAAAATACACGGGCATTAGTTATTTTAAAACCCAAAACATTTTCATTAGTGTGCAGTGTTATTGTATAAATAAAGAAATTTAAACGTAGTTTAATTTAATCAATTAATTACGTTTCCAAATTATGCGTCATTTAGAAATAAACTATCCCTTGCAAAATATAACCATTGTACTATTTAAATCGT
This sequence comes from Prosapia bicincta, assembly GCA_036971475.1. Classification (NCBI taxonomy): domain Eukaryota; kingdom Metazoa; phylum Arthropoda; class Insecta; order Hemiptera; family Cercopidae; genus Prosapia; species Prosapia bicincta. The sequence continues at coordinate 287,411,929 of JBAIZL010000001.1, forward strand.
AATTTAAATCCCACAGGCGAAATTATTTATACATGACTCTCGCCAGGATCAAGATTAGCGAACTCGACGTTTCGCCGTTAATTAAAGAAAGGGAATTTCCAACGCTGCGTTGCCAATCCCGCTAATAAGAAATGACCGGGTATCAATCTATGCCTTTACAATTCACAATTAGCGATGATAAATCCACTATCGACGTTAATTAAAAGTTTCATCTGCGCTTTCTGGTGGTTGTGTTTGTAACTAAGGACTTTTAGTAATGGCGAGAAAGGAAGCACAGTACGAAAAATTGACAACGTGAGCGTACGGCAATGTAAAATGAGTTATTATTTATTAACGCTTTCGTCACTCAGTAAGCAATAATTTATTTATGGGTGTTGTATGTGAGAGAGCGCGCGCGCGTAGTATTGACTGAGTGGCGCATGTGGTGCATTTGTTATTCTCTCAGATTTTCCTATAAAGGGTATACTCTTGTAATTGTTATATATATATATATATATATATATATATATATATATATAAAGTAATAAGTCAAAATACAAATACAAGAATTATGATTGAATTTACAATTCAAAGCTTTTTGTTGGCGAACAGTACCAACATCATCAGGAATATTAAACAATTAAAATTAACATATGTGCAAACTAGATCAAATAAACAGCGTTGCCAAATTTATTACAATGTTGTCAAACTTTTATTTTGCTGCCCTATCATCACAAACACTGAATATAGTATCAAATTTAGATTTTACTTGTATTTGTTCATTTATCAACTCATTATTAGTATTATATTTATGTATTCCTAAAGCCTCATAAATATTCATTCTTAGGCCTTTGTTAGTTTCTTTTACAAGTATCATATTATCTATATAAGGAAATATGTGATTATTATCAATACAATGACTAGCAAAATTTGATTTATAAATTTCTGGCTTTTTATATGTATTAAAATGCTCTTTATATCTATCTTTAAGTTTTTTCTTAATTTGTACTTAAGTAAAATGTACTTACGAAATAAAATCAATAAAATTATTCTCCTATGATATCATTCAAGGTATGAGTTACTAACATATTTTTAAATATTATATTTAATGACAATAAATGGATGATTACATTCAGGGACTAAAGTCTATTTCTTATGTTTACTTCTTTAATTATTATTATTCAAATATCCTTTTTGTAATCTTGTTTTTATACACTAAGTTGATCTAATATCAATATATCAACATTTAATCTTGCAGTTATAGAGACATGCAATGATTGTACAAACTGTAGATCTTATTCGCCAAATTTGCTGTTTGTTATCACTATATTGTTTATTCTAACTATAATCTTCCTATATGAGTCTTAACTAAGTCCTTTTGTTTATAGTGATAGATAATTATTTTTCTTCATCAAAAACCTTGATAGGTGATTATATTGTAATCGTAGATTATTGATGATTGTTTAATCAAGCAGATAAGATAACAACTAATATTTTAAGCGTAGTACTGTTATATGATCAGTCCAGATATAGTCATAGAACTATAAGATACTTAGACAATTTTAATAATGCTGATACTGACAATCAGCGAAAAGCTTCAATGTATGAAGAAAACAAATAAAAATTCTTATTTATGAAAGTGTCCTTAAATTGTATATATATATATATATATATATATATATATATATATATATATTAAAACAACACAGGTTATTCAAATACAAGAATATTTATTATTTTATATCCAAAGCTTTTCGTTGGCAAACAGTACCAACATCATCAGGAATGAAAATTACAATCTGAGAAATTGTAATTTTCATTCCTGATGATGTTGGTATTGTTTGCCAACGAAAAGCTTTGGATATAAAATAATAAATATTCTTGTATTTGAATAACCTGTGTAGTTTTAAATTATTAAACAAGAAAACGTATTATATATATATATATATATATATATATATATATATATATATATATGTATGTATACATATACACACATATAATCGTATATATATATATATATATAATAAAAAATATGACTTATATTATAAAAAATTCGGAAAAGCCTACAATGTAAACAAATATATGTCTATATTAACCTGAATAATTATAAAGACCTAATTATTTAGAAATCTAAAAGTGTAACCGTAGCTATTACAAGGTCTCTGAAATTAATCTTTGTATTATTTGAAGTTAAAATATCTTTATGTTATGTATATTGTAACGGGTAGCCCTTTTACATCGGGGGGGTAAGTTTTATCATTTATTTGGAATGTGTTATTATTAATTGTTAATTGCTTATTATCAACATAATTAATTTTACTTACCAGGGCTTCTAGTTCTAACGCCACAGCTCAGGCAAATTACTGTCTGTCTGGGCCGTTGTTCATATCTTGAAGCTAGAAGTAGGATACTTGTGAAATAAGAATTGAAAGTTTTAAAATACAAAGTTAAACAATTTATTAATTAATGACAAATAACAAAAGAACAAATGACACCAATGTGTCGAGTAATTAACTTTTAATTGCTGCTAACTATTCCATACATTTTAATTACTTATTAACCTTTAACATTTATATATATCGAGAAGGTAGTAACTTAAGTTTTCCTATTTAATTTTAGAAATGAATATTCAAAGGCGATTTCTACCGTTAATGTGTTAATAGTTTATCATTTAAAATTCAACTTAGTTAACATTAAAATAAATTTTATTCATCATTATCTAAAACGTACCTGGTTGTGCACATTACTTGTAAAACACTATAACACATATCATTAAACATTGCACATCACTTTTGTACACTAATCACTTAACACATCGGTCTTGCAAATCAGCGCTCTTCAACAAAAATGATTTAAACTTTTACTTATTTAGAACACATAAATAATCGCTTCTGACTTCTTCTTATGTTGCGTTAATAAAATTTGGTATCGGCCTTGACATCCTAAATTTTGAATACTGGAAGCTTACAAATTTCTAAGTTATGTCCGAAAATGCCATCGCGTCCGTCTCGTTCAAAGACTTTTAGTGAAGTGGGGTCGTTGCAAGGATGCGTTAACTGAAATTTTCAAACAAACTCCCACCCTTATTTATATATATGAATATTCTGATTGGTTCACAAGTATCGCCTCAGCTTACGTCACATGGCGTGATGTGGTTAATTACCTTAAGTTACTAAATCGTACAATATTTTTCAATTTCGCCCGCTAGGAGCGCTTACTACCTACGCTAGATTCACAATGTGCAACAAGAAAACAAACATTTTTTTATATTGGGACGGTATAATTATTAAATAAAAATTAAATATATAAATGAATTTATATGTAACACCTTATTTTTAAGAGTGTTACAATATATATATAAATATCAAACAACAAACACATATTTATGTTAAAATTTCCTATACTGCTTTTCTTGTTATATACTGTAGTGAACAAAATTATTAAACGTAAAAATTAGTATCATAAATATTTTATGTTTTATTTGCAACTTTCATTCTGTTGACACGTGCCCTGTCGGACGTGCTGGGGAGGGATGGACTAGATAACCCTCACTGGGATAATGGGTTAGTAATTGTCACTTGTTTGTGAAAAACAAATCGATAACATACAAATCTCCACAATATCGAGCGAATCTATTTTCTCCCACCATAGTGACGAACGTTTTAGATGGGCTTTGTTTGTTGCCGACGAATAATATCAAAAAGCGCGTTTTCACCAATCTGTAACCTCATCCGATCAGATTGTCGTAACTGTGTTTAAAGTTGTGCACTTTTAATAAAGCTAGCCTAAATCCTACTGAATACAAACGGTACAGCTCCGTTTTTAGTTGGTTCCAGCTCAAGACGCATTTTAAATATATTGTATCTTCTACTACTAGTTTTACTGCTCTCTATTTTCTTTCTTTTACCCATATTACTTTATCCTAGTCACTTGACCTTATTCACCTTATTGTAATATCCTTAACAATCATGTAATACTTGTATATTCTATATAAGTAAAAATGAATACTTGTCT
>JBAIZL010000001.1:287420924-287465924 GCA_036971475.1 Prosapia bicincta
CACACACACACACACACACACACACACACACACACACACACACACACACACACACACACACACACACACACACACACACACACACACACACACACACACACACACACACACACACACACACACACACACACACACACACACACACACACACACACACACACACACACACACACACACACACACACACACACACACACACACACACACACACACACACACACACACACACACACACACACACACACACACACACACACACACACACACACACACACACACACACACACACACACACACACACACACACACACACACACACACACACACACACACACACACACACACACACACACACACACACACACACACACACACACACACACACACACACACACACACACACACACACACACACACACACACACACACACACACACACACACACACACACACACACACACACACACACACACACACACACACACACACACACACACACACACACACACACACACACACATATATATATATTTGAAAATTAAATATTCCAAGAATTGTAAATTGTCATGACATTTAATTTTAAATGACTATTCACTTTATTAAGTACAAAATAGATTTGAAAATTTATATTTCAACTAGAAATATTTTAACTTGATGTAAATTAAGAAACTTGTGAATGCAAGAATCAACATTTTTGAATTTGCAACTTAGTATGTTTTCATTTCCAATCAATTTTGGTTATCATCACCAATCAACGGAAGTGACTAAGGCAAAATAGTTTAAATAAACCAACAATTATCAAATAACCAAAATGAAAAACCTAACAAATAAATATAATTCACCAAGAAACAATATAAAGAATAGCTTATAAAACTTAACATTAACAATATAATAATAAAGATGTAACAATAATTATAGAACTAAAAATAACAATAAAATATAAACCAATAAATAAAAAAGTTACAACAAATAACAATATAATACTAAATAATTATAAAAATAGTTAAAACATAACTATAAGTATTATTTAAAAAATAAATAAATATTATTAGCACTGTAATAAAAGCATGCAATATATATATATATATATAACTTAAATAAATAAATTCTAGACACAAAACACACACACAGACACAAAGAAATATATGTAGAAATATAAAAAGATATAATATTTTTAAATATTAAATTTCAAAAAATTATGTTCAAATGGTGCAAGAGAGCGATGACTCGGTCAATGGCCGTGGCTCGTCTCTTAACACCACTTATAAACTGCCTTCCACATTAAAATGGGCACAAGTATTGGTTAAACTAACACAATCGCCAAAATACGATTTATAGTGAAGATATCACCACAGTACTGACATGATGGTGGATATTCACGACGCATCAAATATCCATGAGCTGCAAAAAAAGACGGCGTGTAACCACCACTTCCTCCCTACGGTTTGAACGAATCGAAGAGCTCCATGGTCGAACGGTATCTCTAATTTCCCTCAGCTTATTCTAAATGACTGTATGCCATTCGTCATTCCAAGCAGCGAGCAATAAATGTTTCAGATGCACACGTAATCAGATGCCATAACCGTTGCCATAACAAAGGACACCTAACTTGTAGCATTCTTCGCCGCTTCATCCGCTTTTGCGATTCCGAGTATTTCGCAGTGTCCAGGTACCCAACAGAATTTTAACCCCCTCACCTCAATTAAATCCTGTATAGAGCATACGAAATGTCCCCAACTAAAGGGAAAACGAGAAAACAATTAACAGGGAAAATATCCTGAAGAGCCTGAAGAGCACGTTTGGAATCAGAACACAAAATATAGTGGGAAGATCGAGATTGAATTACAGTTAACGGTTTTAAAATAGCAAATAGTTTTGCCGTGAAAACACTGCAAGCTGAGGACAGGATATTGATTGATATAAAATATTTAGAAATGGTAGGAGGTGAAAGATAGAAGAAGCTGGATGTAGCCTTTTAAAAGTTTGAAATTCTTTGGAGGCATGATTTACAAATGGATCCAACTCTAATTGATTGCATGGCTTTACTAACAACTGTCCAAATCTCTAGTACAAGTTTACAATTTAATGTAATAAACCATTTTCGTTGGGAGATGAAACAATTCAGTGCTTACAATTTCAATGATGTAATTGGTATCCAGTTGTGTAAAAAGTTATAAAATAACGACTAAAAATTCTTCCAGCTATTAGTCAACTAAATATAACGCTGCTCAATTTTATATAGGAAGAAACGGTTACACCTTATGGCTGCCTGTAATATGAAAAAAGCCACCTCATAGTATATAAATTTAAAGTAGACAGGTCAATTGTTAGGAACCTAGTTTATTTCATAAAACGCTTTGTCTTAGAACAACAATTTTAAAACGGCAATTTCTTTGCTTCGTTAACTTGTCAAGTGAAGTTTTATAAGGAAATAAAAGTAATAAAAACATTAATGTCAAGTTTATTATATTTATTGTGTGTTTTATGATCACAGAGCCGTTCCGTCGGAATCAAGGAATAAAAGCGACTTACGGCGGAAGCGGTGAACGCTGTTACGGTAACTGGAAATAAAAATGTGCGACAAAACTGTAGACATGTCGCACTGGCCGCGAACCCTCAGGGGCGGTTTTACCGTTTGTATTTAAGGAACGTCTGGAATTAGTTTAATTCAGAGTGGAGTAACTAGTAACTCGGATTTAATTTAAAAGATTGGTCTTTTTAAAACTTATCTTTCTCCAGATTTTATTTAATATTTGAAATTAACTTGGTTACATTTATCAAATTATATTTGGATATTTGGATCGAAAGTAATAGAATATTTTAAGGGTTATAAATATTAAAAGAAATAATTACTTTAATTGTAAGAACCATCCAATGAGATGTGACTTCTGTAAGGTCCCTTAGTTGTAAGAACCATCCAATGAGATATGACTTCTGTAAGGTCCCTTAGTTGTAAGAACCATCCAATGAGATGTGACTTCTGTAAGGTCCCTTAGTTGTAAGAACCATCCAATGAGATATGACTTCTGTAAGGTCCCTTAGTTGTAAGAACCATCCAATGAGATGTGACTTCTGTAAGGTCCCTTAGTTGTAAGAACCATCCAATGAGATATGACTTCTGTAAGGTCCCTTAATTGTAAGAACCATCCAATGAGATGTGACTTCTGTAAGGTCCCTTAGTTGTGAGAACCATCCAATGAGATGTGACTTCTGTAAGGTCCCTTAATTGTAAGAACCATCCAATGAGATGTGACTTCTGTAAGGTCCCTTAGTTGTAAGAACCATCCAATGAGATGTGACTTCTGTAAGGTCCCTTAGTTGTGAGAACAATCCAATGAGATGTGACTTCTGTAAGGTCCCTTAGTTGTAAGAACCATCCAATGAGATGTGACTTCTGTAAGGTCCCTTAGTTGTAAGAACCATCCAATGAGATGTGACTTCTGTAAGGTCCCTTAGTTGTAAGAACCATCCAATGAGATGTGACTTCTGTAAGGTCCCTTAATTGTAAGAACCATCCAATGAGATGTGACTTCTGTAAGGTCCCTTAGTTGTAAGAACCATCCAATGAGATGTGACTTCTGTAAGGTCCCTTAGTTGTGAGAACAATCCAATGAGATGTGACTCGTAGACGGACCGTTATGTGTGAACTATCCAATGATATGTGACTCATAATATCCGTTACCTGCAAGAACCATTAAATGAGAAGTGACTCGTTAAAGGGCCCTTATATGTCAGGACCATCCAATGAGATATGACTCACAGAGGGACCATAAGGCGTGGGGACAATACAATCAGATGTGTTTAAAATGAGATTAAATGAGAAGTGAAAATAACGTAACTTAAAATAATAATTTTACGTAACGTAAGGGGGTATTGTATAGCTAATCAGTAGCGTTATGCTATGCACTATCAACATTGTTTTTGGTAGTTATTTAAAAATCATAACTCTCCCAGTTTGATACCGCCTGTGTGACAACATCAGACTAGAATTACGACCTTGAACACACGTTCTTTACAGGTTCTCCAGTAACCACATCATAGTAGTTGGGCCGTCTTCAGGACTAATTCTGATTTATGCATTGCTTTATAGGAAATACGAACATATACATTTATCCTTATATCCTCTCCACCTCTTACAACATTAGCGTCCTAGTGATCCTTCTGTACAACCACCTTACGTTCCGACACTACATACGCCCGTTAAACCAACAGAGACTTACTTGATCGGGTTTCATGAAGAATCATGACATTTAAGTTTCAATGATAGTCTTCTAAAGCCCACTATAGGAGCTCCCGCTCAGGCGACAGTGGTCGGCACAAAATCGTTGCCGTAGAGCCTAAGAAGGCAACACTAGTGCTTATACCAGAGCCTACGTTTCTACGTTACATACACCAGTTACACCAACAGAGACTTATTTCATCGGATTTCATGAAGAATCATGATATTTAAGTTTATAATGATAGACCTATAAAGCCCAGCATACCAACTCCCGCTCAAGCGACAGTGGTCGTCTCAACCACACCAGCGGTAAGAGCACAAAGTCGTTGCTGTAGAGCCTAAGAAAGCAACACTATTGCTTATACCAGAGCCCACGTTTCGACGTTACACACACCAATTACACCAACAGAGACTTATTTCATCGGATTTCGTAAATAATTGTACATTTACGTTTCAATGATATTCTTTTAAAGCGCAGCATACCAACTCCCGCTCAGGTGATAGTGATCGGCTCAAAATCGTTGCTGTATAACCTAAGAAGGTGACACTAGTGCCTAAAAATGAGCTTACGTTTCGGCTGCAAGTCGAAACTCACAATTTTATCGTCACTTCGTCTTGATTTTGTTACGAGTTTTATTTTATATAAGAAATATAATTTCCCAAACTAAACACGATAAGCGCTTTTCTAAATCAGCGTCGTTTAATCAATAAAGCCCGGGGATGTCGTATTTATCGTTTTGCTACCACGTTGGATAACCCCACGTTATCGATTCGTCAGCCGCGTATTTCCAGCACAAAGAATGAATCGTAAATACTTAATCAGCTGCTGTTTATACACGGCCAGAAGCTCGCCACTTTCTATTCATCCGATAGTGCTGACATATGTTGGCACATAAATTACAGGTGTATTCAATGACGTTTATTTGACTGTTTACGGTAAAAGTCATTTGCACATATTGTAAAATATATTGCAAAAACTGTATTGCAAAACTCTTGGATGTTGTTCATGACGATTGGGAAACCTTTTCCTTTTAGAATTTATAAACCAAGAAGACTTGAAATCTTTTTCACCTGCTGCAATACAGTAACTTGATTTCTATAAACCAAAGAATAAAAAGGTATAATCATCAGAAATAAAGGAAAAAAATGGAAGTTTTTTTCAATTCCCACTATTAGTTCACACTATTCTACATATATCTTCTAATTTTCAAGCTGTAGTAAAATACTTTTTATTCATCCTCAAATACATTTTTTAAAACTTTTAGTACATGGTTTCGATGTTATCACAGTTTTTCAAATAATAATTCATGAATTAAATATAATAATGATATAGATTTATATTAGTTAAATCCATCTTCACTTGAGTTATTAGTTTTTAACTAAAAATATGTTAATTAAAAAATATGTTGTTACACTTGCCTATAGTAGCACTTACATTTGATGACGGCCGTTTCGGGAGATGTATCGGTTTGTCAACTCGGGCAGTAACTCGAATCAGGGTTATTAGGTTGTTAGAACACTATTGGTAGTATGGATGCTAGGTAAATTTGAAAAAAACAACCCAATGTTAAAGAGATGGGAAACCCTAACCTGACCAAAGATTATTGTATTTCCAAGCGATCAATATCATGATTGTCATTACTCGAAAAATCTATAAGTCAATGACCTTACAATGGTTTTTGAATAATAGATAGGATTTAATGTTATTTGCAAGACTCTTAGCTCTGGGATACGGAAAAGAATATTGTATAAGTAAACACCAGTAAACATTTCCTCTTTAGGGGTATTAGGAAGGTTTCTACCATTTACTCCCTTGAGTATGATTAGGAAAAAGTTGGGATAAGGGAAATAAAAATATGGCCAATGGAGTAATATAAAGTTCCCTGTAGTTCGAGTAAAAATTACATTTCGCGTTGACACGGTCACTTATGTCAAGTTATACGGGGTTAATGAAACGTGGCCCTCATTAAAATATACTTTCTTCTCAAATTAAGGTAAAACTTTTCTTGGCTTGACTTTGATGAACAATCCTGGTTATGGAGCAAACGAGACACACACACACACACACACACACACTGCACGATGAATTTCACATATTAGCCACTAGCATGAACAGCTCCCCGATGATGACTGCACAGATTCTCGAAACATTGGGCAAAACATAAAACAATAATATAAATCCAACAATAGATAAGTATATTTCTGCATTACATTTTAATAATTACATTTTTTGAACCCTTATTGTCACAAAATGTAACTCACTTCAATTATTCTCGACTCAATTTCAGTTGACTCACTTAAATTATTTTCCACTTGTCTACCAAGTCCCAAAGGATGGATATTTTACAGACTTCCCTTTTATGGAAAAGAGCAAATATAACTTGTACATTTTATTGACAATAACATATGTTTCTGCAGTAAATACGACCTCATAAACACAACATAAGTGGACGTTAGATGCAGTAAAGTTGTCTACAGAACTCAGCGCTTCCTTTCTTTTGTGTAACCCATTTTTAACAGAATTTTATTGTATTGTTTTTGCAGTCTTTTTTAACAGATTGGTTTTTATAATGGTTGAAAGTATATTTCACAAAATTTATTATTTGAGCTTAGTTGGAAGCACAAAATGACGGAGCCCTATGTGGTTATTTTGTGTTTTAAACATACCGGGTGCATGTTTAAGGTCACAACGTCAATGCAACCCATTGACGAATATCCTTAAGTAGAACTGCATCACGCGAATTTATGTTGGACGTAGAAACTTCATTATTGATCAGTTTAATAGGAACGATGGCTCATTAATTCATTCATTATAAACCTACAGTTTCAGTGTTAAAACAAGCATGTTTTGGCTAATGACAATATTAGTGTATAAAATTGCTTCAGTAGAGTTGTCACAGTAATACAAATGAAGTAGTGATTGTTAACTTTAGGGCAAAATCGACACACTTAATGAAGGGATAGTTATACAGGTGTAGCCCAGAGTTTTTATTTAGGCAACACATCTCTAAAAATAGTGGAGGCAAGCCTACGTCAATAGCTGCTGTTTGTCATCTACCTTACTCACTCAGTCAATGATTGTCACTCAAAATGTGTGCGTTTTGTAATTATTCCCGACTAAAGTTGTTTGGGCTACGCCTATAGCACGTGCGACCTTTTGTGTTATGAGTGATCCACTCATGCCTGGTTATCGTGCAGGTATTTTGGATGAACGTATGTATGCTTGCTTGTCAGATGAAGAGAAAAACCTCGTATCTTACTGCACTAAACCTAAGAAGGCTGTACTTCTGTCCTCGATGCATGAGGACCACAAGATTGGCCAAGATTCAGGGGATTTATAGAGCCCCGAAATAATTACTTTTTATAACAATACAAAAATTGGAGGTGAGGTATTAGACCAAATGTGAGCCAAATACGATGTAGCAATAAATACGAAACGATGGAGTATGGTTTTTTTATATCCTCTAAATATAGCAGTCATCAACGCGTCCAGAATTTACATTGCTAACAAATCAGGAGGGTCACCATCGTCAAGAAGTAAGTTTATTACAAACATTGCTTGGGATCTAATTGTTCCTAAAGTAAGAGAAAGGGTTGATGTTACTATGCTACCTACAGAATTAAAGAGGCGAGCAAGAAACCTTCTTGGGACCGATGAACCCCGGCTGAACGCAACCTATAGGCAACAAGGTTGGGCGCTGTTACAGGTGCGATAAAGGGAGGGATAGGTCACCCTGGAAGTGGTACAACCAACATGGAAATGTGCCTGACCACACCAAAGAGGCGAGCAAGAAACCTTCTTGGGACCGATGAACCCCGGCTGAACGCAACCTATAGGCAACAAGGTTGGGCGCTGTTACAGGTGCGATAAAGGGAGGGATAGATCACCCTGGAAGTGGTACAACCAACATGGAAATGTGCCTGACCACACCCTGCTAGTATGTAACATTTGTATGTAAGTTACAATCCAGTACAACATTTTTAAGAACAATAGTAATATCTTTGTTTGTAAGTGCATAGTCCTACCCTTTTAACCTGAAATGTATTTATTTGGTCAACATCAATTTTTTACATATAACAATGTATTTTAAATATTTTTATAAAATCTTTATACTATTTTTGATAAATTATAATTGAAAATAAATGTATTTCATGTTATCATTGTCCTGAATTTGTTTTAGTTTTATGCTCCTAAATTTGGGAGTATTTTGTAGTGTAAAATTAATATAATCTGATTACAATGTTTATAACAAATTTAAAATTAAAATCTTACATTTATGTTTTACAAATATGTTACAAAGTATATTAGAAAACAGTTACGACAGTAAGAAATTTTAAAAATATTTTTAAATAATAAATTTTTAATAAAAAAGAGAGTGGGCTACAGTGGTAGCCCATGCGCCTAAATGTGTTACTTTTAACCACGCGCCTATCGAAGGGTTAAAAACAATGAAAATATCAATAGCCTTATGATAGATGTTGGTTACTTTGTTTACGTACAGTTTTATCTATCTTAATTATCCTACTATATTTATCCTACTATAATTATGCTACTATTAAACTACTAATTTTATTAATATAAAAAGCTTGAGTGAATCGTAGGTATAATTTGTACAAATTGAATTTAAAAATTACAGAATGTTATTTAGAAGTAAACTGATAACTTGCGAAATAATATATCTTGGGAGAACTGTGAAAATCAGATTCTCGGAACATCTGATTAAAAGCTTCAATTATGCGTATTGGTCTCCAGACCGTATGTTACACTGCTTCGACGAAAACGCAAAGTTATATGTCTAGGACCACTCGACCGACAGACAAAACATCTTGTTACGTCATCAAAATTCATCAATCTGTGTTTAAGTAATAGTTTAAATTTGTGTCACGTAGGCGTTGAAATCTTCAACTGCGTTTATTTTTCTCCAGACCGTATGTTACACTGCTTCGACGAAAACGCAATGTTAAAGAACTATGGCCACTCGACAGACAGACGAAACATCTTGTTACGTCATCAAAATTCATCCCTCAGTGTTTAAGTAAGAGTCTGAATGTGTGTCACGTAGGGGTTGAAGCTTCATCAAGTTTTATTGGTTGTAAAGGGGTAAGCCTGTAATGCCTATACAACGCGCCTAATTACTTAGCAAATGGTTCAAGTGTTTTGGAAGCTTTGCTGGTAGCGTTGTAACTGTTGTATGCCTCGCCGTGTGAAATGGTAATATGCCGCTTTACAAGCCTCATCATATGGTTGCCACGTCACGATCGTATGTTTCCGATAAATATACAGTATTATTGAGTCACTCCATGCTAAGAAAATACCATTGTAAATCGATAAATTATTTGGATGTTTGGTTTGAATACAGTTAACAATCTTAATGCCTTATAAGGGGCTAAGATAGTGTTATCGACATTTGAAACAATATTCTCTACTTTAATATATCAGATTACTCGTTTCGGACAGCCGACATTATCATAAGAGTATATAGGTTGCGGATACATAGCTGCAACTACACGTCAATATACATTGAAATAAAATTACAAATATATTTTTAGCCATCGGCATTGTAGAAGGGTTTGTCCGCTTCGATATCGCTTTCATTAAATTACAAACTAGCGATTTTAATGAGAAACAGAGTTGACAAGTTGATTAAATTTCTTAAGGCACTTTCGTGTTCCTTCCAATTTTTGTCATAATATGGTCATAGGCCATCCCCAGTATACGGGAAATAGAGAGCGCTTCCTCAGTGACGTTCTTTTGGACTTGTAATACCTTTCGAATTTCAATGATAATTATTTACATATTGATTCAAAATGTTCTGTTCAGTTTATCCAACGCAATTACTAATTCATGAGATTATTTAGTTTTTATGTTTAAAACATTTTCATATTACATTTTCTATATATTTCTATATATATATATATACATATATATATATATACATATATATATATATATATATATATATATGGTTTGTGTTTGTAATATATATTAAGTGATAACTATTGTTATGCTATCAAATATAAATCTTATATTTGACTTCATACAACAACTGTTGTAATGCCTGTAGGTTTTGTTAATTTCTTTATTATGCGACTACCTATTAAAATTGAAATAATTTTATTAAATGTTACCAATTGATAAATATATTAATCTATTTTCTTTTGTTTTTGCTGTAATGGATTCATTATAATGATAATTAATTATACATTTTCTTTTAAATTTTAAAAATGAAAACGGCTTAAAACGCGTAGGGCACTTTTTAAGAACCAAGATCAATTGAATTCATAAACTAAATTTTAAATCAGTTCATTACGGTCTTTTGATGGAAGTCTATTCACTACATTTTTCATTCAAGTTTTTACTTCTGTTAGTAAGTTCCACAACTGCAACTTTGTTGGGTTTAAGTGAAAGATAAAATTTTAATATATTATTTTAGTTGTGTTGTGTATAAATTTAGGGGTCTGATATTTAACCTATTTATTGTCTTTCCTATTTGTATTTCTGTATTATCTTGATTCAGTTTTAGAGTTTTTCTCGTAGTATTAAGTTTCTTATTTCATTAATTTTGTGTATATGTTTGTAAATGCAAGCTTGTGCAATCTGTTTACAACAAAAAAATTATCTGAGATGTATATTGTCTAATTATCTATTACTTATCACATAAATAATTAAACTAATTAAAGATCTGTGACGCAAGTAGAGTGAGAATCTTGTTACGTTCAACGAATGATGTCAGAAAACCGATACAATCCTGTTGTCACTTTATACGCACTAATTGCGAGTTCGGGCTTTGACAACGGCGGCTTATTTCGGTGATGTCATTTCATTTCTTGAGCTTTATTAGATGTATCCGCTTTTCTTTGCAACGTGTCTATTATTTGCCTTGCAGCTTTGCAGTTACTGGAAAATACGACCCACTCACTTTATATAAATCAAATTCTAATAAGTATGTGAATTCAAAGAGGATTGTGTTGTATGTGTGTGTGGGTGTGTGTGCGCGCGCGCGTGGGTGTGTGTTTGTGTGTGTGTGAGAAAGAGAGTGAAGACGAAAGAGAGGAAATGTTGGAGCAGAAAAGAATACACTTTCATTTAGAGCTGCTCCGAGTAAAAGAGAGAAAAAAAAAGAAAAATAAGATTTAAAAAGTTAAAAATTTGTGTATGGTAAAGACAGAACTTTGTTCGTGAGAGAGAACAAAGAGAAAGAGAAAACCTAAAAAGAAGTAAACAGAATCCCACTATATGAAAAATAAATAAAATATGTTGGAATTAAAGAGAAAAGAGAGGGGAGACAAGTAAAAGTAGTGTTAAATATCAAATATTTTATGTGTTTTTGTGCACGCTTGTGCGTGTGCATGTCCTTGCGCGCTTGTTCGACGGACAGAGAGGGAGCTACAAAGAAACTTACTACACTGTCTTATTGAACTATTTATAGATGAAAAAACCTATAATATCAAAATAATAATTAGATCCATACAATTAATAACAACAGTCATTAGCTTGATTCTATATTTCTATACCTGTTTGTAGCTAGCGTTTCCTTTAGGTTTGTTTATTTCAGGATATATTCTAAAAACACAGTCTTTTTTCCGTTTGAGTTGTTTAAATTCGAAAAGTTATCTCTTCAGGCCGGAAATGGTTTACGAGATGGAAGAATGTTGTATGTCTTTGAATTGGACAAGTTTGATTGGAAACTCCGAGCGCCACTGCTTCTCCTATAGCCTCATATCAATCGCGCCAGATCTAAACTAAGCGGCTCCATCTGTTTTCAATACGTCATCTTTCTTGCGCTTGGGTCACGTGACTCGGCCTGTCGTTTTCTTTCTATTCTTCCGTTTGTTTTAAAATTGGATTTGTTTTTTTCTCAACAGAATTGTTTGTTATCTTGAAAATACGTGAATGTATATTACGAGAAGAGTATAAAGATTTTATGTTTTTCTTGTGTTTGGCTTTTAATGTTCCGAGTAAGGAAACCGCCTTGTATCTGTGTAGACTCTGATCGAGCATTGCTCTTTCCATCTACATTACTGAATATGAATGACACGAAACTACACCCCACAACGTTTTTACCAGTCATTTGAGAACAACTGAAGATCGTGTTTCGACTCAACCACGCTCGACTTGATTCCGGTTACGCGGGGTAACCCAAGGACAAGTTCTGGCTTCAATCCGCCTGCTACAGGTCACGACAAACCTTCTGATATAGCAACCACTATTAGTGATCTTATTGTCATTGATAGGCCTAAACTTAGCAAAATGCTTAGGGTTTTTCGACGTTGAATAAAATTATTAGTATTATTATATTAAAACGTCTATAGGCTATGGTTTTACTATAGGCTATGGAACGGGATTAATTATTAATGCGGAAGTAAAATTTCTATCAATGATACTTGGTACCATTTTAAACTGGAGATCTTATGATTGGAAAAAGAGAATAGAGTTACCGTAAATGCGTCAAATAATTACAACAGAGAGAAGCTAGAACGGACGTTGTAATGAAAAATGGCGGCACATAAGATATCCGTATTTATTCTCAACACATAGCGTCATTCTTGTGGGTAAGCGTTAGGCCTATTTCAGGTAAAGGGTGTGCTGTACCCACAGTGCTCTGTGGCTGTACCTAGTCGTAATTACTATCCAATGGACGTATGTCGCAACGCTTTCCTTTTCCTTTACAGACTTACACAGTGTCATGTCTCGGCTTTACTTACACGCCAGTTTATCAGCACCTCTTATTATCTGTAGTGTTAATGATTATCCTCCCCCACCCCTAGGATAAAGGATTCTTACCTTAACCCTATATATCACCCATCACACTTTTTTATCTGGCAATCACTTGCATACTGTACGCTTATCTTTAAATTGACTTCGAAACAACTTTTAGAATATTTTTATCTCGTTTGAGAACATGCCACTTCCGGATAAGCGCATAAGCGATACCTAAATTTTTCACAAGCGCCAGGAGTAGATCAACTACGTCGTTAGTACTACTTAATTCTCTGTACCTTTGTTACCATTCTCCTTACAAAGGGGTGTGACTCTGTAACCGAAAGAGAGTATGTCTTCAGGTACCGCGACTCTGCGTATATGTTGTCATGATCCTCTACCGGGAGGTTAAATGTGCTTACTTTAATACCACTTATCTCCAAAGTCCTTCCTATCCAGTAAGTGGTACTACTGCCTTGAAAATAAAACAATTTAATACATAAATTAAACCGTTCTGTCAATTTGAATATTATCCTCCGTGAAAGTTAATAAAAACGTTCATAATTTGAAGTAGAATTTGAGGACGTCCCTGGTCAGTAATAGAGATAGGATCATGTATTAATTTATAGGTTGCTGTAGGACAAAGTACAGAAAGAGAAGGAGAAACAACACTGGTTCAGGATAGAGTTATAACGATCCTATCGAATTGTGAATGTGTAAGAAATATAGTACGGAGTGGGCAGGATCGCCTAAAGTACCTCGGAAGGGTGGTATTAGAACTGCTGGTCGCTTTATCATGTTTCTTCACGACCTAATAAATTGGAGCACTACGAGTTTAAGTATTGGACGAATAACCATTTCGAGATAAGTTATCTATTGAACGAAAGCAGAATTTTACAAATCTTCTCTAATAATCTCCAGTTACTAGACTACTTTGTTTAGCTAGTCCGTTTATGTAAATTAATTAAACATAAACGACTCGTCTTTTTCGTTTACAAACTACAAATTTGTAACGATTAGGCCTAAAGCGTTTTAAATTTTATGTAAAAATAGTTTGTTGTTGTCTGTTTTCTACAATGTGATACTTAAGCGCTGTGTTTATTTTATAAAGCCCTAAAACCTTTTAATTCCAAAATAGTCATAGGGAATATTTTTTTTTTTAAATTAGTAATTATTTCCTTCTTGTTTTTATTGTTTCAGGTGGGCGTTTTGGTTATTTTGTCATTATAACAGATTTGTAAGTAGAATATATTATTGCTAACTAAAGTTTAGTTATTATTGTAAAAATGTAAAACCTTTAAGATCTTATTTCTTAATATTACTTTCCAAATAACGCAGTAGCAAAGGATAAACAAGCAACTTATTAAGGGCGAGAACCTTGTTGTGATATTTTAAATTGAGTAAGTGCCATGGCAGGTGTTACTTTTCTAATAGTTATTTTTTGAATTATACTGGTAAATAATATTGATTTATAATAATAATCGATGTAGATTTCATAATAACACTATTAGCCGTATATATACGGAATGCTTTTCAGACATATTCAATATACGAATATTAAAATACCAATAATTGTATCCCTTAATGTGTTTATGACATTTAGTTGCCGACCGTAATGATAAATAATACACACAACCACTAACCGTAAATATTTTATTCTAGCCTTGTGTACATTTCGGTTAAAGTAACCATCCTCAGAGATATGACATAGTTTAGTATGTACTGGAATGCCTCTGAGGATGGTTACTTTGTAACTGAAGTTTATATAAGACTAGAATAAAAATGTTTGTGGTGGCTAGAGGTTGTGTGTGTTATTTATTAATATTAGACCACAGTAAATTATTCCAAGTAATTAGTGATTGCCTACGTTATATTAGATTCATATAATATATTGGCTTCTCTAAGTGGAATGAACTTATTGTATTAGGCCTATGCTTATTCTACTTAGAGTAGTCGTTACTTTTTACGTCAGAAGAAATGTTGTGGCAGAATCGCACATTAGCATGGATAAATAAAGTAATAATTTGTGCATAATGATGTTGGGTTTTCCTTATTAGTACCAGTATTGTGTTTGATTATAAGTCGGATGCAATGCCACCTATTAGTTAACGTATAAACTAAATCTTACCGGGTAATACTACTTGCTTTTATAAAATCGTTAGAGCTCCACTACATGCATGTTGTATTATTGTTTCTGTATGTCTTTAGAAACGTTATTTCGTGGCCAGAACGTACTAATTACACAAGATTCCAGATCGAATCTCCGTAGCGCCAAAGAATTTTTACGTGGTCATTAATCCCCCACGTGATCTCAGGTTAACAATTAGCATTTAAGAGTATTATCAACGATATTTTCTTACTTGAATGCCGTATGACTCACATTTGGGAACTTTATTTACGACGGAACTCCAAAACCTTATCGTTTCTGGGGTACGATAAAGTATATTTTGGGTACATTTTCTGCTTTTCTTTGTTGCTTTTCTGCTAACATCTATTTTTTTTATGATGCATTTTGGAATAAATCAATACTTAAAAATATTGGTTATTAGTAGGTCCTGCTCTAAAATAGTACTTGCAGAATACTAATATTGTTTTGAGAATGACGTTATTGTGAAACGCGTCAAAATAAAATATATTAATGTTAGTAAAGACAGAAAAATGTACTCAAATGTATGCAAATTCCTAACAAAAGTGAAGAGGAGTATATTAAGTATTTCTACGAATAAATACTTACTGGGATATCCCGTCACAAACCTTCTTCTGTAAAAGAATTAATATCAAAATCAGCTGTTTAGTTGTGTTGAGGGACGTACTTAACGGTGTAGAGAAAATTGATTTATTAAGCAACTTCCAATTCTTAACTCACACATTAATTTGTCATTTTACTTCATTTCTTTAACAAATCTTTAAAATCTCATTGTATGTATTGTGTGTAGCCCGAAATTGGAAATGTAGACTAACCGCACAACACAGCAATCAGACTTCAATTCGTTGAAGTTACCTGCTGAATCTCTTATGTGATCTTCCCTTAGTAGTTTTCAGAACCTTCCTCTAATATTGAAAAATATAGAGTGAAATGAAAATAGTTTATAACATACCTTTAGAAAAACTCTAAATTATAGAATTGGGCAAACATTGCGTACCAAAATATTCTACTTTTACTTGGAGCAAAAACCATTTTATTTCACTCATTAAAATTTCATTTTAATGACTGAAATACCTGAAAGATTTCACCCCTTTAAAGTCTGCCACTACTCACCCTCGAACGACTTCTACCTCAACTTATAATTAATGGCCACTTCAATTCTTGTGACACTGCGACCACCGTAATCCAGTTTTAATATCTACCTAGCCGCATTTCCCTAAGGGTCACCTTTCGCTCTTGCCTGCTTTCTTCCTTTGTTTTCTTATTCCATACTCCGTTTTGCGTTTTTCGTTTCACTGCACTTAATTCTGCTAACGGACATCCTTTGCTAACCTTTTTTTTGAATGGCTTCATAATTAGGAGATCTGATTTTATATCAACGTTCATTAAATTTAACATTTTTGTAATATAAGCTCCAGAAAAAAATAAAAAAATATTTTTTTCAAAATGCAACAGATCAGGAAAATTGTGCTATAAGATCGTTGCAAAAAACAAATAAAAAGTACAAAAGGCTGGTCTTTATTTAAACAAATATCTATGCACATATTTGTTTTGACGAATCGAAAAGTCATTAAAAATAAAATGTAGGACTATATATTAATTCTTTTTGAATCAATAAACGGACAAAATATGTCAAGGCATGCAGTTCCTGATCACTAAGTTTAAAATGGCTAGGTTGCCGAGCTTCAATGGAAGAAGAATTATTCCAGTGTTTATTTTACGTGTTTGAAAGACATCTTTCATCCGTAAAGTTGTCTTTAGAATGTCCATTTATTGATAAGATTAGGTTTAAAATTATGATGTGAGATCTTGTGTTGGTAGTTGTCCTAATGCCCCAGTGATAGAACTATTATATGTAAATCCCGTGAATTGATATGGTGAGATAGTTGAATTTAATTAGGGCCACATAACGTTTCCTGTTACTAGAAGTAAAAGGATATCAGATCTTTTAAGATAGAATATAGTCTACACCTGTTTTTTGCCTCAGAGGTAGATGAGTAACACGTCTAGGATATAGTTATGCTTTGCAATACACTTTTATACCAGTATCATTTCTACAGCTGAGTAACTAGCCTAAAATATAGTTATAGCTTGCAACACACTTATTTAATAGTATATTTTCCACACTTATTTTTTCCTCAGAGATAGATGAATAACTCATCTAAGATATAGCTATCCCTTGTAAAAGTATACAAGTCCCGTTTTACTAGTATATCCCTTTTTATACAAGTATTATTTCTACACCTTGCATTTGTCTGAGAGGTAGATGAGTAACTTGTGTAGGTTATACATTTCTCTTACAATATGCTTTTATAAAGGTATTATTTCTACACCTGGCATTTGTCTGAGAGGTAGATGAGTAACTTGTGTAGGTTATACATTTCTCTTACAATATGCTTTTATAAAGGTATTATTTCTACACCTTGCATTTGTCTGAGAGGTAGATGAGTAACTTGTGTAGGTTATACATTTCTCTTACAATATGCTTTTATAAAGGTATTATTTCTACACCTGGCATTTTTCTGAGAGGTAGATGAGTAACTCATAGGATGTACATTTCTCTTGCAATATGCTTTTGTCAGTCACACTTAATAATCTACAAGAATCTTTTCATTTTCTTTGTTACTAAACGTGCGCAACCTCCTAATTTCGTGTTTTGTAGACTAACCTACAATACCCAGCTGGCATATCCTCACCAACTACGTTCCTGCTATCCCTGTTCCCCAAATGTCAATCCTGAGGATCGACGAAATTATATTCCTGCCAATATACATTAGTGTATATTTCAAAAAGATCATTTTTTCCTATAGTTGATTAAACTCGAGACCAAGTTAGGTTTCAAAGAATTATTTACTTGACTTCTATTACTTGCGGCTTTTAAAGACACACTAATACATATAATTAGCTTTGTGAATTCACTTCTTTCCCTCCCACTCTAATTCTATCAGTTAATGCTATCGTTTAAAGTGTCACATTTCGAAACTCTCATTTTTTTTCTTAATTTTGGAAATAGTTCTCTTAAAATAGCAGGTTTTATCATAACGCGTGGGTAGCCTGTATACTTCGAACACAAAGTTGTATAAAATCCCCGGTAGAGAGTTAGTGTACTTCAGTTATGTAATGCAGCATCCGACTCGGTGATAATTTCTCATATCACAGACTAGAAAGTTTTATGTTTCTATGAGGTATCTTTCTCTATCTTTATAGAAAACATGTAGAGCAAATACAAAGAAAACACAGGAGGTTGACAATTTTGATTTCGTAATGCTCATGGTTGAAGATAGGGTTTTCACCTCGCTGCTACTTCATCCAGCGTTGTAGATGTCAGAATTCAAATGCAGGTGTAACAACTTTACAACAAAATGTGGTAACTCTCGCTTCTGCAGGGTGTCCCTGGGGTAGTTGAATAAATTATGCTGAAGTAACTCCTCTCATCAACAGACAGACAGCCGCAGAGAACAACAAGAGTAAACTTCAGTAAACGTTTAGGTATTTGTACATAGGGACAAATTTAAAATTAATCAAGTTTCACACGAAGTATATTGTGGTCTAAACTTGACAAATAGAGATAATCATCGTTCGCGGGATAATTACTCAGGCAAATAATTAGGAGATTAAAGTATATTTATTTAACTGTTCAATTGATATACTACTTTTCATTACTGGAATGTATTTAAATTTGAACATGTTAGTCAGGAAATTTATAAAAAAAATTGTTTAAACGAAAAGTGTATAAATTAGGCGTTTTTATAGCATAGAAAATGTTGATCGACTGAGTACTCTATGCGGGGAGCACTTGATTGCTAACCTCAAGGATCTAGGTCCAGTGAGCTCCCAATGAATTTCTTTAAGATTTTCTAGTCCTCATTTCGAATTAGCCTGAGTAGCTTGGATCTCGAGTGGGATTGAACGAAGTTGCTGACAACCTCCTGTATATTACCTTCCTGTAATATAGAATGGTCCGAGAAGCCAACACTATTCGTCCCTCCTACAATATATTGAGGACATAAAAAGAAGCCAATTATATACATAATTGTGTAATATAGCTTTAAAATGCCATTTTGTAATTAGCAAAAATGACATAAAAGGGAGAACAATGTGTACAACCTTCTGACACAAAAGTGTAACAAAGTTATTAATGGTGCATTAAATGTATTCTTTTTCAATGATAAAATATTGCTAGGGATCGACATACAGGTAAATCGAAGACCTGAACAATTTGTTGAACAGGCTTACTATGAAATCGTAAAGAATTTTTCAAAAAATCAAAAAGAGCTACAAATTGAATTTTCTTGAAAGCAGTTCCTTTAATAGCCTCAAAAACTAAGAACTCGACTAAAGAAAAACTCAACATAACCTAAATGAGTTGTATATGATTTTATTTAAGGGTAAATTTGGGCTTTTTATATTTTGATATTGTTGATTTATTATCCAATAAGTTATATTTTTAAAACGTTTTTAAGCTTTGATGCATATTGTTTTCTAAAAAAAGTGAGGCATAAATATTAACATCAACACACATTATATTTGTAAAGTTTCCCTTCACTTATAATTAAAGATAGAACACAAGGTGAAAGGGGAAAAGTTGGCGTAACTGGGCACAAGAACAGGTGTTGCTGTAAACATCTATTTCTAGTGGAAAGAGAATGCTACACGTTTATATGGGGCAATGCACTTAGTCTAAAAGCGTGACCTGGACTTAATACACAATGCTGTAAAAGGCAACACGTCTGCTGCACCGGTGTTGAAAGGAAATGTATCAACTTACACTGCGTCGAAAACAGTGCAAAATAAATTATTTCTCTTAAAATAAACGCTGTATTTCGCTAGATGCCATCTGGTAATCGATTCATTCCGAACTAGAAGCAGTCAAATTGATTGTTACTGCTGGGCATCAGAACATTGGTTGACATAATCTTTTTTATTATTTTGGTCATATTAAAAATATAATTACATCAATGGTAATAGAATATATTTTGCAATATTAAATTCATTCTTCTGACATACTTTGATGATTTAATCTGAACCTAGACACAAATAAATCTTGAAATACCTCGACTAAATGTAATCTTCTATGAATTCAATTAATGCTAATAGGCATGCTCTAGGTATGCGTTCTATGTATCCGGTAGACATTATGTCTACTAGTGATATGTTACACTGTCAACCTTCTCCTACCATTAGGAAATTAGATATCTATGCCTGTGTTTATATAATTTATAACTGTTATCTTGAGCGGATATCTCTTATGTCTAACTATCTCTAGCGGATATCTCTTAACTATCTCTTAAGTATCCGGTAGAGATTAGGTCTACTAGTGATATGTTACACTGTCAACCTTCTCCTAACATTAGGAAATTAGATATCTATGCCTGTGTTTATATAATTTATAACTGTTATCTTGAGCAGATATCTCTTATGTCTAACTATCTCTAGCGGATATCTCTTAACTATCTCTTAGTATCCGGTAGAGATTAGGCCTAGTTCTGCCATATGACCCTGCTTCGCTATTCCCAGTAATAGGAGATTTGATATTTAGTTAACTTCCTATGTCTCCAGTAGAGATTAGGTCTAGTTCTGCCATATGACTATGCATCGCTATTTCTAGTAATAGGAGATTTGATATCTAGTTAACTTCCTATGTCTCCAGTAGAGATCAGGTCTAGTTCTGCCATATGACCCTGCTTCGCTATTCCCAGTAATAAGAGATTTGATATCTAGTTAACTTCCTATGTCTCCAGTAGAGATTAGGTCTAGTTCTGCCATATGACCCTGCTTCGCTATTCCCAGTAATAGGAGATTTGATATCTAGTTAACTTCCTATGTCTCCAGTAGAGATTAGGTCTAGTTCTGCCATATGACCCTGCTTCGCTATTCCCAGTAATAGGAGATTTGATATCTAGTTAACTTCCTATGTCTCCAGTAGAGATTAGGTCTAGTTCTGCCATATGACTCTGCATCGCTAATTCCAGTAATAGGAGATTCATTATCTAGTTACCTTCCTATGTCTCCAGTAGAGATTAGGTCTAGTTCTGCCATATGACTCTGCATCGGTAATTCCAGTAATAGGAGATTCATTATCTAGTTACCTTCCTATGTCTCCAGTAGAGATTAGGTCTAGTTCTGCCATATGACTCTGCATCGCTAATTCCAGTAATAGGAGATTCATTATCTAGTTACCTTCCTATGTCTCCAGTAGAGATTAGGTCTAGTTCTGCCATATGACCCTGCTTCGCTATTCCCAGTAATAGGAGATTTGATATTTAGTTAACTTCCTATGTCTCCGGTAGAGATTAGGACTAGTTCTACCATATGACTCTGCATCGCTATTTCTAGTAATAAGAGATTTGATATCTAGTTAACTTCCTATGTCTCCAGTAGAGATTAGGTCTAGTTCTACCATATGACTCTGCATCGCTATTTCTAGTAATAAGAGATTTGATATCTAGTTAACTTCCTATGTCTCCAGTAGAGATTAGGTCTAGTTCTGCCATATGACCCTGCTTCGCTATTCCCAGTAATAAGAGATTTGATATCTAGTTAACTTCCTATGTCTCCAGTAGAGATTAGGTCTAGTTCTGCCATATGACCCTGCTTCGCTATTCCCAGTAATAGGAGATTTGATATCTAGTTAACTTCCTATGTCTCCAGTAGAGATTAGGTCTAGTTCTGCCATATGACCCTGCTTCGCTATTCCCAGTAATAGGAGATTTGATATCTAGTTAACTTCCTATGTCTCCAGTAGAGATCAGGTCTAGTTCTACCATATGACCCTGCTTCGCTATTCCCAGTAATAGGAGATTTGATATCTAGTTAACTTCCTATGTCTCCAGTAGAGATTAGGTCTAGTTCTGCCATATGACCCTGCTTCGCTATTCCCAGTAATAGGAGATTTGATATTTAGTTAACTTAATATGTCTCCAGTAGAGATTAGGTCTAGATCTGCCATATGACCCTGCTTCGCTATTCCCAGTAATAGGAGATTTGATATTTAGTTAACTTAATATGTCTCCGGTAGAGATTAGGACTAGTTCTACCATATGACTCTGCATCGCTATTTCTAGTAATAAGAGATTTGATATCTAGTTAACTTCCTATGTCTCCAGTAGAGATTAGGTCTAGTTCTGCCATATGACTATGCATCGCTATTTCTAGTAATAAGAGATTTGATATCTAGTTAACTTCCTATGTCTCCAGTAGAGATTAGGTCTAGTTCTGCCATATGACCCTGCTTCGCTATTCCCAGTAATAGGAGATTTGATATCTAGTTAACTTCCTATGTCTCCGGTAGAGATTAGGACTAGTTCTACCATATGACTCTGCATCGCTATTTCTAGTAATAAGAGATTTGATATCTAGTTAACTTCCTATGTCTCCAGTAGAGATTAGGTCTAGTTCTGCCATATGACCCTGCTTCGCTATTCCCAGTAATAGGAGATTTGATATCTAGTTAACTTCCTATGTCTCCAGTAGAGATCAGGTCTAGTTCTGCCATATGACCCTGCTTCGCTATTCCCAGTAATAAGAGATTTGATATCTAGTTAACTTCCTATGTCTCCAGTAGAGATTAGGTCTAGTTCTGCCATATGACCCTGCTTCGCTATTCCCAGTAATAGGAGATTTGATATCTAGTTAACTTCCTATGTCTCCAGTAGAGATTAGGTCTAGTTCTGCCATATGACCCTGCTTCGCTATTCCCAGTAATAGGAGATTTGATATCTAGTTAACTTCCTATGTCTCCAGTAGAGATTATGTCTAATTCTGCCATATGACTCTGCATCGCTAATTCCAGTAATAGGAGATTCATTATCTAGTTACCTTCCTATGTCTCCAGTAGAGATTAGGTCTAGTTCTGCCATATGACTCTGCATCCGTAATTCCAGTAATAGGAGATTCATTATCTAGTTACCTTCCTATGTCTCCAGTAGAGATTAGGTCTAGTTCTGCCATATGACTCTGCATCGCTAATTCCAGTAATAGGAGATTCATTATCTAGTTACCTTCCTATGTCTCCAGTAGAGATTAGGTCTAGTTCTGCCATATGACCCTGCTTCGCTATTCCCAGTAATAGGAGATTTGATATTTAGTTAACTTCCTATGTCTCCGGTAGAGATTAGGACTAGTTCTACCATATGACTCTGCATCGCTATTTCTAGTAATAAGAGATTTGATATCTAGTTAACTTCCTATGTCTCCAGTAGAGATTAGGTCTAGTTCTACCATTTGACTCTGCATCGCTATTTCTAGTAATAAGAGATTTGATATCTAGTTAACTTCCTATGTCTCCAGTAGAGATTAGGTCTAGTTCTGCCATATGACCCTGCTTCGCTATTCCCAGTAATAAGAGATTTGATATCTAGTTAACTTCCTATGTCTCCAGTAGAGATTAGGTCTAGTTCTGCCATATGACCCTGCTTCGCTATTCCCAGTAATAGGAGATTTGATATCTAGTTAACTTCCTATGTCTCCAGTAGAGATTAGGTCTAGTTCTGCCATATGACCCTGCTTCGCTATTCCCAGTAATAGGAGATTTGATATCTAGTTAACTTCCTATGTCTCCAGTAGAGATCAGGTCTAGTTCTACCATATGACCCTGCTTCGCTATTCCCAGTAATAGGAGATTTGATATCTAGTTAACTTCCTATGTCTCCAGTAGAGATTAGGTCTAGTTCTGCCATATGACCCTGCTTCGCTATTCCCAGTAATAGGAGATTTGATATTTAGTTAACTTAATATGTCTCCAGTAGAGATTAGGTCTAGATCTGCCATATGACCCTGCTTCGCTATTCCCAGTAATAGGAGATTTGATATTTAGTTAACTTAATATGTCTCCGGTAGAGATTAGGACTAGTTCTACCATATGACTCTGCATCGCTATTTCTAGTAATAAGAGATTTGATATCTAGTTAACTTCCTATGTCTCCAGTAGAGATTAGGTCTAGTTCTGCCATATGACTATGCATCGCTATTTCTAGTAATAAGAGATTTGATATCTAGTTAACTTCCTATGTCTCCAGTAGAGATTAGGTCTAGTTCTGCCATATGACCCTGCTTCGCTATTCCCAGTAATAGGAGATTTGATATCTAGTTAACTTCCTATGTCTCCGGTAGAGATTAGGACTAGTTCTACCATATGACTCTGCATCGCTATTTCTAGTAATAAGAGATTTGATATCTAGTTAACTTCCTATGTCTCCAGTAGAGATTAGGTCTAGTTCTGCCATATGACCCTGCTTCGCTATTCCCAGTAATAGGAGATTTGATATCTAGTTAACTTCCTATGTCTCCAGTAGAGATCAGGTCTAGTTCTGCCATATGACCCTGCTTCGCTATTCCCAGTAATAAGAGATTTAATATCTAGTTAACTTCCTATGTCTCCAGTAGAGATTAGGTCTAGTTCTGCCATATGACCCTGCTTCGCTATTCCCAGTAATAGGAGATTTGATATCTAGTTAACTTCCTATGTCTCCAGTAGAGATTAGGTCTAGTTCTGCCATATGACCCTGCTTCGCTATTCCCAGTAATAGGAGATTTGATATCTAGTTAATTTCCTATGTCTCCAGTAGAGATTAGGTCTAGTTCTGCCATATGACCCTGCTTCGCTATTCCCAGTAATAAGAGATTTGATATCTAGTTAACTTCCTATGTCTCCAGTAGAGATTAGGTCTAGTTCTGCCATATGACCCTGCTTCGCTATTCCCAGTAATAGGAGATTTGATATCTAGTTAACTTCCTATGTCTCCAGTAGAGATTAGGTCTAGTTCTGCCATATGACCCTGCTTCGCTATTCCCAGTAATAAGAGATTTAATATCTAGTTAACTTCCTATGTCTCCAGTAGAGATTAGGTCTAGTTCTGCCATATGACCCTGCTTCGCTATTCCCAGTAATAGGAATTTTGATATCTAGTTAACTACCTATGTCTCCAGTAGAGATTAGGTCTAGTTCTGCCATATGACCCTGCTTCGCTATTCCCAGTAATAGGAGATTTGATATCTAGTTAACTTCCTATGTCTCCAGTAGAGATTAGGTCTAGTTCTGCCATATGACCCTGCTTCGCTATTCCCAGTAATAGGAGATTTGATATCTAGTTAACTTCCTATGTCTCCAGTAGAGATTAGGTCTAGTTCTGCCATATGACCCTGCTTCGCTATTCCCAGTAATAAGAGATTTGATATCTAGTTAACTTCCTATGTCTCCAGTAGAGATTAGGTCTAGTTCTGCCATATGACCCTGCTTCGCTATTCCCAGTAATAGGAGATTTGATATCTAGTTAACTTCCTATGTCTCCAGTAGAGATTAGGTCTAGTTCTGCCATATGACCCTGCTTCGCTATTCCCAGTAATAGGAGATTTGATATCTAGTTAACTTCCTATGTCTCCAGTTGAGATTAGGTCTAGTTCTGCCATATGACTCTGCATCGCTAATTCCAGTAATAGGAGATTCATTATCTAGTTACCTTCCTATGTCTCCAGTAGAGATTAGGTCTAGTTCTGCCATATGACTCTGCATCGATAATTCCAGTAATAGGAGATTCATTATCTAGTTACCTTCCTATGTCTCCAGTAGATATTAGGTCTAGTTCTGCCATATGACTCTGCATCGCTAATTCCAGTAATAGGAGATTCATTATCTAGTTACCTTCCTATGTCTCCAGTAGAGATTAGGTCTAGTTCTGCCATATGACCCTGCTTCGCTATTTCCAGTAATAGGAGATTTGATATTTAGTTAACTTCCTATGTCTCCGGTAGAGATTAGGACTAGTTCTACCATATGACTCTGCATCGCTATTTCTAGTAATAAGAGATTTGATATCTAGTTAACTTCCTATGTCTCCAGTAGAGATTAGGTCTAGTTCTACCATATGACTCTGCATCGCTATTTCTAGTAATAAGAGATTTGATATCTAGTTAACTTCCTATGTCTCCAGTAGAGATTAGGTCTAGTTCTGCCATATGACCCTGCTTCGCTATTCCCAGTAATAAGAGATTTGATATCTAGTTAACTTCCTATGTCTCCAGTAGAGATTAGGTCTAGTTCTGCCATATGACCCTGCTTCGCTATTCCCAGTAATAGGAGATTTGATATCTAGTTAACTTCCTATGTCTCCATTAGAGATTAGGTCTAGTTCTGCCATATGACCCTGCTTCGCTATTCCCAGTAATAGGAGATTTGATATCTAGTTAACTTCCTATGTCTCCAGTAGAGATCAGGTCTAGTTCTACCATATGACCCTGCTTCGCTATTCCCAGTAATAGGAGATTTGATATCTAGTTAACTTCCTATGTCTCCAGTAGAGATTAGGTCTAGTTCTGCCATATGACCCTGCTTCGCTATTCCCAGTAATAGGAGATTTGATATCTAGTTAACTTCCTATGTCTCCAGTAGAGATTAGGTCTAGTTCTGCAATATGACCCTGCTTCGCTATTCCCAGTAATAGGAGATTTGATATCTAGTTAACTTCCTATATCTCCAGTAGAGATTAGGTCTAGTTCTGCCATATGACCCTGCTTCGCTATTCCCAGTAATAGGAGATTTGATATCTAGTTAATTTCCTATGTCTCCAGTAGAGATTAGGTCTAGTTCTGCCATATGACCCTGCTTCGCTATTCCCAGTAATAAGAGATTTGATATCTAGTTAACTTCCTATGTCTCCAGTAGAGATTAGGTCTAGTTCTGCCATATGACCCTGCTTCGCTATTCCCAGTAATAGGAGATTTGATATCTAGTTAACTTCCTATGTCTCCAGTAGAGATTAGGTCTAGTTCTGCCATATGACCCTGCTTCGCTATTCCCAGTAATAAGAGATTTGATATCTAGTTAACTTCCTATGTCTCCAGTAGAGATTAGGTCTAGTTCTGCCATATGACCCTGCTTCGCTATTCCCAGTAATAGGAGATTTGATATCTAGTTAACTTCCTATGTCTCCAGTAGAGATTAGGTCTAGTTCTGCCATATGACCCTGCTTCGCTATTCCCAGTAATAGGAGATTTGATATCTAGTTAACTTCCTATGTCTCCAGTAGAGATTAGGTCTAGTTCTGCCATATGACCCTGCTTCGCTATTCCCAGTAATAGGAGATTTGATATCTAGTTAACTTCCTATGTCTCCAGTAGAGATTAGGTCTAGTTCTGCCATATGACCCTGCTTCGCTATTCCCAGTAATAAGAGATTTGATATCTAGTTAACTTCCTATGTCTCCAGTAGAGATTAGGTCTAGTTCTGCCATATGACCCTGCTTCGCTATTCCCAGTAATAGGAGATTTGATATCTAGTTAACTTCCTATGTCTCCAGTAGAGATTAGGTCTAGTTCTGCCATATGACCCTGCTTCGCTATTCCCAGTAATAGGAGATTTGATATCTAGTTAACTTCCTATGTCTCCAGTAGAGATTAGGTCTAGTTCTGCCATATGACTCTGCATCGCTAATTCCAGTAATAGGAGATTCATTATCTAGTTACCTTCCTATGTCTCCAGTAGAGATTAGGTCTAGTTCTGCCATATGACTCTGCATCGGTAATTCCAGTAATAGGAGATTCATTATCTAGTTACCTTCCTATGTCTCCAGTAGAGATTAGGTCTAGTTCTGCCATATGACTCTGCATCGCTAATTCCAGTAATAGGAGATTCATTATCTAGTTACCTTCCTATGTCTCCAGTAGAGATTAGGTCTAGTTCTGCCATATGACCCTGCTTCGCTATTCCCAGTAATAGGAGATTTGATATTTAGTTAACTTCCTATGTCTCCGGTAGAGATTAGGACTAGTTCTACCATATGACTCTGCATCGCTATTTCTTGTAATAAGAGATTTGATATCTAGTTAACTTCCTATGTCTCCAGTAGAGATTAGGTCTAGTTCTACCATATGACTCTGCATCGCTATTTCTAGTAATAAGAGATTTGATATCTAGTTAACTTCCTATGTCTCCAGTAGAGATTAGGTCTAGTTCTGCCATATGACCCTGCTTCGCTATTCCCAGTAATAAGAGATTTGATATCTAGTTAACTTCCTATGTCTCCAGTAGAGATTAGGTCTAGTTCTGCCATATGACCCTGCTTCGCTATTCCCAGTAATAAGAGATTTGATATCTAGTTAACTTCCTATGTCTCCAGTAGAGATTAGGTCTAGTTCTGCCATATGACCCTGCTTCGCTATTCCCTGTAATAAGAGATTTGATATCTAGTTAACTTCCTATGTCTCCAGTAGAGATTAGGTCTAGTTCTGCCATATGACCCTGCTTCGCTATTCTCAGTAATAGGAGATTTGATATCTAGTTAACTTCCTATGTCTCCAGTAGAGATTAGGTCTAGTTCTGCCATATGACCCTGCTTCGCTATTCCCAGTAATAGGAGATTTGATATCTAGTTAACTTCCTATGTCTCCAGTAGAGATTAGGACTAGTTCTACCATATGACTCTGCATCGCTATTTCTAGTAATAAGAGATTTGATATCTAGTTAACTTCCTATGTCTCCAGTAGAGATTAGGTCTAGTTCTACCATATGACTCTGCATCGCTATTTCTAGTAATAAGAGATTTGATATCTAGTTAACTTCCTATGTCTCCAGTAGAGATTAGGTCTAGTTCTGCCATATGACTCTGCATCGGTAATTCCAGTAATAGGAGATTTGATATCTAGTTATCTTCCTATGTCCTCCGGTAGAGATGAGGACAAGTTCTGGCATGTGACTCTGCCTTGCTATTTCCAGTAGTAGGAAATTTGCTTTATAGTTACCTTTCCAAATATCTCCGGCAGATATTAGGTTTAGTTCTGGCATTTGACTCTGTTTCGCTATTCTATGATCATTTCCCGTATTAGAGAAAAAGACGCTTCATTATTATGCGTTATATATCCAAGATAATATTATTTAATGACTTATTTCAAAGATTAACATACAAACCATTCTAAATATTTTGTCAACAATTGACATTGTGCCTTTGCTGGTAACTAGTAACGCTATTGTATGTCATATAGGCGAAATGTTTATTTATTAATTTATAGTCTAGGCCGACAACTAAATGCGCACTTTCAAGGAGTTGAACGAAGTGTGTCGGTTGAACACAATAAATAATTTATTAAAGATTTAAATTAAAACAAATTTATCAGCTACTCTATGATGCAAAAGCATAACACCCTAAACCGAAGTAGATAAGCTACCGTTGCCACCTCTGCTATTTGCCCGCTCCCGCTCTCCAGATTCAATTGTAGAACCATTTATAAGGGAGCGAGAAGAATCTGAATAGGAGGAAGGAATAGTGGTACGTTCACGTTCTAAGAATTGGGCGAACTAAGACAAAAGGCGTAATGCCCAGAGGAGTCAGAGACCGTATAAACAGGAGAGAAAAATGAGGGTTGAAATAGAAAGAATATGGGGAGCAAAAATCTTATGACAAACGAAGCAGACAGATTTTATACATCGAAGAAATGATTACTGTTGTGATAAATGACGCAATTGGAAATCAATTTGTTGTTGTCAAATTATTCACTTAGATATTGCTTGACCTAGATATACCGAGAGCTTACATTTGATACGTCAATGTTTTTGCGGTAGGTTATAAAATAATTTGAAAGTTTCAAGTTTTATATCATTTGAGGAAGTTGTTTTTAAAACAAACACTAAGTGAAGTCATAAGAAACAAGGCTTGTTAGTGGCTGCACGAACCAGTTGCCGTTGTAATTACCTTCGAACCAATAAAGTTGACAGTTTTTGTAAATCAATGAATTAATATCGAAGGCGATCACTAAGGTAATATTTGAGTTCTTTACTGAATTTGGTCGTTTTGGATTCGGGCATCGGGCGGAGTGGGAATACTGTGTTGCCCAATCACTGCTCTCTAAATTTGTTACAATAATTATCTAGTAGTTATTTTTTATTGGTCAATTTATTTAACACTTTATAAATATACATTTACATGAAGCAAATATTCGCCTTTTAGAGTGAGGTATCGTTCACAATAAACAACAGTTAAGCCTTCTGCAATGACAAAATTAATTTCATCTTAACATTTTCAGGCCTTGCAAAAAAGGCTATTTAAAGTATAAGAAAACTTACTGAGTTACAAACATCCAGTTTTCATTGATCTCATCGAAACGTCGAAACAATATCCTGCTGAGAAAGATTTAAAAAAAAAGTTAAACGCAAGGAAGCGTTCGCGTCAACTAAGTCCCGTCAGGAGGAAACAATAATCGACGTCACAGTTTGTCCTCTCCGGACTCGGTTTCACAAGGGTCTATCTCTGATTCAGATCATAGCGTTTATTTTAAGAGAATCTATTTTATTTAAATTACGGAGCATTTTCAACGTGACTATTGAAAAGTCTCTTTTCTTGAAGGATGAAAATTAAAATGTCTCTCTTGAGATGATGTTGCACGCTAACATATCTATAAGGATTTGGAGCTTATGTTGACTTTTCCTAACACACACAGGAACAAATAATTATACACAATATATCTATAAACAATATATATTTAATGTATGTTAATTTTACATGCTCCTTAAAAAAACTAACAATAAATACTAAAGTTTTTAGGATTCGGAATGATTTTAACAAATAAAGATTGTTATATATTATTGTCCATATTTTATTAGGTTCTTTTATAAATATATCTATAGTTCTTATATAAATTATAAAGTTATATATAAATGTTTTATATTCCTATTAAAATCTATAATATTATAATTTTAACATGCCCA
Organism: Prosapia bicincta; assembly: GCA_036971475.1. Taxonomy (NCBI): domain Eukaryota; kingdom Metazoa; phylum Arthropoda; class Insecta; order Hemiptera; family Cercopidae; genus Prosapia; species Prosapia bicincta. The sequence continues at coordinate 287,451,685 of JBAIZL010000001.1, forward strand.
CCTGTTTTATTGTGTGATAAAAATAACAAAAGTGAGATAAAGAACCAATGACGGAAATAAAATGAACTAAAACATTGATGTTTTATAGATGAATAGTATCTAAAAGTGTACACTCAGTGCCATAAAGTGAGATCACTTTATCTCATTATACAGAGAAATAGTGTTGTTGTCTCAGCGTAAATAATTATTTAAGCTGGTAGTTTAGGGCTAATTTCTACTTTACGTCAACACTGTTGTACTTAGAGTGATCAGGTTTATTACAAAAAACAACTAATATAAACATTGTTTACAGGTCAATTACTACTTAAGTCAACAAGGAAAAATTTTATTTTATAATTACAATTATTATAAATATGCATATAGCCTACATATGCCAGAATAACAGTAATAAGTAGCAAAATAGAAAGCGAATTTCATTGCAATTTTCCATTTTCCTTTCAATATATGGTGTTGCAGTATTATTTTTGTTTGTTACTATTTATACGCTTTCTTATTTTTCGTCGCTTGCGTTGTAGTTTCTTTTCTCTTTCCTTTCGCATTGCCCGATTGTGAAGCAAAGTTCGATACCGTTAAACCAGTTTGTTTATTTTATTCTTTTCATTTATAATTAATCATATAGTATTATTTGTGATATTGTGTTGTAACCATGGCAACAGAAAAGTTCATATACATCTTTGAAAAATACATTTCTAACTATAGGAAAGTTTTTGGCTAAGTGCCAGAGCGCCCAACTTCGAACCTGAAGATATTCAGATCGAATCCGACCTAAGCCTCTCAAAGTTTTATAATTTATTTATTACATAAATATTTGAAAAATACTGTATTACTCTGGAATCCATTATAGGTGTAAAAAAAATTATTTGAGCTTGATTGGGTTAATAAAAACGTATTTTATTAGTGATTGTAAATTTTTACAATATATATATATATATATATATATATATATATATATATATATATATATATATATATATATATTAAAATACGTTTTCTTGTTTAATAATTTAAAACAACATAGGTTATTCAAATACAAGAATATTTATTAATTTATATCCAAAGCTTTTCGTTGGCAAACAGTACCAACATCATCAGGAATAATGATTGGAATCAACATTTGATTCCTGATGATGTTGGTACTGTTTGCCAACGAAAATCTTTGGATATAAATTAATAAATGTTCTTGTATTTGAATAACCTATGTTGTTTAAATGTATATATATATATATATATATATATATATATATATATATATATATATATATATGGAGTTTGAGCGGATAGAAGTTATTGAAAAATCACTCAAAAATCTTACAAAACACACGCTAATACTGAATTTACCAAAAAAGAACTGTTTTTATAATCAAAACACAAAAACAACGTTTTGATTTTTTTAGAAAATATTGTAAACCCAGCCCCAAACAACAACAGCACTGAAATGATTCAGAAATCGTCTGCTTACAGCATGTTGTACAGGAGCTTCTAGACCGTGAAAATAACCAGCATTTCACTCAGTATCAATTACTGTGTAAAATAACAAATGCTCCCTTTACGTTTGACAGAGGATGTTCCTTTCACCAAATATTAAATAAAGAAGCGTGATATTGTTATCGTGTATGATAACATACCCTTACTTAAGTGGTTCTACAGAATCCTTGACTCTAAGGGAATCAAATTAATTCACGGCTATTTGTTTTTACAATAACAGATTTACTTAGGCGTGTATAGGTTACTACAGTAGGTTTATTAAATTTTATATTTGAATTACTTATTATTTTTAAAGAAATTAATGAGAAGTTTATACAATTTTTTGATATTTTCACTTTAAAAAGTTGGCTTTGAATTAAAGATAAATTAATACTTATAGTTGTTGACGCTTATTTCTTGCGGGGTGTCTTGTTTCACTTCATTTGATCACCCAGTCACTTAATAATATTTCACTTAATTAACTTCACTCTCCTATCCAAATGCGTCTATACCATACTTAACATTTATTTCCGTAATATCTCTATTACTAATACGACTAACAACTTGATTATCTCTCTTGCTTAATCTCCCTCACTTAATATCACTTACTATTACATTATCTCCTTCACTTAATATCACTTACTATTACATTATCTCCCTCACTTAATATCACTTACTATTACATTATCTCCCTCACTTAATATCATTTACTATTACATTATCTCCCTCACTTAATATCACTTACTACTTTTATTTAGAGACGGTAATTTCCTAATTTTAATTAGGACTTTTTACCAAAATATAAACTGTCGCCCCTTTAAGTCCTGGAATTTCACAAGCTCATCACGTGTTTCCCTTGGATCGTTTCCGAACGGGTATCATCCCCTCTTCAAATTTTATTGGGTACCATTTGTCGCTAATTTTTGTCTGTCCTATCAGAACGTTTCCTCCCTCGCTGTCCCTTTTGTTTGGGTGGGAACTTCTGGAGATATCTCAAGATCATGGTGTTCACAGGACGTGATTTTTCTGCACTTTTAAAGATTTTTCTCCATAAATCTGCATGGCACCTCGATGTCGAACTTGACCTTCTGTCCAGTGATCGAGCCACGTCTTGCTTTACATTCAATGAACCCTTTGTAGTAATGTATTACTATTTATGACATACCACGAGCGTGCAGTAACACTTTTTTGCCGAATGATTTATATCTAACTCCCCTTTGATAGATAGTTACAGTATGCTACGATCTGTCTTTTAACTATTTTACAAACATTCTTCCTAACCTGAAGAATTTCGTTATAGTATGTTATTATTGTTAATTAATTTATTTATAAATAACTAAAGAACAATAATAGCATATAATTTCATTGTCTAAAACCCCTAAGGCTTCCACAATAATGCACCGCATTTTCACATCTCTCTATTTCTTACCTGACTGAAAAAACAACTCACAAATATATCTAATATCGTATAAAATATTAAATTTTCGTTCACTTTTATAATTCAAAGAAATTTGTTTGAACAGAAAAAACATGTAAAATAAAATATCAAGTCATGCATGTAATTCAAAAATCTTTATGAATATTATATGTTTACCTTATACAGGCTGGGGCTGAAGTACTGCGAAATATGAATAATTTATGCAGTAACTCGCGGAAAATACGTCTTGGGGCTGATTTTGCTTACTTTTAAACCCAAGAATGTATTACACAAGCATAGTGTATTTACCTTTTTAACAAATAAACGGGTTCAGAATTATTGATTAAAAATTCAGTTACAGCACCTGTTTTAGCGAAATACGATTTTATAACTTTGAAAACGTATGTATTTACGTACTATGTACGTTGGGACGGAGAAAATATTGTTTGGTCGGTATGACACGATTACTGTGAGATATGTACTGTGAGATCGCTTTATAATGAACTCTTACAAACATAATGACGTTACGTATAGTGAGACAACGTTTTGTCATTCTTACTCTTTCTGCTGTAAGTGACGTCACATGATGTGAGTTAGCTGTTTGTCACCTTTTCTTTCTAATTTTGTAGCTTTTTCGTATTTATAATGGCGTAATTGGATAATTTAAATATTCTCTATTCGCTGTTGACACATATTTCTTTCCTTAGAGCTGCGAAGTTGTCTGGAATAAAACGGTGAATCACTTTAAAAATATTAGGGGAAAATATTTGCGCGCAAGTAGGCAAATGGTTGTCAAGTCTTTACTTCCGATAGTGTTATTTTAAATGCATGGAATTTATATTACACACGTTTAAATGCAGTGTTACTTGTTATGATTGCAGCACGAGTCTGTTGGCTTTATGGAATTGCTTTCCTACAGCGAGACCTAGTTTCCAGGATCAAGGATTTAGAGTGCAATTTCGAATGACGGAATTTACCGCATTACTAGACGGCTCAAATTTAAAACGTTTATCTTGTTTCGAATTAAATGTGTTTAAAAAAATTATTTTGGGAATATCAACCCTTATCGGTTTTTAATTATACAATAATAAAAAACCAAATCGTTAGTATCTTTTTCACACATACAAAATGTTTTCATTACTTTAAAAAATATGTGATCATTTTCTAAAATGTTTAGACAACTATTCAACTTTAGTAACGAATAAATAGATGAGTTAAACAAAACTCAATTTTCGACTTGAAAATGCGTATTTGCAATTATTAAGGCACATTTAAAGTGTATAAAATCTTCAACATATTCGAAACTGTTTATCTCAAATTTATTGGTTTTTAAAATAATTTCATAGAATTAAATTATCAACTTGGTACGTACTGGATTGCGGTAAGACAATTCCTGAGTTGGTTTTTATTGAACATTGTTAAGGAAAAATGTTTTTAATAAATAGTTTTGATCTGTTAATAAATATATTAGTTCATTTAAATTTTGGTAATCTCAATATAAGTAAATCAATATAACGATAATAAGAATGTATGTATTTAATATTATATTTTTTGAAGTGAAATTATTCTCAAGCGCGTCTGATACTTTGTAGGAACGGATTTCAAATGAACTTGTTAAAAAAAATTGTTTTCAGTAAACATCTATTAAGGGTGTTTTATTACCCACATTATTTTACTAATAATTACAATAAATATTAAACTTTATTAAAATACATTCCTCGAATAAAGATGTTAATCTTGATTGAAAAAGGTATTAACTCATTGTTTTGATTTTCAATGAAAATTCTGCGAACCTATTAACTCTAATTTGTTATCTTTAGCTCAAATTTTGGTGTAAAATATAAAAAATACTGTGTTATTGCCTCTTGTATTAAAACAAATGCTTATGTAATTTTTCAATACACAGGGTTAAATGTTTTACTCAGTTTAAAATATAAACATCTGTAGACGTGGCTATAAACGCGTTCACCCTTGTCTGCACTCCCAAGAGTGCCAGAACCAAATTGTCTTTTTATTCTTGATTGTTAAAGAATTTATTTGTGTATAACAAACTTAGACCGTTTAATAATCTATATAAGAATATAATCATATAAGAATCAGTTGAGGCAGTTTTCCGGACTTGGGGTGCGTTCTAGCCTACTAGTTAATAAATGCAGCTAGAAGTTTTATATTGCCCGATTAGTGACAATAGTAGCATAGTAAATGAGAAAAATAGTCTTAAGTACCTGAAGAGGGCAATAATCATAAAACAATAATAACTTAAATATGCACACATTTAATGTGGGAAATGTGGATTAATATTTTTATACAAAATAAATAAATTCATCGAAATTAATACAAAATCGTGTTTTAATATAATCTTTTCATAAAGTTTCCCAGTCTGCTTTCGTAAGTGTTTGCATGTTCTGCGTTTGACAGCAAATTCAAAGATTTAATTTACAAGTAAAATTTATTTATCATAAATTCTCTTTTAGAAGCGAAATATCAAGACAGAAGGAAACGTTCAGTTAAAATATCAAGAGAACATTATTTCATGTTATTTATGAATGGCGTATTCTTGCTCCAGGCGAATCAAGGAATACATTAACAATTTATGATATAGACGGAAAATGTTTCCGATGCATCTGGGTGTTTAATTTTTGATGGCGGAATATGCACTTCCTGACTGATTAACACTAATTACTTTTTCGTTAGGATTTATCCAAAGTCTTGCATTTATGGAATAAGTTTATTGCAGGTTTGTATTTCCTAGAGAAGAGGCTAGATTTACTTTGCGGGACATTTAATAACATCGAGTATTGTACCGACGTTGGGTCCTCCAAATAAACTGTTATGTAATAGAGATTCTGTATAAAACAAAAGCAAAAGTAACATTTGAAGGAATTTATGTTTGTGCACAAAATTTTACACAATGATGGCTTCCATTTTATTTTTTCCGTGTAGCAAACGCACTATTTGTATGAGATATTAGTATAGGATGCTGGATAAGTGGCTTGAGTAGATGTTCATGCTGAGTGGCGCTGAAATGGAGTCATTGATGAGAAGTGGCGAACAACCTATGCAAAGCAACGAATCAAGACAACAGGAAGGCATCAACATAAATGGATTATTTGGTGACAGAAAACAGACGACACAAAAAATAGAATGAAAAATATTGTTTTCTATAGATCGATTTGTGCTCTGTTAGAATCCTCTTGGTCACTGGATTTAGATATCTATGGATTAAAACCAGCGGTGGCAGGTGTCTAAAACCTACGAGGCTTGCAGATCTTTTAAAAGTTAGTTTCTCTTAAAGAAAAGACACAGAAATTATAAAAACGTAAAGGGCTGTAATAGGGGAAATAGATAGATATTGGGTAATACTTTGTGATTTATTCTTTCTAAGGAAATATATTGGGACTTATTATTTTAATTTTACTCATTTAAAACACCGGATATCAAGTCACGAGTTATTTACTAACAAACCAATCTCAATTCATTATTAACTGCGAGTATTAACAAACTCAGAGAGCAGAGCAGAGATGTTCCTATTCGGACTTATCCCAACACGTCCGCTGTTGCAGCCCGTCTGCAACCTTAGAAGCCTTACGGCGCTGCCTAGCTATTTTAATCTGTTTTGAAACTTCCAAAGATTTTTCTGCATTAAAAGTAACATCACTAGGTGTTTCCCTGCAACCAGGCCGAACGAGACTGTCTGCGACTGAGCAAATGGTCAAATGTTCACTGCTGTTTTGATGTCCTCATTACTATATATAGTGATGGATAATGTTATTTGATAAATAATTGGTCGTAGCAATGTACATAATTCTTATATAATAAATAAATTTATTATTTTTTTGCTGTTGATCTCTGTTTTAGGGTTTGCGCAACCGTGCTATCAGCCCACGAGCCGTCACTGATACAAAGTCTTCTTTGGCGTGTTTATATCGGTGGTGACGTTGGGAGGTATCTAAAAGTCTATTATTCCCCAAACTAAATACGAATAACAAACCTTCAATAAATGACACGTAATTTCTACTATAGTAAAGTTGAAATAGAGCTATAGCTTTCATGCCTGACGAAATGTCTGAGTCTAGCGAGCGTGGAAACTTTGGTTACAGTGAACCGGAAAAGAGCCAGAAAGAAAGATATTAGCCTCGGGATAGGAGGCCACGTGAAATAGGACGTAGTAAATAAAGTAAACTGAAAGCAAATGAAGCGACACAAATGTTATAGTCAGACTTTCCTTGTGACAATTAGGACTACATCTTTACTTTAAGCGTTAGAGATTTCAATGCTTGGATGTGAATAATTTTTTCAGTTAACGGAATATTTCAGTTACATATAACTATCAATATGCATTATTGGCAAAATGTCTACCTGCAAATATAAAAACAAATGTTAATATAATGACCCTCAAACATGGAGGAATTGAGAAATTTGGTTTTCATAATTATGTTTTCAGTTTGTGAATTATTTGCTGTTTTAAAACTAATTACAGATTAAGAAATTAAAAACAATAATTATTTTAGTCATTGTTTTACCACAATTGTTTTACTTTTCAATTCCCAATTTGACTAATTTTCTAACAAAAACGTATTTATAATACTACTTATCAAAATCTCATAAATTCACTTCTAAACTACGATGAAGAGGAATACAGTTGGAAATCGAAACGCACGCGAATATTTTGAAATTAATTAGAGGTTTTTCATAACAAATAAAATATACGTCATCCACATAAGCATTGTATTAAATTCTTTATGTAAACTTCAATCATCTTTAGAGAAAAGTGTTTGAAGATTATTCTTATAGACTCTTTGGTACAAGACTAACAAAAGAGCTGGTCTTGTAGTAATTTCCTTTATAGATGATTGTTTGCAATCGAACAGTCTCGTAGTAATTTCCTTTATAGATGATTGCTTTACAATCGAACAGTTTCGCAGGAATTTCCTTTATAGATGATTGCTTTGCAATCGAACAGTCTCGTAGTAATTTCCTTTGATGTGATTGTTTGCAGTCGAACAGTCTCGTAGTAATTTCCTTTATAGATGATTGCTTTGCAATCGAACAGTCTCGCAGGAATTTCCTTTATAGATGATTGTTTGCAGTCGAACAGTCTCGTAGTAATTTCCTTTATAGATGATTGCTTTGCAATCGAACAGTCTCGCAGGAATTTCCTTTATAGATGATTGCTTTGCAATCGAATAGTCTGGTAGTTTCCTTTACAGATGATTGCTTTGCAATCGAACAGTCTCGTAGTTTTCTTTATAGATGATTGCTTTGCATTCGAACAGTCTCGTAGTAATTTCCTTTGAGGTGATTGTTTTACAATCGAGTTGTACATCAGGATTTAAATAAAACGTTTACGGGTTTGGGATTTTATTTATTTATAAAACCAATTTACACCAAACATGCTCTAAGTTATTAATTAGAGATAGTTTCATTTATTGTTTATGTTTGGTAGTATTAAACCAAATTAGCATCCGAAAAGAAGTGGAATATACTAAAACAATATCAGGTTATTTGGTATTTGAAATACACTGATTTAGGTCTCAGTTTTTGTATTTGTTTGAGAGAAAAGTATCTGCTAAACAGGTAAACAGAAAAAAATTGATTCTAGTTTCTTTTGATTTTATAATTACAGTTATTATAAATATTACCAATAAATATTATCATATAAAGATTACTAATATTTACAATATTTTTGCAACATTACAATTATTTTTGTTAGTTACTATTTATACGCTTACTTTTTTTGCATTGTGTTGTAGTTTCTTTTCATTTTCATTTCGCATCGTCTGTTTGTGAAGCAAGGTTCGATGCCGGTAATCAAGTTTGTTTGTTTATTTTATTCTTTTCATCAATTTGTAATCCTATAGCAATATTTATGATATTGTGTGGTAACCTTGACAACAATTTAGGGCTCTGGATTGATGGTTTCGACAACAACCAGATGAAGGCAAAAAAAAAACTATATAAATCTTGGAGAAGTACATTTCTAGCTATGAGAAAGTTGGATTAGTGCCAACGCGTTAGTCTTTGAACATTAAGAAACTCAGTTCGAATCCGACCTAGAACCTAAATTTTTATAATTTAATTAATAAATAAATATTTGAAAAAAACACTGTATTATCATTAATTGGTATCGACTATAGGCTTTAAAAAAATGCATTTGAACTTAATTGAATGCATAAAACAGTTTTTTTATTAACGATTGAAAATTTGTGCAAGATATCAGGAGATTATGAGGTAATATGAGAAGAAATTTAATAAAAAAAGACCTTATAAACCCGAAAATTCACCATGATCCACCCTCCCCTCCGTTAGCACCAAAATGTTTTTTTTCTCTTTTACAATTTAGATTATATATATATATATATATATATATATATATATATATATATATCGCAATATGTATTCTTGTGTATTAATAAAGAACACAGGTCAAAATACAAATACAAGAATTATAACTGTAAATTATAATTGTAAATTCAATTATAATTCTTGTATTTGTATTTTGACTTATGTTCTTTATATATATAAATATATATATATATATACTTCGTTCGTGGTTCCGGAAGTATTTAGGGACTTACTATTTAAATTATATAACAAAAGTGAGATAACAAACATAACAAAAAAGAGAAATTATAAAGCTCTCTGTAAAATACAATAACGACTTTGTTAAAAACTATGGCGCACAGTTTGAAAACGTGACTAGTTTGTAATACTATTAACGGCCTTCGTGCTTTTGAACAGAATATAACTTGTGACAAACGGTCAATTAATGACAGTTACAGCTGATACGTAGGTGACTTTACCGATTCAATATTATCCTGAGGGCAGCGAATTTATTGTATACTACCAACAGTTAAACACGAAATACCCCTCCACCTTCACTAATATTGTTGCGTTGTCGCTGACTGCCTTAGTTTATAAAAATCATATTTACATCTCCAAGTGAGGAATTTAGCTACTGTACCTTCTTTTCACATTATCTTTAAAATACATTGTCACATACTAGTTGTTACGAGTTGTGGACTCTTGTTATCAATTATTATGTTACTATGACGTCTCAATATTGAATTAATGTACGTTAAATCTTCGATCAAAATAATTAACTGTTCTTAAGAAAGGGTAATATAAAAACTTCTCTGGTTGTTCAGTAATCACCTTTATCTAGAATTTTAGATTGATTTTATAATTAGAGTTTAAACACATTTAAAATGAGATCTTTGAAAATGGTGGTCTGGTCTTTTGTTTAACGGGGATGCGGTTATGTTACTAAGCCTCTTGAATGTTTCATTCATTCAATGGGTTCAGCTTTACTGTGAGCTGGGTAAATACAGAAGTATCTTCAATTAAAATGTGCCTTTACTATTTCGAACACTTACCCTCTCGATAATATTGTTACTAATTAAAAAAATCCTGCTTGGCACTTGGATTGTAAATCATCTAGCTTAGCACTTGAATTGTGAATAATCTTGCTTGGGACTTGGATGGTAAATAATCTTGCTTGGAACTTGAATTGACACTTGGACAACTATAGCCACCACCCCAAACGAAAATAGTTTTTACAAAGTTAAAAACCAGGCAAAAGAGCTTGGAAAAATAATTAGTCAATTATCTTCTCCTTTAGCCTTTCGATAACATATTTGGAAGCTCCACCAATAATATTTTTTTATCCCAACTGTATAAAAAAATCGTCCTTTATATTTTAGTTCGTTAAATTCCAACTATAAATATAACTACTTGTGACCAAGTTTTGCACTGCGTAAAGAGTAGAAACACTTTAATACGGCGGAAGAGAACAATCGAGTTTGCTCTTTGGGCACGTCGCTATGCTCTTGGCAATTAATGACCTCACTGCAGGAGCGTGACATACAAGCATTAATGCATTCGTAAAGGGCCCTGACAATTATTGTTTCCTTTGTTAAAACCAAATCATTTCTAGCTGCTATCGGCTGATCGAATGTCTGTAACATTTTTATTTCTGACTGGAGTTGGCCTCAAACACTCTGTGACAACACGATATCATGAGTGTTGAATTTTCTTAACGATATTTCATACATGAATAACTTGTATATTTACTTAACAACTTAACGTTTGAATATCAATGCATTTGAAGGAATAACTCTAACAAAAACAACTCGGGAGAACTTTTCAAAGAAGTTGCTATGAGGTTTGTTCAAATTATCTTACTTGTTTTATTTTCAAGAACAAATGAACACTCTGCTCTAAGCTGTGTGTTATATATTTATTGGATTTTAGGATTAAAAATTTTTAGAGACATGATGTGAGCTTATTAGGCGTAGAATTGGTTTTTTGTGGTGTATGGAGATGAGGGAGAGAAACGTTAACTTTCCCATGTCGCTTCTCTATAGTGACCTGATCATTTTACCCTGTTGTTTGGTTATACCGTACCGTTCCTCTCTCTTACCTTATATATGGATATATTAATCAAACACACACACACACACACACTACTCATACACAACACACACACACACACACACACACAGAGCTCATACACAACACACCACACACATACACACCTATTTATCTCACCCTTTGTAACAAATTCACCCTAAGAGTAAATCTTAAGAATGTCTGAGCATTTAAAATTTAGTATAATACGATATTAATCTGCACACTATGTTTGCTCTTTGCCATGTATATTTTTGCGTTGTTTTCAGTCAACAAATAAGAGAGAAATATTATTTATAACCATATAATCGACTATAATACATTTGGACCTTTTCATACTTATTGAATCCTAAATATAATATTGAGTACATAAAGGTTGAGGCCACTCTTATTCGCTGGTATCATATGGACGTATTAAAGTTGAAGTAAAATTAGATTTTTACACTTGTTAAGGAAGTTATATTTAATTAAACTCACTTTTCTTTGCTTCGAACCTACCCGAAGGTAAAAATCTCTTTGACTTTTATAGAGTGTGGCTATTTCTAGGAATGTTTTCCATTATTAATGAGTAATATTCACTCACCAGTGGGATTTTAACGACCAAAAACAAATCAGGCATATATAAGCAACATCTTAGGGGCATTGGTCCCTGTAAGATATCTTAAAAACATTTAGTTTTCAATTCCAATTTGTTTTCGAGGTAACAGGTCAGCAAAATTAATTTTAAGTTTATAGTATTTTGGGTTGAAACAAACATTATGGGAAAATCATACTTTGTACCGATACAGAACTGCTTATTGCTATTATATAGTGCTTCCAATCGGCACATAATAAGAAGTGATGGGAAAACAATTTTAAAAAGTTAAACATCATCATTTATAAATAAGTATTAAGAAATATGCAGTATAATATCGTGATACAATCATTTCTAAAGATAAAACTGCAGAATACGAGGTTCAAACAAAGTTTATTTGTCTACTTTTACATTTTAAATGAGAAACAATTGCTATATTACACTGTACACATTTGTATTACTACTTTTATTACAGTGTCTCGCCATAATATTCAAATGCACGTAAAATAATATTACCTCCTTTTTTTAAAAGCATCTTTTGCTGTAAATATAAGCTCGGAATATAAAACAAACCCCTAGCTAACTCAGGGGTGAAATAAAGCTGTAGGAGGGGTTGAGGGGTTGGTGACGGCTTGTCTGAAGCGCTGAATTATTCATTTGTTTAGGTGTGCGTACGTACATATCATTATTCACATTGTTATAAGGCGGTTTACCTGTTCTGAATAAAAAAATGTTCTATTCTGGGAAATACAAATAGAGGTGAAATATTTAACTATGAATTACGAATTCTGTTTCACAAACGTGGTTCAATTATGACGAAATAACGGAATGGCTCTTCTGTGTTCAGCATGTTGAAGAAGTGGGGAATTGTGGGAATGTGGTACACATCCTTTAATAAAGATAAGGGTCAGTTTTAAATATATAAATTTGAGAAGTTTAATAGGAGTATGTGTATATATATATATATATATATATATATATATATATATATATTATGGTGAATTTGACCAAGTTAGAAATCTGCGGAAGTCATATGGGCATCCAGGGTTGGACCGGAGAGCAAAGAGGGATTGCCGTGGAAAGCTTGCGAAGGAGGTTAAACAGGGTCTGTTCAATGCCATGGAACTTCCGTTCAATGATTTGCGCGATATCGCAGAGTTCCTCTCGGTCCTTCGAGCTGAGCAGTAAAGTGAATTTTGCGGTACGGTCTAAAAATTCAAACAGTTCACTCCTAGAACCCTTTAGTTCATTTATGTGAGGAAATTTTATAAGTTTTTGAATAAGGAATTTTTGCAACTTATTCGTAAGGTGTAGATTAGCGACGTTACACGTGTCACTAAAAATAATGTTCAATATTGGACCCACACCTGATCATGGTTGCAGCCGATACGACACACGCTCACCATCGATACATTAGCTAGATGATCGATCTGAGGTAGAGTCAGTGTATCGAGTTGGTAAACATTTTCGTGCAAGATTGACTACATGCTTGGAAAACGGTCGTTAGTTTAAAATTTTGGTAATGGATATAAATAAATACACACACACACACACACACACACACACACACACACACACACACACACACACACACACGCACGCACGCACGTACAAACACACACACACACTCATATGTATATATATATATATATATATATATATATATATATATATATATATAATACGTTTTCTTGTTTAATAATTTAAAACAATATAGGTTATTCAAATACAAGAATATTTATTTATTTATATTCAAAGCTTTTCGTTGGTAAACAGTACCAACATCATCAGGAATGAAAATTACAATAATGTCTAAGACTTTGAAAATGCTGGAACTGTACAGCAGCGAAAAGCTTCAGCAAATTTGTAAATGTTGAATGAAATATACATCTTGATTATGAAAAACTTTGAAGTTATTAAATAATTATAATAAATCAAGAATTATTTATATATATATATATATATATATATATAAATTTATATATATGTAGAGTCTCAATAATTCGAGGTAAATGGGAACGAGACACCGAGGATTACCGAAAACTCGGATTACACGGAAATATCTTCCTGTCTATTAGAAAAAATAGGAGTTTTAATGAACTCTAATAGTATAGGTAATAAAAAATGAACTAAATAGGTTTATGTAACTTTATCTATGGACATTTCTTAGAAGCCCGACTCATTTCCTTAGCATACGTTATTGATATAAACATAATATAAACATAAACCTGGCTAATTATTTTTGTAAATGATAAAAGGACCTCAAACAGAAATATGTTCGAATTTAACGCAAACCCCAAATATCGGGATCCGGAATATTGAGACTCTACTGTATATATATATATATATATATATATATATATATATATATATATA
>JBAIZL010000001.1:287470924-287480924 GCA_036971475.1 Prosapia bicincta
ATAAGTATTTAATTGGGTGCAGTTAATAAAGAAACAGTGTTGCCGTAGTGACAGGTAATAATTTATCGAGCACTTATGAGATTATGTCGGACGTTGGAGGGAATTATTGGTTGTGTGGAGGGCGTTCAGTTGAGAATGATTCTACATTGAATTCTTCTTCGAAAGAGAATTAAGATTTATACTGAATGTTTATTAGTAAATTGTTAACATTTCCTTTTTGGAGGTTGTAAATTTTAAATAAAAACTGTACAAATTAAACCTTTATCGAATAACATAATTCTATGGAGTCGATTTCACATTTTTAATTAAATTTCAAAATATATTTTTAGACGAAGGGATAAATAAAATGAATGGGTGAGTTATAGTATAAATATTTTTATCTATAGGTTTAAATCTATCAGTTTAATTTCGAAAGTGGGTGAGTTATAGTATAAATATTTTTATCTATAGGTTTAAATCTATCAGTTTAATTTCGAAAGTATTCTTTTATACAAATATTTCTAACTATTACCTAAGGTATAAACAATATTCCAGCTGGCTTGTGAGTGAAGATTATAAACAAAAGAATAAATATGGTACGACTCAGAATTATAAAACGTTTATTATCAGACGCGTGTCAATGATAGTATTTCATCATCCTCAGTGATGATACACAATTGAAACTTAATTTAAATAACTGAGGTATGTTTAATTACAATGGTTATGTTCAGTTTTTTTAAAATTAAGTTTCAATTGTGTAGCACCACTGAAGATGATGAAATATTGCCATTGAAACGCGTCTGATAATAACGTTTTTATAAATGCGAGTCGTATTCTTGGAAGAAAATATTTTTTTTAGTATTCAAGGGAAGACTATTTCATATTCACTTTACACGGAGAATCGTTTAAGGAGTGTCGAGGATGATACTACGGAGGCAAAAGTGTTACTTCCAAAATAAAAAATGTAGTACTGGCCGAAGTGAAAGAGTAAATGAAGGCAATGGATATTTGAATAGAACGTACTCAATAAAATAGGAGAAACTAGTTCGTTGAAAAACTTTGTTTAAGTGTTGATTATTTACTAAATAATAATTTTAATAATTAAATTTAATTGGTCCTTAAAGAGCGTCGACGAACTAAAAACTTTTCAATTTAAATATTGAAATAAAAAAATAGATTTGTATTATTATTAGTTTGAATTTACCATAATAAGATATATGGATATATAAACAATGTGGCTCATTTTATAAATACATTTAACTGTTTAGTGTATTTATTAGTTGATAAGAATTATTGAATAGAAAAATTTCGAACTTAATATTTAAAATAAATAATAATAATACCAGTATTAATAATAATAATAATAATACTATTATTATTATTATTATTATTAATTAATTAATATTTATGTATTAAGTTGTTAAAGTAGAACATAATTCAAATAGATGTTCTACAACGTAAAACAGATGTCAGAAATTATGTTAATGTTATCACCTAATTTCAGCTACGTCTGCCAGGATGGACCTCTGATGACGCGGCTGAAATATCTTATCTTTGCTAAAAGGTATCAGTGGCGCTCAAAGAACCTCTCACTTTATATTATCGCCAGTTGAAGAGTTAACACAGAAATAAAGTATTAACAAAATGTTTACAACAAAGAGAACTCAAAATAAAAGTTACCTGACTACTTGGAAATCAAATCGGATAAGAAGTCAATGATCTTCAGTTTAGAACTGCCTAATGGAGAAAATCGTTTGGGGAAACTGGGCAGGGAAAAGTTGGACATAACAGTAGACAACCAAACAAACTAGGAACACTGACTATGTGGTACATTACCATTAACCTTTGCCATCATAAATAGACAATTAGTTACTAAACGGGGGCGGTTAGTTACAGTTACTTTGGATGTTGCATAACACCATAGATTGAACAAGAACGTACCAAACGGAAATATCAATATCACATAAAATAATTATCAAGAAGGGCTTGGCTATCGACTACCAACAACGGAACCCTAAATATCATACATGTAATATATACAAAGGTGTGTAAAGAAATTTCGTTTTCTGTTAAGGATAGGTTTTGCTCATCTCTCCGTTATAACAGATTGTATTATTCTTTCGCTGATAAGTATCGGACACATCTTAAATTATTCTATGAAACGAAATACACTGTATAAAGTTATGTTTCTTAAGGTCACAGAAAGGAATCGGAGCCATGAGCACTGTATGGTTCATAAAGTAGGAATGAAAGTACGAAAGTATTATTTGCAAAAGTGTACTCGCAAATATATCAAGTAAGAATTGTGCTCAAATACATTAAAGTGTTGTGATATATATATATTATAACATAAAGTACGAGGCTTTAGATTTAATTAAGTTAGTAGCTAAAATAAATCATCAGTAGGATTTAGCAAAGAAATACAAATAGTTTTCGAGTGCGGATAAAGCAGTTACCAAAAGCAGGTCGTTATCTTTTCCAGGAAGTTTATAAGTGGAGTCCGGCAAATAGACAAAGGTCCAAGGCTTGTTAAGATGGGAAATCCAGCGGCCGATATAGCCTGGGGAATTAATCATGTACCGTTGGGTTTAGCTAAATTAAGAACTGTGGGAAACTGACAAATAACGTATTGGTGGTAGTGGGAGAGATTAGATTTCATAAAAACTAAATGATCGGGAGTTTAGAGGAGTTTTTAAAGAGAGTCTCGAGAAAGGCAGGCAGGTTGGTGGGGACAAGGATGAAGGTGTTGTAAAGGAAGAATTTTGTTAATTTAAGTAAAGCTTTTTATAAGTAAATTTTAGTAAAGTGCGACGTAAAAGTTTTTGAAATATAAAGTAAGTTTTTTTATCAAGTGTTAGCGCGGAAGTGAACAAGCCAGGATTCCAGGGACTCTTATGAACTATAAGTATATATAAAATATAAGTGTAGCCAACAGACATCTATCTTTAGTCTAAAACAAATTTTAACTTCATCAAAATTTATAAATATAATTCTAGCACCATTTCTAATTTAAAGCAAAGCTCCCATAATAGCGACCCCGAGAGCAAGACTAAAATTTTAATACTGTTTTTTTTTTATTCTATCAGAATGTAAAGCCTCAGAAGTTAACTTTTATTATTGTAGTTTAGTTAAGACATCAAGCCGGTTACTGTACAATATTAATATAAGTTAGAAATAATGTGTAGAAATAATTATAGAGAATAAATGCAAGTGATGTTAAAAAAATTTGATAAGATTGTTAATTCTCTTATAAACCTGAAGGTGTGACTTCAAAAGGTAAGGTAATTAAATAACATTTAAAAATAATCATAATTATAACAAAAGTTAAGTTATGATATGACGCCCAACGTATTGGCAAGTTAAGTTATTATATATATATATATATATATATATATATATATATATATATATATATATATATATGTATATATGTATAAATTACACTTTTGCTATTACTTGCGACCAGACATTTATTAACTAAAAGTTGTTAATTGTTAACTTACACTTGGAGGAAACGTTTTCGTCTTACGACTTTTTCAGCCTCGTATTTTTGCCGCTAGGGATGCTGCTGTTGTGCTTCCTTGGTACCATCTTTTTGAAAGTTAGAAGTGATGTAATCGAAAAGTATGTGTGATCTGTGCCGTGTTTGTTCATTTAAGATGACATTTTTATGTGTGTTGCTATGTCTATGTATATCAAACTGTTCTATTGTGTTTAATTTATGGCCTTTGTTGCATGTGTGGAGGATGCTCATGGAAAATAACATATAGTATGAAATATATAGTAATATTTAATATTTGTTTAATGTACTTTCCTGTAAATGTGTAACGTCTAAATAACTTACAAACTTAGGTATTCGAATTATTTTTTAAACTTCATTTGTAAATAAACATTTCATTACATTAAACTTTTCGATTTACTCTATTTTTTAAATTCTTTCAACCATATCAAGTTCCAACGCTACGTAAATCTAATAAAATCTAACTTCCTTTAGCTTATTGCTCAACACTTCAATTATTTGTCTCGGTAGTCTTATTTAAATATAATTTGTACTTTAATCGAAAAGTTCGATTTTGTATTTAATCTAGATACATGTGAATTTGTATGTATAAAATTACTATAGAAAAGTAACTCTATATAGTACAAGCTGTAGCCATTCCTTTTTTCATCCCAAACAAAAAAACACATGAAACAAAAAAATGCAAACCGTTCTGTGGAAGACTTATTCTTTTCAACATTCCTTTGCTATAGGTATTTGTAAACGAGATACGAAATATGATTTTAGTTTATTGTGTTTTAGATGGGATGAAGGAACACAGATACAAAAAACATTTAACAATAAAATACCAACAAGTATATTTTATTTTAAAAATTAACTGCTACGAAATAAAATATTCTAGATTTATATAGAAATATTTTAGTTTAGAATATTATTTTTGAGGGAACAGTTTTACACAATATAAAATGTGTGTATAGTGCGCTGTGTTAAGCATACATCTGGTCCTTCTCGAGTCTATTGTAGTGGAAAGGGTCAAGTGCTGGCGCTTTGATTGTCCCTGACACAAAGGCGTAGGTTCGAACAGCACTCGCTACACGTGTAGGTGTTCCAGTAGAATGGGGCCCACCTAAAATGAGCAGTAGGTTTCAGTGCACTATTCACATTGAAAAATAAATTGGCTATGCAAATATCGATACCATTTATTTGTACAACCTAAATTCATTTGACCAAACAAAATATTTTATTAGATAAAATTGTATGCAATTTAGTAGAAGCAATAATTTTATTCTATACATTTTAATAGAATAAACTTCATACAATTTAATAGGGTTAACTCTTTACAAACTATTAGAGCCAATTTTATACTTTTTAATAGAAGCTGCTTTGTACAATTTAGTAGGAGAAACTCTATAGAAATAATTAGGGGAAATTATATACAATTTAATAGAAGCAACTTTGTATAATTTAGTAGAAGCCACTGTATATAATTTCTTAGAAATAACCTAATGCAATTTATTAGAAACAAAGTTATTCAACTAAGTTGAAGCTTTCATTTACAATTTAATAAAAACAACCCTATACAATCTATCACAAGCAATTTTATTCATTTTTCAAGAAGAAACTTTATTCAATTTAATAGAAGCAACTTCGTACAACTTGAAAGTAAAATCATATAATTATCAATAAAAATAACAAGACCTTTATTATAAATAAATAATGTTAAGTAATCTCATGCCATTTTTATTACACGTAGTTGAATATACAATAAACGTCTATGAATAATCTTATTACTGAAAGGTTTATGACTCTGTGGGGTTCTGTAAAGTTCTTGATTCCATCTTATAAGCTGAAGATATATGAAATAGATTTATCTATTCATTTTTAACTATTTTGAATTAAAAGAACTGTTATTTATTAAATTTAATAAAAGCTCATTCTAATACATTGATTATATATATATATATATATATATATATATATATATATATATATATATATATATATGATACATTTATCACTTTCACTATATGTACTTGAACAAGAATCTTACTAGGTATTTATGCGAGTTAACTTTCAAAGATTGGTAGTATCTCCATCATCGGGCATCACTGACCGGGGGTTGCAGTAGACTCCAAGTGAGTGATGGAGATACTACCAATCTTTAAAGTTAACTCGCATAAATACCAAGTAAGATTCTTGTTTATGTACATATAGTGAAAGTGATAAGTTAATACAAGAAAACAGTGTTATACGTGTTAAATCTAAATCATTTTAAAAGTATATTTTAAGAATTCACAAAGCTTCTGAGTTGTCTAATGAGTACTAACATAAACCTTGGTCAGCACTCCCAGATTGATTCAGTATATAAACACAATATAAAAACGAGAGTGAAACTAGGATTTTTGTTGTGATCCTACGCCATAGGTGTTAAGAATGCCTTAAATTCAGCAAGATGCAGCAATTTTTTTCTAGAGAAGATAATTAACACACACACACACACGCTCGCGCGTGCTCCACACACACACACACACACACACACACACAAACAAACACACACGCTCGCGCGTGCTCACACACATACACACACACACACACACACACAAACACACACGCTCGCGCGCGCTCACACACACACACACACACACACACACATACAAACACAAACACATTGTAATGAGCTTAACTTGAGAATTTAGGCCTTACAATGGAAATTTTAAATTAAAAAGAAATACAATTTTAATTTTCGTAAATAAACATAAATATAAATATAAATATAAATACACTGTCATAAGCCGTCGTCAAGGCGGGACGACGTTCCTCTTATTCCGATTTTTTAAAATGATTTAAAGTGTTATGATGTGCTACGTGCGGGTAAAAGGTGACTGCAAAATTTAACCTAGCGACTCCCAAACCTTTTTTAGGGATTTCGGTCCCTAAGATTGGCTAAATTAAAAAAAAAAAAAACTGTTGTGCATTTCGAATAGATCAAAACACGGATATTTCCAAAGTTTATAAGATAGTAAATTGCTTTTAGAAAATAGTATCTTCTACTATCTTTTAGAAGATAGTAACGTTTCCAAAGTAAATTGCTTTTAGAAGATGGTGACATTAAAATTCGCTAAAATAAATTTTAAAACTGTTAAATATTAAAACAATAAAAAATTAAACATCAATTTATCAAGAAACTGTTTCGAAATCGGGAATAAAATCAGTGAAACTCATTTAGCAAAAACAGGGTTAAGAACTGTAAACGTTTTAAAAATTAAATTTGCGGGGTGTGGAATAAAGAACAAGCGGAAGAAAGATTAGCTAAGGAGAGAAGCTTCACGCCACAAAATCTGGGAAGCCAAAACTATGGAATCTAACAAGGATCCAGAAATCGGCATGAATTAAAAGGTAGTTGCTTCTTTTTGTTCAAATCTATAATTTCGTAAATTCAGTTATTTTTGAGGAAAATGAATATATAAGTAATTCTCTCTAATTTAAAAATTATAATGAATAAATTTTGTTATAAAGATAATTTCTTTATTTATATAAGAGGTGAAGAAACAATAGGCGACATTTGACTTTGAAGTAATCAAAACTAAAATGCCGGCCAAAATGAGAATAGATATAAAGAAATAAGTTTTGGTGTCTTTCGTAATTTCACTTTCGGTAATTCCTCTCACAGATTTTCCACCCATAGTGGTTATTTTATCCTCCTCTCTACCGGATAAATCGGCGCAGAACGATTTTATCATGAATCCCCTTACATTCCTTTTATACGTCTTCTCTGAGGTTGTTACATATGTAAGAAACGCCTCCGCTAGGTACTTACGACTTGAATATGTGAAACTACAGTTTAGAATGAAGGAATGAAAAAATAATTTTTTTCGCTTCTTAACGTCATCGTTAAAAAAATAATATTATTTTTTGGCTTTAGTACATCAAAGGGCAGAAAAGGCAGTGCTTAGAAAGGGCTCGAATCGCATCGAAAGACGTAGAAATTAGTGTCAAACCACGCAAGGGAAATGGCTTATTGTACAGTAAATTATGAATAGCACCCTTATGATAGAACATTTTAAAAGCAATAAATAACGGAAGGGTAGAAAGGTGCGAGGGTAGGAACTGCATTGATTTCTAAAGGCTTCTATGTCAGTCACGTACACAGTTTAGCATGTAGAGCCTAACAGCCAGCCACAAATAAGCACAATCGGCCCGACTCACGGAATGCTAAGGGGAGGAACTCACCCCCGGCCTCCCTCAACCCTTTGTTTCAATTAGATCTGCCAACTGACACATTTCAGCCGAGCTGGTATGTCGCCAGGGCGTTTTGAAGCTGCTGTTTTATTTTGCAACTTTCTAAAATCCAATAAACTGGAAATTATAATATACATGGGCGGTTTCTCAATTTGTGATATTGACAATGTTAGGTTTTTCTCGGTATAATGGCCACAAATAAAACAAAACGAGATCCATCTTAATTTAAAAATAGGTTCTACAGAATTTAACGATATGATTTTATTTTTATAAACTAATTTTGCACATATGAAAGGGACACAAAATTGCAAGATGATATATTTTACTTTCTGTACGCCATCCTTGGCATCCTGAGCATTTGACGTCTTGAAAATTAGAAAAGCTTTGAACGTTAAATGAGTTAATTTTTTTATTCAAGACATATGTAGATTTTATCATTTAGAACTTAGGATATCTTCTAAAATTTCTTGATTAGCTGATACGCTTAATACATGGATAAATATTTTAACTACCAACAAAAGTAGGTATTAGAATGAAAGTGATCGTTCTGTGGAGTAGGTGGATTAAATGATCGCTAATATCGAGAACAAATTTCTATGCCAAAATAATTATCTTACCTAGCCTAGAAACGCCTCGTAGAGACGGTTGTGTAACCCACAAACCAGATATCAGTAGCAATGTGTATATATATATATATATATATATATATATATATAAGAATCACGTACAATGCTACGAGCGATTATTCATCATATAACATCCATCATTATTATACATAATAATAAGAACGTCAGAACCCAGTGACCTATGACTGTTCGCTCGGACGCAGACAGTCTCGTTCGGCCTGGTTGCAGGGAAACATGGAACACCCAGTTGTGTCACTTCTATTGGAGAAAAATTACTGGAAGTTGCAGACAGACTAAAACTCTAGAAGCGCTATAAGGCTTCTAAGGTTGCAGACGGGCTGCAACCTCGGGAGTGTTCGGATAAGTCCGAGTAGAAGCATCTCTGCTCCGCTTCGAGTTGGTTGACATTCGTTGTTAGGAATGAATTGCGATTGGTTGGATGATAAATAAACCCATGACTTGAGATTCGGTCTCTTAAATAACTGAAAATAAAATAGAAAATACCAATATATTTCCTTTAATAGAAGAAATCACAAAGTATAACCAGTATCTGTCTACTTTTCCTAACCCAGCCTTCTAACATTTTATATTTGCGATTTCTTTGCTTAAAAAAACTAACACGTAACGATCTGCAGCCCCCATAGGTTTCAGGGAACCAGCCAACACAGATTTATCCTACTAATACTACTAAGTATTAAATTTCAGTTGTATACTATTCGTACCGAAAAGGGAATTTTAATTATCAACCAAGAGTCACTAATTATATGTGACCTCATTTCTTTTTACCTTTCGATCAAATATAAACGAACCTTCCTCCCCCACACGTTACTATTTCTTCCAAATCCGAGTCTGTATATCTCACATTCCTAACAAACTAACCTTA
Organism: Prosapia bicincta; assembly: GCA_036971475.1. NCBI lineage: Eukaryota > Metazoa > Arthropoda > Insecta > Hemiptera > Cercopidae > Prosapia > Prosapia bicincta. The sequence continues at coordinate 287,480,151 of JBAIZL010000001.1, forward strand.
CTTTAATCTAACCACAGAAAAAGCACTTGAAAGTCCAGAAGCACTTTAACTAAACATTTAGAATGTTCCATAAAGAAATCCGTCTCTGCATCCTGTAATATTGCTGAACTTTTAACATTAGTTAAATGAAAATCATAAAGGTATTTGGATGTCAGCAGTGTAGGAGGCTGGTAGAACACGTGACGTTGACAATTGATATTTTTCCTTTCCTTTCAATTACTAAGACGATTGAAGAGGAAAGTTAGTACTGTAAGGCTATTCGTGCACAAAGATAACAAATATCTTAGATTGTCATGGAAATCCCCTGGTTGGGCAATCGTGCTAACATAGCCTAACGCTTTCTAGACTTCAAACGATTAAGTGTCTATCTAATTTATTCTATGGTAATTTCATTTAATTTCTATTGATAATTTTGAAGATATTAAATTTCAAGAGCATAATTAATTTCTAAATGGAACGGCAGAAAACCTTTCTATTTTCGATCATTTACACTCAGATTATATTTACTCGCAAAACCACAACAACCTAAACATATTTGAATCCCAACCTCTGTTTATACACTATATTTTAAAGGTTAGTATCGGTTAACGTTTCATAGAGCTGGTTAAAAGACAAAATAAAGTCCCTCGCAACTCGTTAAATTTTAACCGGTTTTTCAAAGTAAAGCACAGTTTGTTTTTAATTAGACGGCAGAAGCTGTCAACACCGAGGTTCGACATAGGCTAACGGCTGATTAGCCATTTAATCAGGCGGTTATATATTCAAAGCATGTTT
>JBAIZL010000001.1:287488424-287530924 GCA_036971475.1 Prosapia bicincta
CAGCCACAAGTCGGATGAGGTTTGTTATACTGTAAGATAACTGAAAATATCAGATCTTTGAAGTGGTAATTTTTTTACTGCAAAATAACTTTTTGTTGCTAAAACCAATTGGCGACACGTATAAGTACGTGTATTTTATTTGTGTAAGGTAAAGACATCACGAGCAATGTTTGTAAGCAACGTTTCAGAACTAATTAACCAGTCTATTTGTGGCGCAGTAAGACAATTTGTATACGTGTAAGAAGGCTTTAATATATTGTATTATTGACAGTTGTATTGAAATTATCTTAGTTTTAAAAAATAAATATCTTAATTATAGGTTGTTTTCAACTTCACGTAATTCAGTGGATTAAACTCTGAAAGAACAGGTAATATGGGGCTGTGAGAAAGATAAAGTAATTCTACTTAGGTAGTTCTTTGTCAACATTTTACGATAAGTGACTGAATCACTGACTCGACAAATAATCAAGATTGTATCATTACCATCTGATGTAATGGAATGTTAAATGGATTAATTGTTTTTCTATACTGTAAGTTACATGATATTTTCCGAGAAAACAGTTTTTGGAAATGAAAAATCAAGTAGGCCTACAGTTTATTCGATTCCAAAGGTAAATGTGGTAATATCTTTTTTAAAACTATGTTGTGGAAATATATTGTTCAGGTAAATAAACATTTAATAGCAACAAAAAAATTTATAAAATTTAATAACAATATAAACATTTATAACATTTAATAACAATGTAAACATTTATAACATTTAATAACAATAACATTTAATAATAATGTAAACATTTATAACGTTTAATAATATTATATACATTTATAACAATATAAACAATAATAACATTTTATGAAAATGTAAATAATATAGACATTCAATAACAAATAAACAACTTTTTCATACCGATCATTATGATTAGCAGAAAATTTGAAACGAATATCGCAAAGGGCTCAGTTGCTTCACGAAAACAACCTCATTATTTTGTACTCCCCCGGATTAGGGCATAAGTTGAAATTGAAGGTTATATTTAAATTTCTTTTATGAAATTATTTAATTTTAAGATTGTGTTGATTCTAGGCAATTTACAAACAAAAATAGTGTCACCCAAATATAAAAATAAAAATTTTGTTAGTTTTTAATTTTTACTTTGAATATTTCTCTTCCACCAGGAACGAACGTAGAGTTCCTTTTCTGTCCTTATATTGCCAATTTTTCTCTCTCAAACTGTTTAGGTCAGATATTTTTGAAAGTTTCAAAGAACCATTTAACCAAATCTATTTCTAGCCAAATGAAAAGAACTTGATTACTGTGCTAGAATGCCGTAAATATTATTAGATTAGGTTTGTAAAGGTTTCTTTGTATTGAAAATCTGCAAGTAATGATGACTCCCTTAGTTTCTTTGCGATTTCAAGAGAAAATTGGCAGCTAGGTCGCTAGCCAGGTGTTTTGGTTAAGGAATCTTTTGAACGTTTATGGTTGACTTTATCGATAAAACATTATTTCGTTGAATGAATGAGAATCCGGTTGATAATCGAGGGAAAGAGTTTATTTTAATAATGATATATTTATTTTAGTAATTAGTTCTTTGCAGTTATCAAGCTTGTGCTATAAAAACAAATTTATACCGGAAAGGCAAGTTAGTAGTGGTATAGTTTATAGGAAGTTCTTAGTGAAGTGAAGGTGGGTTGATATTTTGCCTCATCACATTACATATTTAAATGTTCAATGTAAGGACTTTGTTTTTTTATAGCACAGCCGGCTAAATAAGGGAAACGAACTGGTTGCCGAAACGTTGTATTATTAAAATAAATATCGTTGACTCGATTATCAACCGGTTTTTTTCATGTATATAATACTTAATTGGAGTATTCAAATTGACTCAAGTACAAGTGCTCTAAACGTTAAAATAACGGTTAGCTGAAGAAATTGTCGATGAAAAGCTAATTATGTAATATTTTTGATACCTACCGCCATTTTCCTCTAGTTCTACCACTACACCCATATATTGTGCTTGCCAAACGAATCATTGCGCAAGTACTCGAATCATTGCATAGTACACAGATGGATATACTACTAAATTTTCAATTATTTTTCGTCATAATGTCAGACGTCAAACACAAACTCGCGTTTAAATCCTTTCACGTTTAAGCCCCGCTAAGAAAACCATTATCTTTATCTACACGTTTTATTCTTTTGTCTTACATTAATTTTTATTTCAGATGATGGCAGCATAAACAAAACTTCGTCAAGAAATACTTTGACGTTTCTAAAGGGGAAACTTTAACATCGGATTTGATTGATATTCGACAACAACTTATTTCGACAAAACAAATAATTTTACTTACAAAGATAAAGCGCGGAAAACAATCGTTCTCACGTGTAATCCGATTTATCAATGCTTTTAAGAATACTACGCCGACTCCGCCAGCTCCGTGGGAACATTGTCACATTTTCGAATTATTAATGTGCAAAAGTTAGAAATAAGAAACTTTAGCAGAAACAAAGCAAGTGATTTTATCTCCGGGGGTCTGTAAACACGTTCAAAGGTATTTTTAATTTAAAAGTTTTAACTTTCTTTAACGATTTGAATCGGTGTGGTAAAGGAAAAGTGCGCCGTAGTTGGGAAGCGTTGAATAGGAAACGAATAACGGCCATATGGACCTTAGTTTGTTCCCATAAATAACTATTTGAATGTAATTGTGATAATTATATAATTCTAATTGTGTATATTAATTATTAACGAACACGGCCCTCGTCACCTTGAACATAATACGAGACATTTAGAACAAGGGAGCTAAACTGTCTCAACCCATTGCAGTCAAATAAGTATATGACCACTTTCCTTGCCTCAAAGGCAATATTGACTTGATCAGTGTATTACCTGTATATTCACGGTTTCTTCGTGTGTAATATGTCACATGTTCCATCAGACGGTGGCCACTAGGACAACAATGATTATACTCACATTCTACTTCGCCCTCGTACAATCTATGTGCTGTATATTCACGGTTTCTTCGTGTGTAAGCTGTTGCATGTTCCATCAGACGGTGGCCACTAGGACAACAATGATTATACTCACATTCTACCTCGCCCTCGTACAAACTATGTGCTGTATATTCACGGTTTTTTCGTGTGTAATCTGTCGCATGTTCCATCAGACGGTGTCCAATAGGACAATAATGATTTTACTCACATTCTACTTCGCCCTAGTACAATCTATGTGCTGTATATTCACGGTTTCTTCGTGTGTAATCTGTCGAATGTTCCATCAGACGGTGGCACTAGGACAACAAAAATTATACTCACATTCTACTTCGCCCTAGTGCAATCTATGTGCTGTATATTCACAATTTCTTCGTGTGTAAGCTGTTGCATGTTCCATCAGACGGTGGCCACTAGGACAACAATGATTATACTCACATTCTACTTCGCCCTAGTACAATCTATGTGCTGTATAATCACGATTTCATCGTCTGTAATATGTCGCATGTTCCATCAGACGGTGGTGACTAGGACAACAATGATTATACTCACATTCTATCTCGCCCTCGTACAATCTATGTGCTGTATATTCACGGTTTCTTCGTGTGTAAAATGTCGCATGTTCCATCAGACGGTGGCCACTAGGACAACAATGATTATACTCACATTCTATCTCGCCCTCGTACAATCTATGTGCTGTATATTCACGGTTTCTTCGTGTGTAAAATGTCGCATGTTCCATCAGACGGTGGCCACTATGACAACAATGATTATACTCACATTCTATCTCGCCCTCGTACAATCTATGTGCTGTATAATCACGATTTCATCGTCTGTAAAATGTCGCATGTTCCATCAGACGGTGGCCACTAGGACAAAAATGATTATACTTACATTCTACCTCGCCCTCGTACAAACTATGTGCTGTATATTCACGGTTTTTTCGTGTGTAATCTGTCGCATGTTCCATCAGACGGTGTCCAATAGGACAATAATGATTTTACTCACATTCTATCTCGATCTCGTACAATCTATGTCCTGTATATTCACGGTTTCTTCGTGTGTAATATGTCACATGTTCCATCAGACGGTGGCCACTAGGACAACAATGACTATACTCACATTCTATCTCGCCCTCGTACAATCTATGTGCTGTATATTCACGGTTTCTTCGTGTGTAATCTGTCGCATGTTCCATCAGACGGTGTCCAATAGGACAACAATGATTTTACTCACATTCTACCTCGCCCTCGTACAATCTATGTGCTGTATATTCACGGTTTCTTCGTGTGTAATATGTCACATGTTCCATCAGACGGTGGCCACTAGGACAACAATGACTATACTCACATTCTATCTCGCCCTCGTACAATCTATGTGCTGTATATTCACGGTTTCTTCGTGTGTAATCTGTCGCATGTTCCATCAGACGGTGTCCAATAGGAAAACAATGATTATACTCACATTATACTTCCCCCTAGTACAATCAATGTGCTGTATAATCACGATTTCATCGTCTGTAATATGTCGCATGTTCCATCAGACGGTGGTGACTAGGACAACAATGATTATACTCACATTATACTTCCCCCTAGTACAATCTATGTGCTGTATAATCACGATTTAATCGTCTGTAATATGTTGCATGTTCCATCAGACTGTGGCCACTAGGACAACAATGATTATACTCACATTCTACCTCGCCCTCGTACAAACTATGTGCTGTATATTCACGGTTTTTTCGTGTGTAATCTGTCGCATGTTCCATCAGACGGTGTCCAATAGGACAATAATGATTTTACTCACATTCTATCTCCATCTCGTACAATCTATGTCCTGTATATTCACGGTTTCTTCGTGTGTAGTATGTCACATGTTCCATCAGACGGTGGCCACTAGGACAACAATGACTATACTCACATTCTATCTCGCCCTCGTACAATCTATGTGCTGTATATTCACGGTTTCTTCGTGTGTAATATGTCAAATGTTCCATCAGACGGTGGCCACTAGGACAACCATGACTATACTTACATTCTATCTCGCCCTCGTACAATCTATGTGCTGTATATTCACGGTTTCTTCGTGTGTAATATGTCACATGTTCCATTAGACGGTGGCCACTAGGACAACAATGACTATACTCACATTCTACCTCGCCCTCGTACAATCTATGTGCTGTATATTCACGGTTTCTTTGTGTGTAATCTGTCGCATGTTCCATCAGACGGTGTCCAATAGGACAACAATGATTTTACTCACATTCTACCTCGCCCTCGTACAATCTATGTGCTGTATATTCACGGTTTCTTCGTGTGTAATATGTCACATGTTCCATCAGACGGTGGCCACTAGGACAACAATGACTATACTCACATTCTATCTCGCCCTCGTACAATCTATGTGCTGTATATTCACGGTTTCTTCGTGTGTAATCTGTCGCATGTTCCATCAGACGGTGTCCAATAGGAAAACAATGATTATACTCACATTATACTTCCCCCTAGTACAATCAATGTGCTGTATAATCACGATTTCATCGTCTGTAATATGTCGCATGTTCCATCAGACGGTGGTGACTAGGACAACAATGATTATACTCACATTATACTTCCCCCTAGTACAATCTATGTGCTGTATAATCACGATTTAATCGTCTGTAATATGTTGCATGTTCCATCAGACTGTGGCCACTAGGACAACAATGATTATACTCACATTCTACCTCGCCCTCGTACAAACTATGTGCTGTATATTCACGGTTTTTTCGTGTGTAATCTGTCGCATGTTCCATCAGACGGTGTCCAATAGGACAATAATGATTTTACTCACATTCTATCTCCATCTCGTACAATCTATGTCCTGTATATTCACGGTTTCTTCGTGTGTAGTATGTCACATGTTCCATCAGACGGTGGCCACTAGGACAACAATGACTATACTCACATTCTATCTCGCCCTCGTACAATCTATGTGCTGTATATTCACGGTTTCTTCGTGTGTAATATGTCACATGTTCCATCAGACGGTGTCCAATAGGACAACAATGATTTTAGTCACATTCTATCTCGCCCTCGTACGATCTATGTGCTGTATATTCACGGTTTCTTCGTGTGTAATATGTCAAATGTTCCATCAGACGGTGGCCACTAGGACAACCATGACTATACTTACATTCTATCTCGCCCTCGTACAATCTATGTGCTGTATATTCACGGTTTCTTCGTGTGTAATATGTCACATGTTCCATTAGACGGTGGCCACTAGGACAACAATGACTATACTCACATTCTACCTCGCCCTCGTACAATCTATGTGCTGTATATTCACGGTTTCTTTGTGTGTAATCTGTCGCATGTTCCATCAGACGGTGTCCAATAGGACAACAATGATTTTAGTCACAGTCTATCTCGCCCTCGTACAATCTATGTGCTGTATATTCACTGTTTCTTCGTGTGTAATATGTCACATGTTCCATCAGACGGTGGACACTAGGACAACAATGACTATACTTACATTCTATCTCGCCCTGGTACGATCTATGTGCTGTATATTCACGGTTTCTTCGTGTGTAATATGTCAAATGTTCCATCAGACGGTGGCCACTAGGACAACAATGACTATACTTACATTCTATCTCGCCCTCGTACAATCTATGTGCTGTATATTCACGGTTTCTTCGTGTGTAATATGTCGCATGTTCCATCAGACGGTGGACACTAGGACAACAATGATTTTACTCACATTCTACCTCGCCCTCGTACGATCTATGTGCTGTATATTCACGGTTTTTCTTCGTGTGTAATCTGTCGCATGTTCCATCAGACGGTGTCCAATAGGACAACAATGATTTTACTCACATTCTACCTCGCCCTCGTACAATCTATGTGCTGTATATTCACGGTTTCTTCGTGTGTAATCTGTCGCATGTTCCATCAGACGGTGTCCAATAGGACAACAATGATTTTAGTCACATTCTATCTCGCCCTCGTACGATCTATGTGCTGTATATTCACGGTTTCTTCGTGTGTAATATGTCAAATGTTCCATCAGACGGTGGCCACTAGGACAACCATGACTATACTTACATTCTATCTCGCCCTCGTACAATCTATGTGCTGTATATTCACGGTTTCTTCGTGTGTAATATGTCGCATGTTCCATCAGACGGTGGACACTAGGACAACAATGATTTTACTCACATTCTACCTCGCCCTCGTACGATCTATGTGCTGTATATTCACGGTTTTTCTTCGTGTGTAATCTGTCGCATGTTCCATCAGACGGTGTCCAATAGGACATCAATGATTTTACTCACATTCTACCTCGCCCTCGTACAATGTATGTGCTGTATATTCACGGTTTCTTCTTGTGTAATATGTCGCATGTTCCATCAGACTGTGGACACTAGGACTACAATGACTATAGTTACATTCTACCTCGCCCTAGTACAATCTTGTGCTGTATATTCACGGTTTCTTCGTGTGAAATACATCGCATGTTCCATCAGACGGTTGCTCCGAGGATGTAGGCCTACACATGGCTCTTACATCCTTGTAAGGAATTTTACTGCCCTACCTCACTACTACCAAAGCATACTCAAAGACCTTCATTTACTTCGTAGCTAAACTTGACAATCACCTTAAAACTACAGTAACGAAAATAAATCTCCATATATTCGACATAGAGTAGATTAACCGATCTTTCAATTGTAAACTACAATCTGTGGTGGTCAAACCTAACTCTTGTCTTAGCTGGATTTCTTAAACACTTACCTGGAAGTCATTTGCACGATATAAGTTTGAAACAAGTAGTTCCTACAACTTGCCAAATGTATCAGTGAATAAACCCCTGGATTTTACATGAAACGAAAAAACAACTTTGTTGATATCTAACCCTGGGAATGTTTCCTTGAAGTCATATATTTAAGAGTCTTGATAATTCTAATAGAATAGGATATACAATTACAAATTATTGCCAATATCTTTGCCAAATTCACATTTCCAAACTAATGAAACAGAAAACCTTTTAATTTGATAAACTTTTCTCCTTTCGTATGCCCACTACAAGCGTTGTAATTGCTACAACTGCCTTAAACTCTATGCTACTCGTCCTCAGAAGCATCAAATCAAGTTATTTTTAAGATTGCCATCTAAATTATAGTCCCGTCTCTCCACCTAACCGTTCAATCTATAATTTTAGACCTATTATACAAGTTTCAGTTTTAAGTTTTCATAATAGTGTCATGTTCGTTGTTGTCCCCTCACCACATTACCCTAGTGAGACTATATGTCATCACAGAGAGATGAAAGAATCTATAAATTTAATACCGATTCATAGTAAATTTGTTTGTATTTTGTTACCTCAGAAGATGATTATTTTGGAATAGAACCTACAAAACGTAAGAAATTTACCTGAGAATGATAAAAAACCCAAACAAGCACAAAATAAACTCATACTGCCCTCTTTTGATCCTTATCTAATCGACACACGATTAACTATTTAGACTTCACAGTGTTTATTTTCCATCAATTCCAATATGCAACTAAAGAGTTTATCAATGATCCCTTAGGAATAGGGGTCTCAGCTTTAAATGATAACGATATCTCTTAGATTTTGTAATTTTCTGCGGCTTCAACCCAGTAGAAAAATTCAATTTCCTGAAGGACTCCATTCCCTTATCTGCAATTTTCTTCCTGAAAGGAACTAATTCAATAAAACTCTATAGGAACCAGTAGGCTACACGCCTTACACTAAAGTGGGTTTGTCTTAGAACAATAAAACTAAGCCAACACAACATAAGCGATAAGGTGACGCATTGTTAGTTTTCTTCATGGGTTTGCTTAAAAGAATGATTTCATGTAATTTCAAGTAAACCATTCTCTTCATTCAAATTCTGAATTACAACTGGGTGTATTTAAACTGACAAGTTGGTCAAGTCTAATTTTAGAAAGGAAATAACAAAGATATAAACCTAACAAAATATCTGATTAAGGAAGATATAGATCAGACTATAAACTTTTTTATCAGATGTCTTGAAGATTACTTGTAAACATACCTAACTGTATTGTCACCAGTTCTCCTAATATATATTACTGTTTATTGCCGATTTAAGAAGGAGATTAATTAGTTTCACATTTCACCTTAAAATTATTAAAATCGGGTTTTCAAGGAAATCGTACTACATTTTAGTTTGTCGCCTGAAAAGCTAACCAGCTGCCATCATCCTGTAGCCTAGCACCTAGTAACTGCCACACATCTCCAGACTGCAGCGGTCTAGACTGAAAAACATTAAGGGGAAATTGTCCGGGGAATATAGTCAGTTTAGCTCCTTCTCTATACCTCCAATTACTCTTGAGCAATGATACCTATGATACGAACACATTTAGCAATCAAGGGCCCTATTCTGTTATTTCATTTTCAGCTCCATCTTGTTTTACGTTATCAATACTGATTTCTGTCATATCCGTTCGTCTAAGCAGATTAGAGATTGAAACACCCAATACACTCGGACCAACGAGCTGTTATTTATTACACTTCTCAATCTAGTATTCTATCACCGGAAGAAACTTTGTACAATATGGTGACAACATTAAAAAGTGTTGGCGACCCTTACTTAATAGTGGAAACCACTTTGCTACTGAAAGACTGCGTCAGGAAGAAAAATAATGAAGAGATATAGAACAGGGAACATTTATATCCTGTTGATATATAAGTCATCTATTCTTGTAAAAAGTATAAATAAAAGATGACGACTTCAATCGCTTCTGCCGTTGAAGGTGAAGAATTTATCTCAGAAGGTTATTATAAAATCTTTTTGCTATAAACACGCGCACATGTGCAGGCGCATGCGCACATACAAGTATCAGAATATAGAAGCATTCATGACTTTATATTAATAACAAGATTTAATGAATAGGTACTGATTTCAATATATGTGGCACAATATATATTGTGGCACAATAGCAGTTCTGACGTCGGATTACAGCGTGCTCTATCAGGATTCGATAATAAACTCTCTGTCCGTCCGCCCATACAACCTATAACTCATCTCTCCGGTGTAGGGGGGGGGATGAATGATGAAATCAAAGATTATTTTACGTTCGTGAAGAAAATTGCCTGCGTACGTAATTTCTGTCTGTGAGAGTTGATTAATCCCAAAACGTAGCGTTGCATCTAGAGTTTATTTTCATTTTGTTTACTCTTGATGAAAAACAAATGGAAATTATCTCCAGAAATTCTGTGTTTATTTGAACGGAATTTTACTTACATTTTCGATAGAAACAAGTGCAATCTGATTAATTAAAAGTTGTTGTTGAGATACCAATGGAATACTTTTTGATTTATTCAGTGTTGAAATAATTATTATACATAAAGTCAAAACGGATTTACGAATATGTACGGAGATGAAAAGCTGACAGCACATTATCTATTCCGGTTTAAATTATTCCACAAGTTTAGGGCTCAAAGATTAGGGCAAAAGCTTAGAGATAGATTGGATTAGTATAACTTATGGGTCTGGGAATGGAGTCGTGGAGAGTTGGCCGAGTAGTGGAGTTGGAAGCCAGACACTTGTCTGTAATTCTCGCATCTAGACACGGTGAGGAACTAATCACAGAGATTGTGATGATGCGATACGTATATACTTATATTAGCTATGTTGTTAGTTTGTGTTTGAATCAAACGTACTATCAACATTCCCTACTATTGTTCACAGCCGTTGTTTTAAAGTACTTACTAATTTTCCCAATTCACAGCAAATGATAGAATAGTAATGACATGAGTTATGTGCTGTGTACCGTAAGAACCCGGGAGAAGGGAAGGTTTTTTGACACCAGCTTAAGCAACAGCTTCATTGACATTAACATTATGTCAGTCTTACGCATGCGCAATGCACGTGACAATAAACAGTTAAGTATTTATAGAACACAATTTGAATCTTTTACTCAAGACTACCTACCTAACCGTATGATAAGAGTAACGTATACAATATTCGTGACTTATTATTAGCTCCGATGTTTGGAAGAATTTACATTTAAAAAATCATAAATAAATTTCCATCTGCCGAAAACCTTATCCTAAAAGTAATTTAATACCTATTTAATAACTTTCAGTTTCATCAAGCCACTAAAAATTAGATTAAATCTACTTCCAATCAAGATTACAGATCATTCGAAAAAAAAACCAAAATTAACTTTGAATTGTTCATCGAACGTTCTGCTCTGTTTCGGCGTTCGTAGAGCAAATCCAATTTCCTGGTGGACTTTGCAACGGCTCTTGAAAGTCACAATTCAATTTTAGTTAACAGGGGCTCTCTATTCGCCTTTTATCTTGATACTTTCTTTATGACACACTAACTCTGTATGTCCTCGCAACAGGGAAATTGTGCTTTTAAAAAATTTTGGCTTCAATAAATGATAATAACACATATTTTCATTTACAAGCTCGTACTAGCTATTAAAAAGTTCAAAATAGTGCACATTGTATATTATAGCTTTGCTATTCAATTTGGAGACAAAATAGAATCAAATAATTAATGCACAGAAAACTTATATACAGTTTACTAGATTAGAAATTAATTTATTATAATACCTTATTAAAAATTACGTGAAAATAAGTAGACTGCTAATGCTAGAATGTTTACAATATTTCGACCAGTTCGCTTGATCCTTAATAGTGTATCCCTTTAATGGATGCTTCCCTGTCCACTACAGGCCTTTCCCCGACTTAGCAGTATTTACAGGGGGGGGGGGGATTTCACTGATACATTATGACATTTAGTCGAGTTTAGTCAAGGAAAATGTGAAATTTGTTTTGCAACAGTTATTAAACAGAAATCCGTTCACTACGACGCAGTAAATGAAAAATGCGTTTTCAGAAAATAAATATACTTTTTTAGAGTTATTTCAATTGAACTGTTATTATGTAAACCAATTTTAGAACTAAATACAATTTTATTGGTAATAATCGTTTAATCAGATCTCATCGATATTGCAAACAATATTTATATGATGATGCGAATGGGCTCTAAAACATAAAAAATCATAATAAAAACGATGAAATTAAAAATATTTGAAACAATAACGTCACTTAAACAATTACAAAAGCCTATAAACTAATGTTTTTTTACAAAATATTTTTTCATATCCTAATATTATTACGTTATAATGTTTTATTATCTTGAAATTATCGTTATTTTACCTGTAAATACTTACGTTAATATATAAATTCGTATAGAATTTGTTTAATTTGATGTAATTAATTCTATTTATTTATTTAGGTTTGAGTTGTAAATTGATTAAAATTATAATTAATTTTGTGCAAGCTATCTTGGTTATAAAATTATAATAAATTAAGATTATTTTTTGTTTAGTTAAAAATTCTATTTAAATTGAATTTTTGTTATTCAAGGTGAAATGTTTCTATCGAATTTAAATTTTATTTTTAGTCTAAGAGATTATTTTATTATTTAGGCTTGGATACCCTGTTATTCTGAACGTTAAAAGCTTTGACTGAGTATTAGTGGTTACGAGTTTTAAATTCAAAGAGTTTGACAGTAATTAAATCTTTTTGGAAAAACCTGTTCCTTAAATGATAATCGAGGGTAATTACTCATAAATGTAGCTTGTATGTCTCTGTTATTGAATGCATTGAAAGGTATTTTTTTATGGTAAGGTAAAGGTGCAAATTGTACTCGTATTTAAGTGGAAATGGATTACAATTTTAAATTATTTGAATTTTTAAATGAAAATAAATAATGTAAAAAGTAATTAATGTAATTCGATCAAACAATAATTAGATAATTTATATGATTAAAGATCTTGGTTATGTACATGTCACCAGTAACTCTTATTACTTTGAGATAAGTTGTAACAAAGTAGCTTTAACTCAAACATTTTAAATACAATACACATTTTTAACAATTTGTAAAAACAAAGAACTATTTAACTACTGTAGTTAGAATATTTTTGGCTATACAAAAAAAACAAATAAAGTTTGCTTACATTTGTAAGGTGGACTCTATTTTGGTATTATGCAGCTCCCCGGGACCAAACGCTGTGTACTATACGATTCTAAATGGCTCACCTTGTTTATTGTTATTTTTTAAAAAACCAAATATAACCTAACCTAATACTTTGGGGGTATGTAATGCAGTACAACGTATTGTTTATTTTTAAATGGAATTCATGATTTTATGGTTTTATGCGTGTTTAAATCTAAAGGTAAATTTGCGTTTTAGTAATTTTTTTTCAAATTTGAATCTTGTTGGTGTTACGGAGAACTCTTTTACATCAGAACAATTGGTAGAATGTTTTTAAAATTTTGATGACGTCTGGAAAACTGATAAATACAATTTTACTCTGTTTTAATAATTTGTAGGCTACTTGGTTCTGTAGTCCATCCAGACTCGAAAGTGCTCTAGAGATTTAGCGACCATCACAGCTTCACGTCCATAACCACACACACATACATACACACACACGCTCGCGCGCGCGCAGATCGTTAGTAAGCCTTGGTCTAAAAAACTAATTTGTTTTATTAAAGTGTTATAATTAGGTGAGTTTTACTGGCATTTTAAATTCCATACACAGCTAATTCTTTTGGAAATAGAGGTCAAACACAACAAAATTATGTCAGTACGTAATGAATATTTATTGTAATTTTATAAATACTTGAGTTCGATATTTATTGACAGTTATGTTTTCTATTATTTTTAGGAGGAGGACAATTACGTCTGTTGAACTCTATTTGCCAAGAATTAAGAAGTAGAGTCCAAGAATGTCAGTAACAATTAAATTAAATGTTGCAGTTTAAAAATGTTAGTTTTGTAGGTGTAGGTGGCAGGTACGTTTGGTCAGCGTGAGGGTCGCCTAACCCTCTGGGACGTTTCCTAATCTAGATGGAGTAAAATAATATTCGTTTTTAGGGAATATTAAAGCATAGAATGGTTGTGTTGGATAAGGTGTTGGGTCAAGGCAATGATAAAAATTGACCAAGGCTGGTTGTATCATTTTATCTGTAATTGTTTCCGCACGGCGAAAATGGATTTTAAGGGTATTGTTAGGGTTTTGAAATTATATATGGCAAATGTCGAGTGTAAGGATAATATAGAGTCCCTCACTAAAGTTAAATAGATAATCTCAATCCCCTTAAGCGGTTTTTGCATTCACACTCTATTTACATCATTCATTGTGCAAATTTACAACGTTCTAATTTCTTGAAGTACTTTCGAGAAAAACAAGTTTTTGCAATAATACATAAAATATCAGACATACGTACGCGCAGTACTAACCTAGGTAATATAATCATTATTATGGGTATTATAGATAACTTTGCAAAAAAAATAGTTCAAACAAGGTAAGAAACATGAATTTTAGTATTATTTTATACTAACGTACAGTGCGTGAGGTTAACCGTGTCTTAGACCTTGAGATCGCTAGTGCGGACTGGGCTGCAGTGCGGGGTCAAATTCCAATACTTCAAAAAAACATCAGCGTCATGTTTAAAATCTAAACAGCTCTAAAATACTAAATGACAATAGTGTAATATTTTGATGTGGACATGATCTTTAAATGTGTAGCTCTGCTTCTGCAAAGAAAGAGACGCGATTACAAAAGAGACGATATATGTATTGTATAATGTTTTCAGTTAGGCTAGTAGTTAAATGCTAGAGCAGAACGAGGGACACCGTTAAACCTCACGCACTGTATGCTATATTTTTCTGTCATAGGAAAATAGCACGAAAAAAAACTAAAAATTAAATTTAAATAATAAAACAACAAAATTTAAATTATTTTCCGAAATATCCGTCATATTGTCTCTAAAACTATCACTTTGAGCAATGAATATTTATAATTCGATAACGCTTCAAAATTATTCAAACTACCCTCCCTCAGTGCATCTAAATCCTCCCTGAAACCGAACGTAAAAAGAACCATCCCGCGTAATTAAGTGGCATCACGTTCATTCCTTAGGCGGGTGGCGCTGTTATCCCTTTCATATATGTGCATTCAGATGGTTCCTATCTAAGAATATATTTTCTCTGATTTCCATAACCGAGTTTCTAGTGAGATAAAACTTTGTATTTAGACAATTTTTTTATTCGGAAAAAATGTTCAAATCTTTAGAAAATGTGGTCTGGCGGGAGAATATTTGAATTGAATTGTTTAGTTCTGTTTTCTTTATTACAGTAGATTCAAGTTCATGCGAACAATCCCTATCGGAACTTGAACCACAACGTGGTTGTATTAGTATATACGTTACTGTCAACGTATTTACGTGATATGTTTATCATTTATTATGGTTGTATTTACCATAAATAGTCTCATGACTTACGTTTTTACTTCTTATTTGAAGACCATAAGTTTTAATAGTGTGTTTTTATATTGTTCAACAGTCCCATAAGATCTTTCATATGGTTAGAAAGTGTTTCTGACCCAATATTGTTTATATTTTTTTTCCTTAGTCTATAAACTGACTACTTGTTTTATTTCAGACGTTTGTTGACACAACGTTACATGAAATATTTACTTAAAGCAGACATTAAACAATATACAACTTTGAAGGGCACCTCAACGTAAATAGAAAAGTGTAATATGTACTAAGTATAATTGAAAAGCATTGAAAGCAAAGGTTGTTGTATTTGCTTTCTGTTTTATTTTTGTTGTAATTCTCTATTTTTATGTTTCAGGTAAGGGTAGCTCTCAACCGTTCATTGTCACAGAACTGAAGTGAATCATTCGGTACGTAATTCAATAATATTTTAAGAATGTCAGAATTCCCATTATACGTTTTAGTGACTGAGGGGGAGTATTTAAAAAAATATAAAACAATGTAATAAATTATAATTCTTAAGTGCATGCGCACAACACGGGGTGTAATGTTTAAGATGTAGTGAAAATCCTACGGGTGATATTCATTAGGTGATCTAGCTCTAAACAGTCTTATTGTGTTGCGATAATGCAAAGAATGACGGGTAGAAACCCCTCTTCGCATCGGTTGGCAGCAAGTCCATTTAACTTTTTCCTTATATGAGGGTGTAACAGGTATACACTCTCTATTACTCGATGAAGAATTGGTTTACTTCAGGTAGGCTTGTACAAATAGTACTCCTTACCTTAACTGTATTCAGAACTCTTTCCTCGTCTTCGTAGGTGATAATGATAACGCTGGGTAATCGCCTTATCCACACAAAAAATATGTATCACGTGACCAATGATTCTACCCGACTTCAGTCCCTCATCTCGATATGATTCCCGACCTTGACCACTATCGTCATAGCTTTGTTTCGTCATTCGCACATAGACGCTTTTCAGTAAACATTTTTTAAATCGGGAGTTTCGTTACTAAAAGGATGCAGATCATCGACGAGGGTGCCAACATGCCTTGGGAAAGTGGAGTATGGTTTAACAAACTCTGCAGCCATTTTTTCCTAAGTAAACATGGCGAATCGCGACGCGCCGTTAATAACCACCCAGACTTCGGCAACTTCTAGACGGAGATTAATCTAAAGTGGAGAAGATTGAAGCAGGCAACTCTTTGATTAAAACTTGTTCAATAATTGCACAACATTTATTAGAAGCTATGCAAGGGCGGAGAGTTGAGTCGACGAGGGTTAGGGTGAAACTTTATACTCGTCCCAGCAGCTGATGGCCTGTCTGACTCGTGTAGACTTTATGACATCATAGAAAACTGCGTACTTATAATGGATTCACATTATTCTCGCATAATAAGTGTTTGTCTTCCAAATATTATTTACTGTTGACAAGTTGTTCTATCCAAGATTTTACCTCTCTTTAAAACCTAGCGTTGAATATATGTGATATAGACACGAGATTGACCTCCCGATGGAATTTTATATGTGATAAAATATGGTAAAAGTTGAAGAGTGAGAGCGAAGGAATCGGGTCATTAAATCCGTCTATCCAAGAGGACATCTTGCAACGGGTGCACTAACAAAAACATTCTCAAAATAATGACTGATTTTTAGGATCTGGACTGTTATAGGCTACAGGAAATATATTCACGATCCCGTAACTTCTTGTAAGGTTTGAGCAGGTTATCAGTTCACCATTGGAACAAAACTGCCCTGGCTTTGATCGCTCATTCATATTACTTGGGAAAGGGTAGATATTCCTCCGGTCCCAATTAGTTTCTCTATTCGCAGATTACCCTAAGCTCTTCATAGCCCTTCCAACATTGAGTGGTTAGGCATTCATCCAAACACACTTCCAAAGATGTACTATATCGATGACAAGTAATTGGCGAAGCGTTCTTACCAGTATTAATATATTTTGATTACTCCAGTATTGTTTGGTCTTGAAGATTGTCACAATTAGCATTTCTGTTCCAAAAGACCGACCATGTAGAAGCGAGCAATGTTTCTTTACTATTACCAACAATTAAAATCATCGCCCTTAATATAACCTACTCCCTAATCTTTATCAAGCAGAGAGATAGAAAGAAAAAGCAAATCTAAAATATCAGAGCGAAATATTTAAATTTAAGAGAAATAAGGGGTAGGCACGAACACGCCCGCTATGAATTTTCTCCACCCTGTCTACTAACAATTTACCGCGAACTCCATAAAAGAACACAGGCTGCATTTGCTGTTCGATTTTACTTCCCGAAAACATATTGAATATAAGTGTTGACCTAATGGGAAAATCTCAACTTGTGGTTTCCCTTCTCGAGTGTTTAAAGGATGAAACTGATGTACGGATCGCCCAATATAAAAAAGCTCTTTCAATATGGAAATAGATTGTTAATAGACTATATGTTTATGGATATTTCATTTAAAATTCTTAGCCTAAATTCTTCGTTATTTTACTTCTGTTAGGAATATTTATATAAACGTTGAGTACATTTTCAATTTGATATAGATCAAGCAAAGTTAAATGAAATTGTGAAATTCTGGTATAAGTGTTTAATAAGCGAAGTGAGTTGAATGTACCAGGAGAATCTGTATGATACTTGGTTTGGAATGACTCGGAGTCAATTCCTCTTTGCTTTGGTTGTCTCCTCTTTAGGCCAACCGGTTTTTTTTATTATTGTCCCTAGTTTTACAAAACATGATCTACAATTCTTCTGAAGAAATTTTAAGAATATCGGTCCTAAAACATGGTGACTGAAGGCAGCTATACAATGAAATATAAATATCTTATCTGGAATTGTCAATATCGGAGACTGAGATGAGTGGACAGGTGAAGGATGAGTCGAGACTTGAATCCTCTACTTTAACAAAAAGTAGATTCAACTTGGACTTTCAATAGAACGATAAAAGTGAAACCTGTATCAGTTATGTTTCTAGTAGAGCTGTCCCTCTCTAAATAACGGTCTACGGTATGACTAATGTGATGTAATAAAATTATAAAGATTACTTCGCTTCGGTCATAACTTTATAAATAAACGGTCCTGAAGCTATAAAACAGGTGCTTTATCTATATGGGCAAATTTATTGGAGGTAAAGCCAGCTCAGGTTTTGTAATATTGGATTCATTGTTATAACCTGAAGCGGCAAACAAGCGCTTCAAATTATTTTTTTTTTGTTAAAACGAAAACTTGGGAAAATAGAAAAAATAAAACGGTTGAAATTTATTAACTTAAGAGACAAATAAACTCAAGTTCCATAATTTCATGGTTTTAGTTTGGAAATAATTAAATCTTCAAAATCTGATTCCGATAATTAGCTGATGAAATTTTGTGCAAACCTGAAAAGATTTTAACTACATTAAACCTAAAGATATTTATTAAAAATTATATTTATTTCAGAGTATTTCAAGTTAGGAATCAGTACTCGGCTTGTAATGCAGAAACCTTGGCTTGTAGTGAACACCGGCTGTAAAGTATGGGCAAGGAGATCATATCTCTGCAGTTATGGACTTATTACTTACTTAATTTTCCGCAGTTTTGTTAACAACTTACGTTAAATCTCTTGCCTGTAAATCTCCTTAGTACTACGTGGCAATTATTTGTGATTGAAGGAAAAGTTTACCGATATGACGTCACATACAAACGAGTTTTCCCGAAGATCGGGATACTTACATGTTAGTAGGTTGACGCTAACACTTAGAGGATATTTGGAGGTTAGGTTTGCATCATATTTTGTGACAATTTTCTATACATTCTGAAATATCATATAGTTGATTAAATCATGTGATGACGAATGCTTTCACTCGTAATGTTTTTTTCTGTTTTGTATATTAGCTAAATTATATTTATTAATTAAGGTAATTTCATAGAGCCCATTTAATTGAATTTCTAATTTAAATTTCAAAATTCATACGCACGATAAATTGCAAAATATAAAGCTATGATTGTAAATAAGATTCTATAGGGCACTGTTGGGTATATCTGTTATTTATCTAAGACAAACTGAACCGTAAAACGCTTAGCTTTACTAAGGTTATACGTTCTTTATCGACTTATTAAGTAGCATGGTTTTAACTTTGTTTTATTATAAAATATCTACAGTTCTATCATGCGTCTCCTATATATCTCCATTATCTTTTTATTTAATCCTAATAAAATCGTCTCTAGACTCATAAAAATAACGCTATGGCTTTCTTACAGCAATTAACAAAAATAGCAGTAAATTAATTAGTTGAATTGGAGTAAAATATAAAATACAGTATTTAAAAAGTCAGTATCAATATAAAATAATAATAATATTAAGAACTAATAATAACAAGTTAAACCGGTTTTTTAATGTTCTCTATGGCTGGTACAAGACCAGTGATTGTACAGCTTCAGACTCTGCTAGTGTGGCAACATTAGATCTGCTTGAATTAGTGTCCTACGAAATACCATTTTATTTTTTCATTATTTTTAGAAAATTGGCATGTTTTTTTTGGAACTATAAACACTTTGAAATTTTGGGACTGAGTAGTCAAGAAATCGTCCCGCATTTATGTCGACTCCATATTTTGTCTTCTCATCCATCGAGATGTTTGAGGTCAGCGTTTACATACAGTAAATGTGTACCATATGCAAAAAATATAAAACATTCCTATCTGACGGAAGGTTTAAGATGAAACATACAGTAAACATCGAGGGGACATTTACGCAGGTATAGTCTGATTGCCTGCTTATAGCCCTAGTTACAATTCTAAAGTGCCTCGCGTGAAGTCTAGAGAATTATTACTTTCAATAGTTATAATTATTTTATTTACATTAAATTCATTCATAGAAACTATGATTTAAAAGTTGAACATATTTAACAAAGTTTTTCTTCAGAATTTTTTGAATATTTTTTTTACTAATTTAATTTTTGAATACTATTTAATTTTTTAAATACTTTGAATAAAGTATTAAATGTAACGTCTTTAAGATTTTAATTTGAAGACAATTAACAACCTTTATTAAAATAATATAAATTTGTAATCCTTAAGAACTAATATAGGCATTTGGATTCATTAAAGGTAGAAAGGTAGTATCGAAACAATTTTAATGTTTTCAAATTTGGTTCAGCACTTCAATTGAAATAAAGAAATTATTCCTATATCTAAGAGCAGTTATCTTTTCGATTGTCTTTCTCTTCAAATTCTCACTAAGCCCGTTGAATATTTTGACAAAAATTTCCTTTTAGTTGTTGAGTCTAAATATCTCTCTACAATTGTAATCTCCTTAAATTATTTTTCTTTCATTTTGTGTTCTTAAGGGGAACAGTCGGTAAGAATACAACCGTCCTTGTGAGGATGGAAGGATTATGGAAGCGTCGTACTCCCTAGGGTATCATGGAATCACGTGAGTGGAGCCCGAGTCTGGAGTAGAATTAGTCTACTCTCTGCCGGGGTGATAAAAGCTCTTAAAAATATACTACAAAAATTTCTGTCGAGGTTCAATGATATTGTCAGTTCATAAATACATTAACAAAAGATTTGTTTTTAATTTAAAGTTGAAATTTTGACGCTTTAGGTCTGTTGTTTCAGCAGAAAGTATAATCCTCAAGGCCAAGCTAAAGCCAAGAACTGTACTACAACCTGTTTATAATATCATTAGGTTTTATCACTAGAAACGATAGTTGACTTTTTCATATTTTGTTTTAACATTGCCACTGATATAGAGACAGAATACAAGATTCAAACATATTTCCAAACATTAAAATTACGATAAACTAAATTTGTACACAAGATCGTCATACAACTTCCATGATGTAAGACTATTTTTCTACAATATTGATTTTTTTCTTCTTGGTTTTTCTTTCATCCCTCTTTAAACTGTACAGTTAGGTTGGGCATACGCATGCGCCATCATGGCATGTCCACAGCTTGCGTGCTAGAATAGCTCATAATATACTGAAAGCATCTTCTGAATTTTGCTTTTCTTCGTCCTGATTATTTCCGCTTGCCAATGGTAGAAGTAATTTTTACCATCCTACTTTTGGGATATTATTGTGGTTTTTAATTACAATAATTTATCAATTAGTTAAACTTTTCTTCTCTTATTTTCTTAAATGAGATTTTAATTTTTTTAATAAGTTAAAGATACTTAATTCTTTTTTAAAATGTAATAATTTTTCTGATTGTATTTATTAACACCTTTTTATGTTTTACTTTTTATTATTTTAATCTAATTTACCAATGCTAATTATTTGAAACTTACATTTTATTTATTGCTCTATATAAATTAGATTTTACTCATACGATTTTCTTTAAACTGTACCTTTTTTCATTTTAATTTTGACAACATTTCTTGTTATTTATATTTTATTTTCCTAAACGGTTATGATGTTGTGCTGAAATTAATTATAATAGTTAGTTGTTTTAATAATTTATTGAGTTCTAACTGAATTATTAATAGCACCTCTCATTTTTACAAGCGTAGTTACACACTTGTACTATGTTTCATGCCAAGTGTAAAGTCACTTGGTAGGTTTCTTCTAACAATTCCTTGGCCCTGTTTTACATTTATATTCTTTTTTGTAAAAATTATTTATACGCAATTTTTTGGCCAAACCATTAGTCATTTGAGGCAGCTAGGATAGTCCTTCTTCTGTCTGAAAGAGGGGCAATAATTATACTATACAATACTACTACTTACTACTATACAATATAATATAATACTACTATACAATATCACTGTCACTGTCGTGAAACCTGACATAAATCGACCACGCACACACACGACGTAAATGAGTAGAACCTGTGACAACGACAAATCAACCATTGATAGCCGTGGTAAAATACAAACATACTATCGCAGTTGAAATAATATAGTTGGTGTAGTGATTTAACAAGAGTTGAAAATTTAGAACCTCTTGAGGTAAGTTTCGAGGGAATTGTAAAAGGATATATTTTCAGAAAATATAATACATTTTTCTTCAGCTATTACAATGGTATATATTTCATGGTGTTTTCACCACTTTAACCTGTCGTGCTACATTTTTCCATAAAGTGGAGTTATATTATGTTTACTTGAGCTTACTTCTAATTTCCATTACCAACCCTATTTCATCTGTCTCGCCTAATAAAGTCTGAAATAACGCACTGAATAATACGGCAGTGTTTATATGAGTAGGAACGTGATGGCAAACGCTGGCATTAACGCTTTATCAATCGTTAACCTAAAGGTGTTGAGTGTGAACTTTACGATTAAACGGGGAGCGAAAGGGTTGAACGCAGTGATTAGAACGCGAACAGTTCCAAAACACTTGGACGTGGCTCCTGAGGGTCATGTTTGATTCTATTGTGCTTAGCCAAACATACTTTTGCTAAACTTATCGCTATTGTTAAATAATTTTAGGCGTTTAAGCAATAATTTTCAAAACATTACCTTAAATCTGTAATAAAAAACATTTGAATAAGAACTTTTTTTAATAATTAAAGATAAATGTATGAATCCTGTAAATGGAGTTTAAAGCGGAAGAAATATTGTTGCAAATAATAATTGTTTATTATAATAAAGAAGAACAATAGATTCTGAGAACTAACAATATAACGCTTTTGAAATTAGTGTAGAGAAAATTTCACAAATATTTTTAGAAACGAACCTTTTTAGGAAGCAAAATATAGCCCCCTCGCAATTTATGACAACATATATTACGCCTTGAGACTCTTCAACTTTATTTTAATATATGTGTATAAATTTATATATATAACGTTTTTCACCCATCTCAGAAATTTTCACGTGCTTGCTGTAGCCATTATAAGAGAGTTAAAACAGTATATAGCAACTTACACAATGGAACAAGAAGTCGAGTAACACAGGTAGTATGTACACACTACAAAATGAAACACGGCGAAGGTATGGGAAAATAGTAAAAGGTAATTATTGTAATATTAAAAAAATGATCTATAAGTTTAACATGTGTTAAGGAAATAACTGCTAAAATAAGAAAACATGAGGTCATTTAATAATGAATGAATTTTTAATATATAACGCAAGGTGTTTTGTCGACTTGGGTGAAGTTAATAAAAATTCAGCCTGTAACGTATTATGAGTTTAATTTAATATTGAAAAGAAATAGCTACATTATATAGGATAGAGATGGTCGATCCAGTGACTTTAATGGATCTGTGATTTTAGTGACAGCGACAGGATTGGATCAGTAACTTTTACCGGAGACTTTAGTACCGGTGACAATTCATACTGAGAGTGCTCGTTATGTGCCAATAACAGGCAGGCATACCAGACTAGTAAAATGATTCTACTCCTCCTTTTTTTCCTTTTTGGGAGCCTCATTTTATTTAAAAATAAACTCCTAAGAAATTAAGAACAAAGTTCTGAATTTGAAGTAGCGTCTACTGTACACAACACTGTCACTATCTTGAAACCTGACATAATTCGTCCACGCACACACTATACGTAAATGAGTAGAACAAGTGAGCGAGAAATCAAACATTGATAGTCGTGGTAAAATATTAGTAACTTTTCGGTCGCTACAGCGAAATTTTGCCCAGTCATAACAGAGACAACCCCGTCCCTGCGCTTCAGTTAACGACACTGCACGATAATCGGCGACATGAGCCGAGCCTTGAGAGGAGAGCCAGTGACAGTGACAAACTAAATAATGACTGCTGTTTCATCCGGTGACAGCAACAAATCAACCAATGACAGCCATTTCATTCAGTGACTGCGACCTTTTTGCTCAGTGACAACAAAGGCAACTTCCGATCGATCCAATGTCACTGGAACTGGCATTTTCTATATTTTGTTACTGGTACCTCTAGCGACAAATGAATATTAGTGACTAGTCACCGTGACAGAAAATATCGACAATCCCTAATATAGAAAGCATTATTTGTTAACTTGATAAACAACTATATAACGATGTCTAGATTATTAACCTTATAGTGAGCTTATAAGGTCAATTCTATATATTACTATACTATACACTTTATATTGTATACTATATATTTAAACTGGTAGCTGATACGGGCAAAGTTTAGGCAAAATCAATAGGTAAAGTGGTTTACAGTGAAATATATATATATATATATATATATATATATATATATATATATATATATATATATTGCATTTTAAAATACTATGTAAATAAGATCATTATTTTAACTAAGGGACCCATAATTAGTAACAAAAACGTCATCAAATGAAAGGGTAAGATTTCAGAGATTTTGAAAACCTTTTGAAATAAGAATGATTGTGAATTGTATCAAGTAATGGAAGCATAATTCTTTATAAATAAATTGTAAAAGGAACCCTTAATGATATTAACTTTAAAAGTGCTATCTACTTTAACACTTAAATAATACACAACTTGAAATGAACTTTTTATTTAAACAAGGTTAACAATATTACAAAGTAGGCTATATAAAATTCATCTAAGTCTGTTTACTTGCGATAGATCCTCCCCCCCCCCTAAGCTACTGTCAACATAACTCTTGATCACACATTTTACCCAAATCAGTGCTTTTACTCTGTAGCGAGGAAGAGTGGAGAGCACTTGCGTTGCTGAAATTGATGTTTCCAAAATGTCCGCACCTCCGGTCTGCAGTAGAGTCGTGACGTGGAATACATTAAAGGTCGTCGAGATTTAGCGCGATCAACTGAAAGGGTTCGGGATTGCATTTCATGCGGACGGGTGGCTCTGATATCTCGTCGAGAATTGGAAGCCTCAAGGAGGTCAGGTAGAAATTGCTGTTGCCCAAACTTGAACTTGCTTTTAAATGTAAAGAAAGGAATGTGTGGTGAGAGTTTAGTGCTTCCAATGCCTATGTTAAATGTAATAATGGTAATAGTCGATAGTCGATGGAGAACCAGGAAGTAGATATAAATACAAAGGTAATTAATCGGGGAAAGAGAATTATATCCGATTTATAGAAAAGCATTTAATGCAATAATAATCAGTAAAATATTTATGAAAAGTAATAATGAAAAAAAAAATGTGAAAGTTATACAATTACTGATAATGGAATAGTTAACACAAAAATCGTGGTTTAAACAAAATGTGTGCGTGCAATAAAAACTAAAACCCCCAACAGATATATACCTCAAAGTGTTTAAAAATAAAAACAGTTTACAAAACCGTAAGTAAACAGTTCATAAAACCACTTAAGTAAGGGCAGTTAGTATGGTCATATTCATCTGTTTTCTTTTCAGATTGTCCCCGTGTACTTTATTTACTATCTTGTGTGGTTTTTATTGTTAACAAGACTAAGAATTGGTTTTTCCGAACTATTACTCCTCGTACAAATAGGCCTACACAAAATGGAACCACCACTCACTTATAAAGAAATGAGTAAATTCTAATTTTAAGCTAAAATGAACTTTTTAATATTTGTATTCTTTCTGTAATGGGTCATAACCAGAGCACATAATATTAATAGATTGTTTTCACTATAAACGGAGAGAGAGAGAGAGAGAGCAGTGCTATGTCGAAGCAGTAAATACAAGACCTCCAGCACTATTTATTTAACGTTTACGCAATACTTGTATTTTATGTTTATCAAAGCATTATGTTTAACTATTGATCACATCATTGATAGTGTTAAACAATATTACGCAATAACAACATTATCATAAAGTGTAAAATGGCAATGCAATAGTATTAAGCTAGCGTTTGATACTGAGTCATGCCTCGCTAATTGCTATTGACATTTTATATTTATTACTAAAATTTCATACCGCTATCAATACTTTACGTCTTTATTCTTTTTACATTCAGCCCAGCCGTCGTGATTTACTAGCACTATGTTTAATCGGACGGAAAAGAATAGCTACCCCTCAACTTCTTACGATACTAAAGATGTCGCTTAGCCTAACTGTCCTTTACGGCATGTTTTACTGCCAGTGACTAGTTACGTGCCTGCTCACCGTCCTAAGATAACGGCAATTAATGCTTAGCTTAACGGTCCTTGTTTACGGCATGTTTTACTGCCAGTGACTAGTTAAGGGACTGCTCAACGTTCTACAATAAAGGCAAATAACGCTTAGCCTAACGGTCCTTGTTTACGGCATGTTTTACTGCCAGTGACTAGTTACGTGAATGCTCAACATCCTAAGATAACGGCAATTAATGCTTAGCCTAACGGTCCTTGTTTACGGCATGTTTTACTGGCAGGGAAACATTTAGTTACTTATCACCGTCTTACGATAACGGCAAATGTTACTTAGCCTAACGGTCCTAGTTTAATGCATATTTTACTGGTAGGATAACATAATGTTACTGCTCAACGTCCCACAATAACAATAAATGCCGGTTGGCCTGACTATCCTTGTTTTACTGGCAGGGATGCGTTTTGTTTACGGTATGTTTTACTTAGAGTGAAACGTTTTGATACTGCTAAACTTTTAACGATAAGTGCAAATGATGTGTAGCATAAGTGTCTTTGTTTACGGCATGTTTTACTGGGAGTGAAACGTTTTGTTACTGCTCAACATTCACGATAACGACAGGTGTCGCTTGGCATAACTGTCCTTGTTTTACTGTCAGGGATACGTTTTGTTATTGCTCAGTGTCCTACGATAAAGGCAAAAGTCGCTTGGCCAAACTCTCCTTGCCAAACTGGCAAGGATACGTTTTGTGTTTGCCCAGTGTCCTACGATGATGGACAATGTCGTTTGGCCTAACTGCACTTGTTTACGGCATGTTTTACTGGCAGGGAAACTTTTTGTTATTGCTCAGTGTCCTACGATGACGGACATTGTCGCTTGGCCTAACTGTACTTGTTTACGGCATGTTTTACATTGACAGGGAAACGTTTTGTTATTGCTCAGTGTTCTACGATGACGAACATTGTCGCTTGGCCTAACTATAATTGTTTACGGCATATTTTACTGGCAGGGAAACATTTTGTGTTTGCCCAGTGCCCTACGATGACGGACATTGTCGCTTGGCCTAACTGTACGGCATGTTTTACTGGCAGGGAAACGTTTTGTTATTGCTCAGTGTCCTACGATGACGGACATTGTCGCTTGGCCTAACTATACTTGTTTACGACATGTTTTACTGGCAGGAAAACGTTTTGTCACTTCTCAACGTCCTATAACGGCAATCTGACTTCTCTTTCTCATTCGTTATTTAAATACTCGCGATAATTTTCGTTAGGACCTTTACTACGTATGCGATTACCTCTTCAATACTATCTTTCACCTTACACTAACGTTCACATACCTGTTTTCTTAAATTTCTTTTTCTCAGTTTTAAAATTATAATTTGAATTTTTTTTTGTATAACATACCATATGGATTTAATCTAACATTGAAGGATCATTATTTTATCACATCAAAATAACACAATTCATTTTGTTTCGAGAGATACTGTCTCTTTCGTCTCCTTCATTCTATACTTCATGCCTCGCAGTGTAAAAGTAAACAATGCACACCTGCACTTGTTTACAATTACTTCGTTTTAACGTTCATGGCAAGTATGTTACCGAAGATAATTAAAAAGCCGTATACATTGATCATAATTGTTTTATATCTTTCATTTTATGTTCTTGCTTCAAAAAATCACAATTTAATACCAGGCTTCGCATGTGTACCTAAAATATCAGATACGAATTTTAACGATTTTTTTACAAGTAGAACAAAATGTGGGTTTTAAGGCTTAAAATATCACGAAAAAACCTGGTTTCTCTTAGAATCACGCGTATTTGTGAGTATTGTGAAAAAGGAAACATTTTTTGCAATATAACATCTATACACAGATTATGATTACAGTTAGTATGTAATAAATTTATTAAAATTTCATTAACGGTTTAAAGTATTTCAGGTCTCTTGTAAAATTTTAATTGAAACAGATCTTCGTTTAATGGCCGGTGTAATTAGAGATTTGAAAGCTCGGTCCATCGAGTAGTACCTCGTTAGTCCCGAGTTATGAAATTTACGCTGTAACTTTTCTATTAATTACAAACAAAATTAATCCCGTCAGACTGGGTCGTCATGACAACCGATTCAGCTGTAAATGTCTAAAATAAATTACCTCTTTCTCTTCATTTATGATTTAAATATTTCAAATGAAAATTATGAATTGAGTAACAGGAGTTAAGACGTCTCTAGTCAGTTGAGTAGAGAAATAAGTTGTGAAGCTCATTATGGTGCTTATATGCTTCTTTTTACCGAAACAAATCCTTTTACATGTTTATTGAGCTTTTAGAATTTAGTTTAATTAACTAAAGCACCTCCTGAATCTGTGCAATGTGATACAATTCGCTACAACATCCACGGGCATGTAATACTTACAGGAAATACAGTGCATTATTCTACTTAGGTTTGTTGTTGCAGAGTCATAGTGTCTTTCCTTCCAGCGCATCCTTTAACAGCGTTGATAATATCAGGTTAGATAAGTTATTTCTCTCTTCTAGATCACTTACGAAATCTTTCGTCTTCAGTCATATGCTCTTGATCCCCTTGCCTCTGCCCGATCGCTGTAGCACACCTAATTAATTCCATTTCTGCTGCTTAATTTACCCTTTTAAACAATAATATGTTAGAATAATGTTTTTGAAACATTATATCACCTTAACCATAGGCAGTAGTACTATTTCTGACTTATCTTTATAGCAAGCTTCTCCTCTATAAGGTCAGAAAGAGAGAAAGATATTTAATACATTTAAGGATGAACCGATTCCAAATCCTATTCTCGATTACAGGTATCGTCGATTCTAATGCTATCGAGCAATCGTCGATACTCGATTCTCCATTGAATAAAGTGCAAATTCCGATTCTTGTTTTTTTTTTAATTGTTAAAATACGTGCGTGGTGTAATTTATTGGAAAAATATTTAATTATCAACTATGTGTTATTTATGTATTAGTTGCTGTGAATTAATTAAACTATTAAACCAAATGCCATTTTGAGAGAAGGAAAATGTTACTATTATTTATGACAAACAAAGTGGAAGCATTTCTAATCAGTTTGTTTGTCTCCACTCTTCTCGCTCATCTGCGTCACTATCATTCGAACGGGTTTGGCCCATTCTCTCTCCCTCCCTCTTTCTCTCTCTCTCCCTCTCCCTCCAAGTCTCTGGCCGCCACCGCTTCATAAATGTCAAAATTAAACACACAGAAAAGGTAGTTCCAATGTCTCCAGTTATACAAACTGAAATGGTTATTACTGAAGTTATATTGTAATTGTGAACTGAAGTTCGCATTTGTAATTTTAAAGAAATCATTACTTTATCCGAAATGTTTTTCATGCTTTCAGAATTTCCTATTCATAAACCAAGATTAAACGGAACATTTTAGGCTTCACCATATGATCAAGATGTTAACTAAGCTCATCAATAGGGAATATCATGTAGCCTTATAAAACTTTCAAGAATCGACTTAAGAATCGAGAATCGGAAGGAAAATTTTAGAATCGAAATCGGAATCGAAAGTTTTAGATATCGACGCATGACTAATATAATACAATAGAACCAAGGATCGGGTAGTGATCGATAGCGACTTGTGTCTTTGATAGATAGTTAGGGATACGACACAACCCATCTAGCCAGAAGTGTCCCAGTATCAGCTCCGGTCCCAGAAGTGTCTAAGTGACCCATTATAACATTCTTTTGGTCTCCTTATGATCATGACAAGTAGAACGTGAGTGATCCTTCGATTCACTTTATATCCTTAACTAGTATATCATTAAGATGTTATCTTATCACTGTTTATATTTAAAAATAAGAATAGTTTAAACGACTAATCATTACAAAAATTTCTTCAAATATTAGGGACAATCATTCTGTCTGTAATATTATACGTCGGTAGGTAATGCTTGTTCTTGAGCAAGTCCACTGTTATAATTAAGTCCATTGGAAGTAACAAAAACACTAGTTTCTAGAAACCCTCTTACAGGTTGTTAAAATAACTAAATATATAACTTATAAAGGGTAATTAGTTTTATAAACATACTCAACTTGCAGACTTCTTGAAACTCATTCTGCAAGTGAAAAGAAGTTTCATCTGAACACATATATGAAATATTTTCACTGGCAAAATTTACTAAAAGTTTCGTGTTTGTCTGAGAATTTTGGTTACATTTCTGTAATAAATCATTTAAACTGGAAATTTATTCGTTTCATATTGCCCATAGCCTAAGAAATAAAATTACTAGACATAAATACAATTAGGTTCTAGGCAACGGAATATCGTAAATATACAAAAAATACGAGTCCCATACAGAATCT
Organism: Prosapia bicincta; assembly: GCA_036971475.1. Classification (NCBI taxonomy): domain Eukaryota; kingdom Metazoa; phylum Arthropoda; class Insecta; order Hemiptera; family Cercopidae; genus Prosapia; species Prosapia bicincta. The sequence continues at coordinate 287,518,991 of JBAIZL010000001.1, forward strand.
GTGGAGACTTTAGTTAGGTCTAAGAAAGAAGTAAAATCAGCGAAATAAAATAATACAAATCAATTGAAATGAAATAGGTTAGTTCTATTTAAAACTGAAATTTAGATTGGTAGAAATTTAGTACAGGTAGATTTACAGGCGGCAGTGAAATAAAGTAGCTATTTGCCAATACTGTTGCTGTCTATATCTTGTATAATGAGGTTAAACAAACTAATATTCAGTAGTTTCATAAGTCATATCGGAAGTAACATATGTTCGTAGTAGGTTTTTGGAACTATTCGCTCGTAAGAAGCACACAACTTGACTGAAAGATGCCCTCCAATAAATTATTTTTATTTTTGTAAGAATATAACGTTTTAGAAACAATATTTGGTTCTGGCACGCGGTGGAGTGTCGACAAAAGTGAAAACATATACACTCATCTACAGATATTTTTCAGAAAAACATTTAATTCTGCGTAAGACATCATTTCCAATCAGACGAGAATGTTTACATTTTAGAAATTGGATAAAAAATACATAACTTATTATTATCGTTATATTGAATGGTTTATATTGGGATTTATCAAATTTAAATAAATTATTATATTCATTAACTGATCAAAACTAATTAATAATAGTTCTTCATCAATTAATAGTAATTTCCTTCATCAATTTGATAAAAAACGTAACGTAACCAAACTGTAAAACAGCTGTTCTACAACACAACATATAACACGATATCAGCTGTTGCATGAAATCATGTTATGTAATTCACTTTTAGGTTACTCATAGCGTAACCTGTCGGAAAATATACAGTCGCCACATTGTTTGTTTATATCCTTTCAATAAGTTTCTAATAGCGCCGCCACAGACCCTTTCATTTAAAAAACTATTTAAACGAACAGTTCATCATCTTTAAGAGTTCTCACCAGTTTCCTAGCCCACCACAGTTTTGTACGTCAGCTTCAGTAGTCCTGCCTCTGCTTGTAAAACTTTGCTTGTGTACTTCTTTCACTCCACCCACAAATGACGCAATTTCATGGAAATTCAATGCCGTTGTAATGAACCAGTACCGGGGAGTCTTATTATGTATGTGTATTCTGTACAAATGAGCTGTAGGGATAAATTACATCCAACTACTGCCTTTATTGTCATTGGGGAGGCGATTTGTCCAATGTAACTATGCGAGTCGTCGTATTAAATTGTTGTGGAAGAGGGTTTACAATCAATGGCAAACTGATTTAGTCAACGATTCGTGATTGTGAAATTTCAAACTGTTCTGTTTGAATTCCTAAAGAAAACTTTGTATTTGTAGCAAATACCTTCAAGCAAGTGCACTGTTTTAATTACTCTACATACGTATAAAATAATTTATTCGGGTTGATTGATTGATAAACTCCAACCGAAATTAAAAAACTTAGACACTTCAGGTTTTGATATATAAAGCCTATATAATAATTAATCATATAGAAAAATCTCCATTACTTGATTCTCCATTGATTAAAGTTTTTCGATTACGATTCTTGTTTTTCAACTTTAAAACACGCGTGGTGTTATTTATAGGAGAAAAAATAATATCGCTTATATCTTATTCATGCATTAGTTGTTTTAAATGAATTAAACGAATAAAATTAATGATGATTTGAGAAAACGAAAATATTATTATTATTTATGACGCAAGACAATCGGAAGGATTTCTGGTTAGTTTGTTTCTCATCGCTCTGCCGTTTCATTATCACTCGTGCGGGTTCCCTCTCTCTCTCTCTCTCTCTCTCTCTCTCTCTCTCTCTCTCTCTCTCTCTATATATATATATATATATATATATATATATATATATATATATATATATATATATAAAGAAATAAGTCAAAATACAAATACAAGAATAATTATTGAATTTACAATTCAAAGCTTTTCGTTGGCAAACAGTACCAACATCATCAGGAATATTAAAGAATACAAAAGACTACATATTGCTCTCTCTCTCTCTCTCTCTCTCTCTATATATATATATATATATATATATTTGTAGCTTTGTAACACTATTTTCTTGTATTCACTTATCACTTTCACTATATGTACTTAAACAAGAATCTTACTAGGTATTTATGCCAGTTAACTTTTAAAGATTGGTAGTATCTCCATCATCGGGTATCACTGACTGGGGTTGTAGTAAACTGCGAGCTGTGACATCAAAATGACAATCTGGGAACAACTGATTTAGAAGCGAAGCCGTTGGACTTAATGGGGGTTTTCTTAGATAAGAAGAACTGGATTTCTTATCACTTTATCACCAAAACACTCCCGCACAAACACACACTTATAACACACTGCATTGCACTTTTCCGGTCACATTTCACCAAAAAAAAAACACGCACTTTCACCGTTAAAAAAATACACTTTTTTGACGCCTACCTGACGCCTACTCCGTTAGGTAGCCGTTTTGTTGTTATTGTAACTGAAGTTTACATATGTAATTATAAATAAATCATTAATCTTATGGGAAGTATTTATTATGCTTTCAGAAATACCTACTTATAAATAAAGTTTTAACGTATTTTGTAGTATATAATAAAACGAAACCTTTAAAAAGCTTTACCATATGACCAGGATGTTAACTAAATTAACTGTTAGAGAATATCAAATCGGCCTATGTAACTTAGAAGAATCGAGAATCGAAAGAAAAAAAAATTAGAATCGAAATCGGAATCGTTAAGTTTAGGAATCAGCCAATTTCTACACAAACACACACACACACATATAATTATATATATATATATATATATATATATATATATATATATATATATATATATATATATATATATATATATGCTAATAATACTACCGTTATAGTTTGAATTTTAAGAGGCAATAAAAAACATTTCATTAGCATTCTCCTCTTCTTAACTAATTTTTAAATGTTAATGTGTCATTAAAGTTGACATGGCAACTCGTCAGAGACTTGTGTAAAAATAAGCACAGACTGTGAGTTATGTTATAAAGTTTGACTAGATGTTAAAAAGTGGAGGTGGTTATTTATATACATATTGTTTGAAGTCTGTAAATGACTTTTTATTTTAAATAAATAAAACCTCTTCACAAAAAAAAATAGTTTAGTTTTCAATTGCAAAGAAATCAACTTTAGAAGAAATTATTACAAGAATAACTGTTATTCTTGTAATATTTCTTCAGAAGATGGTTGCTTTGCAATCGAAATATACATAAGGGTTTCAATAAAAGGTGTTTGAGGTAAATAAGTCTTACTAATTTAAAATTAAAAAAAAACACGCCACAGTTGCATCAAGTTGTTAATCATGTAAATTCTATTTGAAGTCTTTAGATGAAGTCGGTTTTCGCAATAGATAGAATCTTTCTTATATATTTTGAGGTCTGAATGCTTTATGTTGATACCAATGCTTATTCATCGTCCATCTTTTATAGAAATGAGAACGCTCCGTATAACCCCAGACTGAGCAATGAGAATAACACAATAAATTTCTTTCTTTAGCAATAAAACCCTTTGCATATTGTAAAGCCCTTACGTTATTTATGGCACCATTATTAATTCATAACGGATACCGCCGTGTTTTTTCGGAAAGGTCATTTTTCTTGTTGGTCTAGTTCCCGATCCCGTAATGTATTTGACCCTAATCTGACCGCTTTAGGGATATCCAAGGCTAAGTGAATTTAGAAAAGCCTTACGTTGTATTTAGAGGTTGAACATGATTTGTAACAAGTTAGCGAATTACGTAAAGGGTCGTCACATATGTATTTAGTGCCTTTACAGTTTACTTAGTTTCCCTTAATTCGACCGTTGATCTCACCCCATCCTACACATGGTTGTATCTGGATACCTCTTCTTTCTCTCTGTCCCCATCGTGCTCAGTTGTGAATCGGACTAAACATATTTAGTAGTTTTACCACCCGCTGCACATGGAGTTATTATTAAAGCCCTTTTATTTTGTACAAACCGCCACTATCGTTACAGCTCCATTTTACTTTGTGCCTTCAGGTTTGGTACTTTCTCCCTACACTTGAGCATTGTTCTGTACCTGTAAAAATTCATCTATATCTGTCTTTTTCTATTTTTTTACGCAATGATTCCCACATGTGGTTGTTATATCGTTAACTATGACATCGCCTTGTCGATATGGAATTGTGATTACATTGTTAAACAAATTTCTGTTTTTATTTTTACTTTATTGTTATCTCACAAAAATGATTTTATTTTATAATTGCGTCCTAACCTCTTCTAGAATTCTTTTTATAGCGTTATGTTGTTTCATCAAAATATATTATAATACGGAAATAGTTAATTTTGTCGGTTCCCATAATTTTCGTCTCCGTCTATCAACAGGTTTTGGCGTGACCTTGTAGGTTGCTGGGTATTAAAAAATAAACATAATAGCCTAAAAGTCACAGATGAACATTACTACTTGAAACTCTCTGGTTTAATCGAAATAAGTTGTATTATGTATTAGAAATTTTATTTTTTGTTATTAGTATAGTGAAAGAATTATTTATGGTGTTTATGTTACTGTAATTATTTAGATTTAAAGTATTGTGTACAATAATTAGTTATAATAATTTTGTGAAATATATTTAAACTACTCTATAAACGTCGTCGTGTAGTATTATCATCCCAGTCTCTCATTGGCATTCAGGTATAATCGCAGTGTTTCTTCCAGACATTAAATGTATACACTGGATATAATTTCAAGCATGTAACTATAACGGACACATAAAGGAAATTCTTGGATCAATAACTGACTAATATTACATCTGATTTTTTACATTTGATACATTTGCTGATATTTTTTGATTTCAGCAATTGTATATTTCAATTTCTACTATTAGTTCACACTCTCCCTATATATAGGCCTACATATCTTGTTCTAATTTTCAATCGTTAATAAAATACTTATTTTCGTCCACTCAAGTTCAAATATATTTTTTTTTATTTTAGTGGATGAAACTTGATGGTGATACAGTTTTGCCAATCATTAATTCATTATTCTTAATTTGAAAAACAATTTCTTTAGTTTAGATTCGGCCGTTATGATTACATGTTTGAAATCCAGGTAGTCTATACCTTCTTCAAATTTCCAACCGTTTATAAAATATTTTTCTATTCACCCACGCAAGTTCAAATATCTCTTTGTAACTTGTAATGGATAACAATTTAAAATACAGTTTTTTTAAAAATAATAATGAATTATTTTGATTTAAACAATTTAAGTCCTAAGGTTGGATTTGAACTTTATGATTTGATATTTGAAATCCAGCATTGTGGCACTGAGCTAACTTGCCGATAGCTGGAAATGTTTGCCTTAGAGAATTAAATGAAGAGCACTATGTTAACCAAAACTGTTCATGAATTGCATACGATGGGATTTTGATTGTGATAATGATCCGTCACTTGGACAAGAAATTTTGTCATTTAATATTTTGACTATGTCATATGTATGCAATATTTATATTATTGGCAACTATTTAATAAAAAAATAACTAAAATTATTTTTTTACCTATGTAACAATTTATTTCATTTATTTTGTTTTGTATTACTTGTTTACAAAGATATATTGCTTTGCTACATTTAACTTGTAACTGTTGAAACTTTACCAATATAAACCATTGTTTAAGATTTCATTCAGAATACTTAGAAGTGGTTTAAAGTAAATACAAACCTACGGTCGTGTTTAGTACGGATACTGGATCCGTACTAGATACGGTAACTGAATCCGATTGAGGACTTAGTAAGATCCACCTGTTACACTCCTTTTGAATTCCTAAAGGTATCCTTCTTATAAAAGATTTAAAAACATACAGTCTCAACGTTTTACGTTTCTGCACATCATCAGTTTTTTATTAAACTAAATAGTTAACGATTACAATTATTTTAAAATAATATGTTTTGTTTATGAACAATAATTATTTACAATGTAAAGATCATTGTGGTTAATCTGAGCGGATAACAGTTAAGTGAACTAATCTCCCCTCCTCTATTGTGTAGCTAATTATGCCTCTCTTCCTCTTCCCCTGTCTTAGTTGATATACACACGTACAATATTCCCCTGACATGTCCGAGCATGTGTCTGCTTGCTATGCAAGACGTGACCCTTCAGGTTCAAACAGGCCTTTGCCCTATAGTGACTTCAACGAGAGCTCAGGTGTTAAGAAGTCTACAAACGGCGTGACGGTGGCACGCATTAACTTTAGGTCAACATCCTCTCTTCTTTGAAATATTTAGTCTTTGAAGGTAAAACGTTCAGATTAGCGTCCGGTACGGATGCGGAGGGGTATTTGAGATCGTTGGGGAGAGACGAAGGGCATAAACCTGTTTCCGGTCTGTGAGTGGGACAATAAGGTTTTGTACTAAATGGGAATGCTGGGTCAGACAATACAGTTCAGAAACGAGTCCAACCCTAGCATTTACGATAAACAGACGGAGATATAAAAATGACAACTTATTTTTAGAAAATTGTAAAATCTGAAATCCCTTTTTTTCTAATTGGTCTTAATTTGTAAACTACGTAAAATAGAAAACTTGCTACGTTTTGAAACAAACCCAAATAGTAAAACTTTTTTTTAAAAAGTATACCTAATTTGTTATAATTTTTATTATTTTATAATTTTAATTTGGGATCCAAGATTTAAGGACTTTACCAATATTTAAAGTAATTTATTTCGGAGTATACGTAAACTTTAATATGAAAGCGAATCGATAAAATGTGACGTCATCTTTTGGGAATTCCAATTGAGAAGTTCTAAAAGCCAGAAATAGTGTAATAGATAAACCGCAACCACTGTTTTAGTCTCTACTTAGACACTCTTTGGTGATTGTTTTTAATAACTTTCCAAAGCAATCCCTAAATAATTTAAACATTGTGGCAGTGGTTATATTACTTCCTAATACTAACCGGTAAATGGGTTTTCTAATATATTCACGTCTCATTGATTTAAACTACTGTAAATTTATTAATAATGTAATCAATTTAAAATAAAAATATTATAAACAAGATAAATTTTAATATTTACATAATTTTGTAAATATAAGTTGTAAAATGTATTATTTACAAATCTATATATTGTAAATGTTTGGTAATGTATTGTTACATTTTGTTTAGTATGATGTGTTGTCTTTCTTATAAGTCTTTAGAACATACGAGAAGTAATTAAAGGAGATTGAACTAATTAGATTTTCACAAAGTAATTTTACGTCTCTATAGACTTCTGAATGACTTGGGATTTTATTATCATTAATACAGCTGAGTAGGAAGACAGACAATGTTGTTTTTGTAATATAAGCTCTACATAACACAGATTTTCTTTACGTTTGATTAACAAACTTACGAGTTCTCAAACCTGTTATTTAAACATTTAATATAGAAAAAGCATTTTTCGTGTTTCAGAGAAATTATTAAACATATAAAACGCCACATAAAAATAAAAGTAATATGAAAATAATCTCAAGTCAATTCATCCTTAGGTGCAAACAATATTTTAATATATTTACTTTTAATTATATCATTATAATTAATATAAATAAAGTGACATAACCTATGCGTTAAAACATTTTTTTACCTCATAGCCTATAACATAAATCAGCTGTTTCATGAAATCGTATGTTATCACGTATTTTAACCCATATGGGACGAAATAACTATAACGACTTCTTTTCCTTTTTTGTGAAAAATGTTTCTCCCATTTAATACTGTAATTAGTTAAAATATTTAAATATGAATTATTACGTGAAAAACTATTACCAATGAGTGCCATCCATTACAAGTTTCAAAAATGTATTTGAACTTGAATGGCTGAATAAAAAGTATTTTAAAAATGATTGAACAATTGAATAAGCTGTATAAATAAATAGATTTATATATATATATATATATATATATATATATATATATATATATATATATATATATAATGTGAATTGATAGAATACATTTATGAAAAATGTACTAAGATAAAAAAACGTGTTCATCGCACTGAGATGTCTCTCAGCGTCTCGTCAGTTCAAACAATGACGAAAATCACTTAGTTCAACCGAAAATATTTATCAGTTTAAAATGATAAATTCGATGATTTTAAATAAATATTGTTAATGCAAATTTACAGTAGCGAGTTCATTGATATTTAAAAGATATTTTTAAAACATTGTAATGTAAAATTAAATGGACTCAATGAAAATATTCGCGTTAATATATTACCTAAAGTCCCAAGACCTTAGCTTAATTACAAGAATAGCAATCAAATAACCTGAACTACCAAATATACAAAGTTATATAAGGTTAAAGCTTTGCTATGGGCGTGGGGTTTAATATTACATAACTTTGTAAATCAGTTGTTATTCTTGTGCGGTCTTGGCTTTATTGTTAATTGCATTAAGAGAGTTTATTGCTGTATTTGACAATGGATCGTACCAGGACTCAAGATTGACTTTGGCGTAATGAAGCCTTGTCTGGTTCCGTCGTAGCGGCAATAACTTCTCGGAAGGTGATTAAACCCCTTCTAATTTCAATAAGTTTAACCAAACTTAATTAAACAAATTACTTAGATTTCAGCTTTTTTTTAAATTTTTAAATACTGGGATATCTTTGTTCAGTTCCTAGTGTTATTTCACACACACACACACACACACACACACACACACACACACACACACACACACACACACACACACACACACACACACACACACACACACACACACACACACACACACACACACACACACACACACACACACACACACACACACACACACACACACACACACACACACACACACACACACACACACACACACACACACACACATATATATATATATATATATATACCTTTATATATCTTGTTCAAATTTTCAGTCGTTAATATAATACTTTTTATTCATCCACTCAAGGTCAAATACATCTTCTTAAATAATAGTGGATGACACTTAATGTAATTACGATTTTTTTCAAATAATATTATTTAATAAATTTAATGATTTACTTATAATAGTTAATTTTGCTTTTTAATTTGCAACTTATTATTCTGATTCTGGCACATTGTATCTACGTATTTGTATTATTTACAAAATACATAAAATAAAAGGTTTTCTTTGACCTAATTAGGTAGGCTATTGACTTAATTTTTTTCACTATTATTTATTGTTATATTCATGTTGGGTGTTTATGGGTTTAATGTTTTATCAATTGCAGTCTTTATTATTAACAACACGTGTTATTATTTCTGCTACAAAATAATAAAAAGTCTAAATGAAATTTAAATTTCATTTGATCGTTTAAAGTGATTTCTTTATAAACACTAGAACAATTTTTTTAAATTGTATTTATATAAATTAAATCGGTAAATATAATTTAACAAAAACCTATTGCAAAAATACCTTCTGATAGGCAAAATTATCAAGAATATCGGAAAATTAGTACAACCTGGTAGGACTGTTTAAGAATTTACATTAAACCTGACTTGCCATCACTTATGAACTTAATAAATAAAAGCTTTTGCTATAAGAAAGAGGCTGTATTATGCGTAAGCTAGAATGTTAGGGTATTTAGTATCGCTAAAAGGTATAGAAAATGGTTCCTACTGCAGGAGGCTGACAGGTCCTGTGTGAACAAAACTCGTCCTTCATTATACCTACAATAACTGGTCATTTCGTATGTCAACAATCTATTGTAACTAACGCTATCAAACTTTATTCATTTATTTATTTTTTATAATCAAATCTATTCTAACTAAATACTTGCAGCTATATTCTATTAAAGTATAAAACAATACTCTATATACTATTTATAAAAGAATCTTAAGTTTATTAATTTTGTGTTATTTGTGAGATTTATTTGATTTCTTTCAAAATTTTAGGTGTGGGCATCACATCTAATATTGTTTTTTGTTGTGTTGAAAATGTATATAAAGAAATATAAGTTATGAATGTAACATGAAAACGTCTGGATATTAAATAATTATAAAAAAAAATAAATTAAGACATGTTTCCGAAAAATGAAAATGCATCAACTTCCTTAACGTAATATATTGTATAAAATATCATAAATGATCGAATTTAGGTGAATGATATTTACTCCTTCATTTGTTAACGTGTTAGTATCATCAGCAGTATAATAGTTTCTTAAGTGCAGCAATTTCTTATTCTTATTCTGTATAAGCATCTTTTTTATTTCACAATCACCTGCAGTGAACAATTTTGTCACAGTACTTTTCTTTACAAGATTGAAATGAATCTCAATTCTTTTTTATTTGTTTCAGTACTTTCTGTTGGCTGCCTAAGATTCTCATTTTATCCGTTTCTTACAGTCGACAAGTCCACTAAACAATGCGCTTCGGGATATGTACGTTTGGCGGCAACACCTCTTGCAATTAAACCTTGCTAAGCTGGACCTCATACTTATTTATAGAAATTTATCTAATGATGAGAATTCAAGTGTTTGCAAAAATAAATAACAAACCTGAATTTCAGATTAATTTTTGAATCAGGGTTGAAATACTGATTCACTTACTTATACTTCAGTAACTTGAAATACTACTCTCATCTCGCTCTGTAAGATTTGTACACCTTCTTTATATGCTACGTTTCTTAACAGTTACCCGAATTGGACAACACAAAGCGAATTGTTACTTCTGCCATGTACCTTACCAATCCGAAAAATAAAAATATCTACTTTTATTTAAATAATGTTTAAAATATGTTAAATAATCTTTTATTATTTTTAAACTGGAAAACTGTTTAGATATATGATTGGGATATTAATAATAGTATATTACTACGAGGTAGCAACGGTTACATTCCGCTTTGGACAACCAAACACTTTTCTAATTTTAAATTAACCTGAGCTTTGGATGGGCCAAATCTAAGTTCGCATATATCTTTATTCCTTTAGCGATACTCAGACTTACTGGCGAAAGTCTATCCTTTTCCGAATACAAATTTTTTATTTATGAAGTTGGAACTTTTAGATTTTGCTTTAGAATGAAATATTTACTTCAATAAAACAGAAACCGTGAAACGGCTGAGGTAATCCTGGTTGATGTTTGTTTCGTCATTACATCAGCTCCGATCTTGAAACCTTACTGCAGAAGAGTTAAACTTTACTCCAAGTCTATCTGTGAAAATTTTCCAAGTATGGAGAATAAAGAATATTCTTATTTCTACGGCTACAATTGTTGAATACTGTTAGAATCGCCGAAAATATTAATAATGCAGCCTAGACATAATGGAAACCTTTAATCTCTAACGTTTTACTTCACAGTTGAGCCGTTTCGTCACTATTTACGTCACCGTAATTAACTAAAGCGAGTCAATACATCGAGTTGTAACGAGATAATGCCTCGTTACTTTAACAGGATGTCGATAAATCGAAGTGCAAAGCCGGAGAATCGAGCGCATCCTGCAATAATTCCACGCTGGTCGTAAAGTATTTTCCCTCGTCACTGTGAATCGGTGCTCGTTGGGAATGACAATTTTACGGCGCGGCTATTCAGTTTGCCAATTGTTGTTCTGTTTACGTCATCCGGAGCGGGGCCGTTTTAGTAAAATATTTACAAAGCGCGTTTGCTTTAATATTTATTTCTACAGTTTGTTTTTTTTTATTCGTTATCGAGTTGTAATTCAAACCAGGTTTTGAACAAAAGAATTTTTACGAGAATAAATACAATCTAGTCGAATGTTTGACCGAAACAGCTTAAAAGTGAAAATATCCGATTCATTAGAAAAGGCGTTTACATCAGTCTTTTGTGCAGTCTTATGATTATCTTTATTATTTGGTCATCATTAAACGCAAACAATATCCATATCGGTGTAGTAATGCAGTATAATGCAGTAAGACGTCTCATGCTGCTTTATTACGATGGGAATGGTATAAAATCAATAAATAATATGGCTTGTAATGGGGAAACCATTTGGGGAGTATGTGTAG
>JBAIZL010000001.1:287535924-287655924 GCA_036971475.1 Prosapia bicincta
TCATTAACACCCCGCACTCCTTCCGTCCTTGCATCGATAAATCACCCTGGTTAAATGGTGCCATTCACCCTGTACATTGATAGAGAGGGGTGCAGACTGTCGTTGCAAACTCAAGTAATGATGTCTTTAACATTATCGCAGCCTACAAACTTTGCTCAAACTTTCACTAGTATCTGTTATACAACTACTCATTGGTGGATAATATACTGTCTCCTTTAATACCTTAACAGCCTACAAATTATACAGTAATTTTCAATTGTAACCTATTATACAAGTACTCATTGCTCGCCAATATACTGTCCCCTTTAATACCGTAATAGCCTACAAATTATACAGTAATTTTCATTTGTAACCTGTTATACAAGTACTCATTGCTCGCCAATATACTGACACCTTTAATACTGTAACAGCCTACAAACTATGCAGTAACTATCATTTGTAACTAAACCTGCAGCGGCGGGAGTGGACTAGTAGCGCCGTATTCTGCGTCCCTCCTGGTATCCCAGTCAAACATACACACTACTGACGACACTCCTTTCAATGTTATACATTTACAACACAATCGCTATTGTTATGAACATTTACTTCTTACTTTAGTAATTTTCGACTGGTCAGAACCGTTACACGTTTTTGATTGCTTGAATCTTTTTGATCTTGAAAACTCTGGTCCTGGATGATTCTGTGAGCATGCTCTGCCAAAGACGTTAGCGCGGTTAATGATCTGCACGCCGCTTCGGCTCTTGGTCGGGGAGTATCCGCGGTGCACAGGTGACGGAGCCTGTGCACGGCATCACGAGTCCTGTCTATTCATTCGAGCTAAGTAGGAAAACTCTGGTCCTGGATGATTCTGTGAGCATGCTTTGCCAAAGAAGTTAGTGCGGTTAATGATCTACACGCCGCTTCCGCTCTTAGTCAGGGAGTGTTCGGGGTGCACAGGTGTCGGGGCCTGTGTACGGCATCACGAGTGCTCGACTAATGTACTTTCATTCGAGCTAAGTAGGAAAACTCTGGTCCTGGATGATTCTGTGAGTATGCTCTGCCAAAGACGTTAGCGCGGTTAATGATCTGCACGCCGCTTCGGCTCTTGGTCAGGGAGTGTCCGCGGTTCACAGGTGTGCCTGTGCTCGGCATCACGAGTGCTGGAATAATGTTTTTTTAGATGGATTTTAGGAAAGGCCAATTGGGACTCCTACTTAAAATACCTTGTATCACTTGACATGGATTATATGACTCCCATTGATGAAAGTGTAAATTATTTTACGAAGTCTATTTTGAATGCTGCAAGCAAGACTTCAATCGTTAATTCGAGAAGCAGTCTTTTCCCGATGCATTGTTAGAAGCGCCTGTTATTCCTCTTTTAAAGCCAGGTAAAGACAATACCTATCCCAGTAACTACAGACCTATATATCTTACAAGCGCGTTGTGTAACTGCTGAAGAAGATGGTCAACTGCCGTCTTCTCTGGTACCTATATACCAATAAACCTCTTTGGAATGAACAGTGTGGTTTCAGCCAAGGACGATCACATGTTGACCAATTGGATCTGCTATTCAAAATTCTTTTCTCTTGAGTCAAACACTCGTTGCTGTTTTCTTTGTCCTCGAGAAGAAGTATGATATGGGAAAAGAGGAGTTTTGAACAGTTTACAACTGTTCACCCGGTATACCAGTTTAAAACCGTAGGGTATACAAGGGAACATTTTAGCATTCATCGATAACTTTCTGTCAAATAGAACCTTGCGCGTTCGTCTTGGTGGTATATATTCAAAAACTTATAAACAGGAGAATTGTGTACCGCGGTTCAGCGTGCTGAGCGCCATGCTACTATTACTATCACATGTAATATACTATCTTCAGTACAAAGATCTCTTTTTGTCGATGGTTTTTGTATATAAGCGCCTGTTCGTAGTAGGCAGTCTCATACCACAAAGTTTGAGTGATGCATAGGCGGGTAGTGTCATACCACAAAGAGTGAGAGGTGTATAAGCGGGCAGTTTTATACCACAAAGTTTGAGTGATGCATAGTCGGGCAGTGTCATACCACAAAATGTGAGAGGTGTATAAGCGGGCAGTTTTATACCACAAAGTATGAGCTGTGCACCGGTGGGCAGTCTTATACCACAAAGTTTGAGTGATGCATAGGCGGGCAGTGTCATACCACAAAGTGTGAGAGGTGTATAAGCGAGCAGTTTTATACCACAAAGTATGAGCTGTAAACCGAGGGGCAGTAATATATCACAAAGTGTGATTGGTGCACCGGTGGGCAGTTTATACCACAAAGTATGAGCTGTGCACCCGGGGGCAGTACTATACCCTAAAGTGTGAGCTTTGCACCGGCAAACAGTATTATATCACAAAGTGTGAGTGGTGCACCGTTCGGCAGTCTCATTTCACAAAGTGTGAGTGGTGCGCCGGTGGGCAGTCTTATACCACAAAGTGTGAGCGTTTTATCGGTGGGCAGTCCTGAGCTTTCCACTGGTGGGTAGTCTGACCCAACAGAATTTGAGCGGTGCACCGGTGGGCAGTCTTATGGTACAAAGTATGAGCTGTGCACCGGGGGGGGGGGGCAGTACTATACCCCAAAGTGTGAGCTTTGCACTGGCTAACAGTATTATATCACAAAGTGTGAGTGGTGCACCGGTCGGCAGTCTTATACCACAAATTGTGAGCGTTTCATCGGTCGGCAGTCCTGAGCTTTCCACTGGTGGGTAGTCTGATCCCACAGAGTTTGAGCGGTGCACCGGTGGGCAGTCTTATACCACAAAGTGTGAGCGTTTCATTGGTAGGCAGTCCTGAGCTTTCTACTGGTGGGTAGTCTGGCACTACAGAGTGTGAGCGGTGCACATACAGTCAGTCTGACACTACAATTTTAGCTATATAAAGTCAGGCAGAGCTAAGGGTGTAAATCCTAATGTCGCTTCGTAATTAGAGTTGTGTAGTAACTTTGCATTTAACAATTGTTAAAGAATCTGATAGAAGAATTAATAAAATTGCAGTAAAATATCAATAAAATGCAAACACAACACTGTAAATCTTAAGGATCCTGCATGTTTTATATATTTATTTTAAAATGTATCAAATGCTCACAGTTTTTCTATATAAAATTCCGATATAAAAATATTATATCTTAGAACATAGATTTTTTTTAGATTTACTGAATTTATTGTATATTGGTCATCATGACGTCTCTATATATTTTGTCTGTGACCATTTGGAAAAAATGGTAAAAAACCAAAAGCTTTCAGAAGTAACAAACATCTGCCATAAAATAATTCTCTTAGTCCCTTACACCCATTAAACGTAGCTCTGGGTTTAACAGATGTAATCAAAAACAAATCAGGATGGGGAAGCTAATAGAATTAAGGGATGATACTAACAGATTTCAGTGCGGGGGTAGTTTATTTATTTCTGTTTCATTCGTCTTAAAGGGGAAGCGAGTTGTGTTTCATATTTAGGATTGAAATGGGTTTTGTTTTACGACATCAATAAACACATGAATATTTGTTTGGTTAAAAATAACATGAGATCTTATCAGATTGTCCTCGGATGTTATGTTTATCAGTTTTAGTTATGTTATTTTTAATAAATTTATTATAAAAAAAAGTTAAGAAACTTCTGTCCGTTCGTCTAGTTTGAAATATAAGTGTAGAAACAAGATTGGATTAAATCATTAATAAAAAGAGAGCTTGGGTGATAATTAGTTGCAATGACAACACAAATTGTTTATTGCAAAGCGGTGACAATTTTCGTATAATGAACAATTTAAAAAAGTTGTTAACGACAATTGTGATTTCATCTTATCATTTAGTCATAGATCTTGAAAGACTTTGTCTCTTATTGGCATTTCTGAAAATTCCCTTTAGATTATTTCACGTTTATGAATTTCGTCTACAAATGGTTGGGTTTTCAACAGCTTACGCCCACTCTTTGCCTGTCAGAATAGCCGGCATCATATAGAACTCAACCAGTTTCCTACCCACATCTTGTCATTCTTCACAAAAAACCAGATGGAGGTATTCCCCTATTCACCATTTGACGACCCGCCCTCTAGGGATTACAGGCTCCTCCGACGTATGTGGGTGTGAGTGTTTGCATTCATGTGTGTGTGTGTGTGTGTGTGTGTGTGTTTCTGTATACAGATATATATATATATATATATATATATATATATATATATATATATATTTATATATTAAATATGGTGATATGTTTTCTTGTAATACAGTTAATATATTAAAAATAATTCAAAAACAAGAATACTTTTAATGAATATATTTATTCCCTAATATATCCAAGAATCAATATATTTATTAAAAGTATTCTTGTTTTTGAAATATTTTTAATATATATATTATATATATTATATATTATATTATATATATATATATATGTTTATTTATTTATTTTGTATATATTATATAGGTATTATATATATATATATATATATATATATTAGCATTCGCCTGAAATTTATTATAATCAAATGAGCAAGGGCAAGTGTTTTTATTTTTCTGTTACTCCACCATCACTACTCTATATCGAAGACAGACCCTATACACGCCTTTATAAAACAACACTCAACGAAAGCGGCTTGGAAATTTAGAGAAAAACATGGCACATAAATTATTGCAGTTAAATGCGGGCCATTAATTTGCCAAGGCAGAGCATTTCGGTTTGTTGTTGTAACGGTCCCTACTGGGGAAAGATTGTGTTTTGGTTTCTTTGGGGTCGACGCTCCTACATACACGGTAATTAGAGTTCAGGGTTTTAATCATTTTTTAATTGGTGAAGGGTTAATTCGGGGAAACTGGTTGGAGCTGAGCCTAAAAGTCAGAATTAATTGTTAGTACAGAGTGTGACGATATTCAGAGACTCTTTGAAGTGCCTATTCCGTATTGCCTTATATATTTCTTTACATAAATCAAATTTATTTACTTTATTTAAATCTGAAATTGAATATTAGCCAACTGTCGTGGTTCAAAGGTTTTGACAAATTACTGTTGATATAATTTGGTTGTTACCCGAAAAAGTATCCTTTCATTTATATCAGCAATCAATGTTTTCCAGCATTCCTACGTTGTTAATGTTTAAAAACCTATCACAGATTTATAAAAAAAGTGATATTGAAAAAAATTATATCTATTCCTAATTTAGTCAACAAAGAAAAGTTTTATTTTAGTTACTTTTAAATTAATAATTACAATTATTACAAATATATATATATATATATATATATATATATATATATACATCTAACAGAGTCACAATATTAAATAGCAAAATATAAAGCAATTAATTATATATAATTGATGAAATAATAATTGAGAAAACTGTATTAACATCAAGTGTATCTACTAGGGTTTTTAACAAATGTATTTGAACTTGATTGGATGAATAAAAAGTATTTTTCTCACAATTGGAAAATGTTAAAAAGCTTATAAGTATATGTAAGGAGAGTGGGACCTGAAAGTAGGAATTGAAAAAGGGATATATTTGAATAGATTTTTCTGCCTTTCCAAACACCACAATATTTTTCTTTTTTGACGCGGTTTCGGAGTAACTCCATTTTCAAAACTATAATAGTATTGTTACCCAAACTTCGATCTCGTCCATTACCATTATAGTATTGAGAATGGATTTATTTCAAAATGAGGCAACAAATGAAAATATTTTATCGTTAGAATAATCAAAAACATTTACGTAATTGTTATCAATTCCCAACAGAAATGAAGATGAGTATGTTAGTAATTTCAAGAAAATAAGAGTAAATCAATTTTTTAATCCAAATTTAGAAACAAAATATTGCAGTATACAGAACCAGTTGATGATGTTACATTTAAAATTCTGAATTAGGTAATATTAAATAACTGATTTTATTTTATACAGTTTTTTTAAAGAAACAAAGGAAATAAAATTTAAACTAATTTTTTTTCATTAACAATATTGTTTCGGTTTACTTTTTCTTATTACAAGTTTGCTATTACTTGCGACCAGACATTTTGTTACCTAAAAGTTCTTAAATTGTTGACTTACACTTGGATGAAACGTTTTCGTCTTACGACTTCTTCAGCCTCGTATTTTTGCCGCTAGGAATGCTGCAGTTGTGCTTCCTCGGTACCATTTTTTGAAAGTTAGAAGTGATGTGATCAAAGAGAATGTGTGATCTGTGCCGTGTTTGATCACACATACTCTTCGATCATATCAGTTCTAACTTTCAAAAAATTGTACCGAGGAAGCACAACTGCAGCATTCCTAGCAGCAAAAATACGATGCTGAAGAAGTAGTAAGATGAAAACCTTCCCTCCAAGTGTAAGTTAACAATTTAACAACCTTTAGTTAACAAAAAGTCTGGTCGCAAATAATAGCAAACTTGTAATAAGTAACTAATAACCAGCTCGTCATGTAGTTTCCAATTTACATTTAGACTTTGCAACATTAGCTCTACATGCATAAACTTTACATTTAGACTTAACAATACTAGTTTTATAATACGTATATAGATTTTACATTCAGGTTTTGGAATACTAGATCGGAATGCATAGACTTATATTTAAACTTTGCAATATTAGCTCGGGACACATAGACTTTATGTTTAGAGTTTGCAATACTAACTCAGACAGCATTGACCCTACATTTAGGCTTTGGAATACTAGCTCGGAAAGCATAGACTTACATTTAAACTTTGCAATATTAGCTCGGGACACATAGACTTTATGTTTAAAGTTTGCAATACTAACTCGCACAGCATTGACTCTACATTTAGACTTTGAATACCAGCTCGTAATGCATAGACTTACATTTAAACTTTACAATATTAGCTCGGGACACATAGACTTTATGTTTAGAGTTTTCGATACTAACTCATACAGCATTGACCCTACATTTAGGCTTTGGAATACTAGCTCGGAATGCATAGACTTACATTTAAACTTTGCAATATTAGCTCGGGACACATAGACTTTATGTTTAAAGTTTGCAATACTAACTCGCACAGCATTGACTCTACATTTAGACTTTGAATACCAGCTCGTAATGCATAGACTTACATTTAAACTTTACAATATTAGCTCGGGACACATAGACTTTATGTTTAGAGTTTGCAATACTAACTCGCACAGCATTGACTCTACATTTAGACTTTGAATACCAGCTCGTAATGCATAGACTTACATTTAAACTTTGCAATATTAGCTCGGGACACATAGACTTTATGTTTAAAGTTTGCAATACTAACTCGCACAGCATTGACTCTACATTTAGACTTTGAATACCAGCTCGTAATGCATAGACTTACATTTAAACTTTACAATATTAGCTCGGGACACATAGACTTTATGTTTAGAGTTTTCGATACTAACTCATACAGCATTGACCCTACATTTAGGCTTTGGAATACTAGCTCGGAATGCATAGACTTACATTTAAACTTTGCAATATTAGCTCGGGACACATAGACTTTATGTTTAAAGTTTGCAATACTAACTCGGACAGCATTGACTCTACATTTAGACTTTGGAATACCAGCTCGTAATGCATAGACCTACATTTAAACTTTGCAATATTAGCTCGGGACACATAGATTTTATGTTTAAAGTTTGCAATACTAACTCGGACAGCATTGACTCTACATTTAGGCTTTGGAATACCAGCTCGTAATGCATAAACGTTACATTTAAACTTTGCAATACTAGCTCCAAGACGGTAAAGAGAGATAACTTCTGCTTCTCTGTGTGTTCTGTAGAATTTGAAATCACATAGCCTGAATTACATATCCTCAATCTAGATTCGAAAATTTCATGATTCGAAAATTTCATGAATGGGTTCTTCAATAAAATTATAAAAATATAGAGTAAAGAAATTGAGTTTATTTTGAGTGATCTAAGCTGTCGATCAATAAAAGATTTTTCCCTACGGTGAAACCCAAATATTCTCTCTTGAGAACACATGTATGGTTATTAAATCTAGAACATGGTTGTGTGTTAGTGGATCACAGAGACAAAACAGATGTCCTTTAATCCGTATATAGTGAATGAATACGTATGATACACTTCTAAGTAAGGGTTCCAGAGATATTATGATGGCATTAATACTTATGGTCCCGAAAATGGATTTACAGGCTGGATTAGCGCCTCCAGCTGATACTAGGAGTCAATGAGTTACAAAAGGATACAAGCGATAAACATAAAATGTTTGCGTGGTCACTATCTGTTTGCTGAGTACCTTGTGTTGTGTCGGTAAAAGTTTAAAATCAATGGCAGCCATTTTGAATTAACTTAATGTTAGTTTAATATTCACCGTGTGCAGACAGATTATATCAGATGTCGGTTGGAATTGATAAAACAGTATTTTGCAGACAGATAGAATGCATACATTTTGATGCATTTGTGATTTACCACGCAGTATCGGTGCAATTAGTAATTGCATTTCAGTTGATTTTGAGTAAACAAATTAAATACAAAATTTAATTATTAGCTGAATCACAATTTATGTATATGCAGTGATAGAAATCAAGATTAACTAGGAACACTAACAGTCTCGTCACAAAACTCCCCATGTCTTCTATGTAGGCTCAGTAATTATTTTCCTCTGAAAAATCGGTATTTGTTTGATACCATTTTTTTCGTTCGAGACATTTTTCGTTCCTCGCCTTCTTTTCACTCTATTTTTCAACCATTTTATTGTTCCTATACAACAATATTCCTTTACACAAATATAATTTCAAAATAAAGATATTTTCCCGTAGCCACAAAATATGTTTCTGTGTATTACCCACAACTTATTCGTTCATCTCCTATTTAGATATTTTCCCGTAGCCACAAAATAGGTTTCTGTGTATTACCCACAACTTATTTGTTCATCTCCTATTTAGATATTTTCCCGTAGCCAGAAAATATGTTTCTGTGTATTACCCACAACTTATTCGTTCATCTCCTATTTAGTTATTTTCCCGTAGCCACAAAATATGTTTCTGTGTATTACCCACAACTTATTCGTTCATCTCCTATTTAGTTAT
This sequence comes from Prosapia bicincta, assembly GCA_036971475.1. NCBI lineage: Eukaryota > Metazoa > Arthropoda > Insecta > Hemiptera > Cercopidae > Prosapia > Prosapia bicincta. Next base: position 287,544,936 of record JBAIZL010000001.1, read on the forward strand.
TTTCCCGTAGCCACAAAATATGTTTCTGTGTATTATCCACAACTTATTCGTTCATCTCCTATTTAGATATTTTCCCGTAGCCACAAAATATGTTTCTGTGTATTGCCCACAACTTATTCATTCATTACCTACTCAAGTTAGATATTTTCTAAAAATCCTAAAATATGTTTCTTTGTACTATCACATCATGACACAAAACCTAACACAACTTATTCATTCATTCCCTTAATTCTGAGATATACACAGAATATATTTCTTTATTACTACTTCCCAACATAGTACTATGGTCCTGTCCAGTGTTCAAGTCCTATCCACACCGTTAGATCATTGTCTTCGATCGAATATTTTTTTACTTGATTTCTTAAATCAGCAATCTTTTTGTACACTAGTTAATTATAATTATTAATGTTCCTGTATCGTAGCCCATGGGATCGTTCGTTGCTCTCCCCCTAGATATCTAATACAGCATATACTGTGTTCGCCGATGCAATAAGTGGTGGTTAGTAAGAGTTGTTATTTTTGCAATTGGGTTTTACGGATTAGTAGCAATAATTTTAAGATATATTTATTCACAACGTTTAAACGACACTAAAGTATTAACAAGTCTTCTATAATGTGTACATGAGCACAAAAATATACAATAAAAACTTTACTTCCTTCCAAAAGCTAGATTCGCTCGGCCATTACATCCAGCAATAATTTTAACGGTTTATTTGTCCAGACAATTGCGTTTATGGCTATCCACGGTTTCAGCAAAATGTATGAGTTTGTCTCGTTACAGTTTATCAGTGCTACCAACAAAACGGCACTACGATTGTTTATCAGTTGTAACGACGAGTTAATTTTGATACATTCAGGTCCGGCGAGGAAAGGAAAACAAAGTTTGTCCACCGAGTACGATCATGTTACTCTTTGTTAAAACTCATCGATGGGTAAATTTAAATGGTATATACGTTCCATTTATCGTATTGGATAGGTATTTGATGAAATATTAGTTTTGCAAAGGTAATTGTAAAGGGATGGTTATAAAATAGCTATAATATTGAAAATCTAGAGGGTGGAAGGAAACACTTTTACTAAAGTGATGTGTCGTATGTTATAACCCAAGCGTTATTAAAACGGCTAAAAGCATTTGAGATTGGTTTTTCAGGAAAATAAATAAAAATAATCAAATAAAAATTAAAAATAAATATAAAAAGTGTAGTAATAATACTACAACAAGGAAATGCAAAACAGCACGAATAGGAAAAACGAACAACAACTTTGTAGGCAAACGTGTAGTGGACATAATGTGTAATATTTAATCACAATTGTTGACATTTACCATAAAAGGTAAACAACGGACTTTATATAAAATCCTAATACTTATGAATATATAACTATTAGAAAAGTGTTTTAAAGAGTCATTTATAAATTAGAGAATATTTTTATATCATAAATATTTATTAAATAAAAACTTTCAATTACAAAAGTGTTTTCTGAACAGATATTAGAATAAACGAATTTCAATAATTTACAGTATTATAAATTTGTCAAGAACTAAATAATACTGTTTTGTTTGGTTTGTAGTGGTGTTAGTTTTTTCTTGATATTGTGAAAATGTCATCAGTTAGAGACAAATTTTGAGCTATTTTGAACCAATTTTATTGATGTATAGATTATGCATTTGTCATTTTACACACACACACACACACACACACACACACACACACACACACACACACACACACACACACACACACACACACACACACACACACACACACACACACACACACACACACACACACACACACACACACACACACACACACACACACACACACACACACACACACACACACACACACACAGATATGAACGCCTGCACACGCTTACACAAACACACTCACACGTACACACACACACACGAACGCCTGCACTCGCTTACACACACACACACACTCACACGTACACACACACACACACACACACACACACACACACACACACACACACACACACACACACACACACACACACACACACACACACACACTCACACTCACACTCACACGCGCGCGCACACACACACACACACACGCACACACACAAACACACACACGAACGCCTGCACACGCTTACACACACACACCCACACGCGCGCGCGCTTACACGTGCACACACACACACACACGAACGCCTGCACACGCTCACACACACACACACGCTTACACGTACACACACACCAACACACATACACACACGAACGCCTGCACACGCTTACACACACACACACACACACGAACGCCTGAACACGCTTACACCCACACACACACACTCACACGTACACACACAAACACATTACACACACAACTTTGTTGATTTGGGATCCAATCGATAGATAGATGCTAACCTTTAACCTTATGACGATGCTATCCAGAGTAATTTTCAATGACCAACCCTTTACTAGATACTGATATTTGTCGCTGTTACAGGAAGTGATTTGGATTTTGGTTCACTCTGTCCTCTGTACACCATTCGGTTATTTTCTTTACAAAGTACCACTCGAATGAGTGCTTGTGTTTATCCGAAATGTCATTATTAGTTGTTATCGACTAATCACAAATTCTAAGTTTAAAAGAGTTTTAGATGTAGATTAAGTATACAAATTGTCGGAACGGTCATTAAAACGTATAAAATACCCGAATGGAAAGAGGATAGAATCATACCTTGGGGGTGAAGTGGGCAAGCGTTCTGCATGAAAAATTAAACAAATGTCCTAAATAGAAATAATGTTTTTACTGGTAACAATTGATTGTGTTATAATCCGGATAAGTAACGTAAAACAAAATCGTGGAAATAAAAACGTAAAACAATACAAAATTTGTAAAGTCAGAAATCTGGCCTCAGAGTGTAAGGGACATACCGATATTGTAATTATGCTAACAGATTCTACGTGGCATCCCTTTGCGTATGATTTCAGGCAGTTGTCAACCTGACATGCTGCCTGACAAGTTGTGAAGCAATTGACTTTAGCCTAATCATTAAAACATGGATCAATAGCGGGGTGCCTATTATTTAGTGATATATAGGGGTTTATAATCTCATATCGCAGGTTGGCTGAATGTATAATGTAAAGATGTATGTCTTTTGTATTATGAGAAATTCATAGCAATAATTGTCTAGTAGGTTATAGGAAATTGTCAATATTTTCAGATAATATTATTAATTTTCATTGCTTAAAGAAACATATATTTTTTAAATTTCAACATTCTAGTGGGGAAATTGTTTTTTTTAAATCTGAATATATCACATTGTCGATGAATATGTCATGCATGGACTCTATATATAATTCCATGCAATAAACTGTTTATAAAAACAACACCAGGCCGAACGGAGCGACCTAGTTCCCGTGGGATAAACACAGGATACGAGACAAAAAATACATCTACAATTAATGGCCGTGGAGCCACTTGTTTGGGGTGAGGGTGATAAATTAATTGCTGTTTGCTTTTAATCCTGGACTTTGTTTTCTTATTCTTAGCAAAGTGTTAGTTTTTTTAATAAAGAAAATATGTTCTTATTAAACGTCATTGTGGAAATAAAGTCATCCCCACTGGGCTACTTGACAGAGTTTGGACGAGTACTTAGCTTGTTATAGCATTACTATTTGTTGAACTTGCCATTTTTAAATTTATTTAGAGAAATCACATTACCATAGCATTAAAATCTCTTTTTATTGAAACAACAGTGAAGAGATGTAATCCTGGACTTGTTTTATATTTAATTACAATAACATACAGACGAAATTATGGCAATTTTTAAAGTTAGTTCGAACAAGAATCTTCTGGTACAAAAAACCCTATGAGGGTTAAATTGCTAAGTTATTCCCTAAAATAGAATTTAGAATGTCCCTCCTAGGAACCTTTTGACATATGAACTTCCTCGGGCCGTGGACAGTGTTCATACTTATAAATATAAATTTAACAGGTTTACCTTGTGCCATATCCTTTAATAAATGTGGTTACCTCCAAGTAACCATTCTTCAAGTTTGCTGTCTTCTTTGGGGTGACGTCCGGTAGATCAGAAGATGTCCCCACAGTCACAAGTTTAACAGGCTTTACTTGCCTGGTACTTTTACGACACTTTCTATCCGACTGCACTTTAATTCATTTTTATTGTAAAAGAAAAGGTCCGGAAAGATCAGACTTTGTGGCCATCAGCTGTTTAGTGTGGAGTAGTGCGGTGTGCTACTCCCTCGCGGCGATTATTTAAACTAGGAACTACTTTCCGCTGCTTTACCGGCGGATTAGCGTAAATACAAAAGAAAGCAATTACACTCCTCAAAAGCAATTATTTATATATCTATTTGACTTTGTTTATATTTTATGTTTGTAGTTTAATGCGAATAATCTGTGGGATTGATTTGATTGCGCATATATATATATATATATATATTAAACAGATTAATACATAAAACTCTTTCAGAGAATTGTGGCATCACAAGTCCAACGTGACGTAGGCCCAATTTTCTCTATATTGGGGTCATAGTCAAGCCTCTAGACGTTACATTTCCTTGTGAGAAGAATGGTGACATAAGCTAGAGGGAGTTAGGTGGGGCTAATGAAACGATAGTTCGTGGGAAGTGCTTTTGTACGCAAGAGCATTGCTACCAGTGTACATTGACCAATATGTTTCCTTTTTAATAATAAACAGAAAATGTTTTACGAGAAAATTAGTTTCTCAATCTTTATATAAACAAAATACAAAATATTTATATACATATTATTCTTTTAATATTACATAATATTTACGTATTATAAATAATATCAAAAGACGTCCTTTCTGTTAGTTTCTATATATCAATTTGTTTTAATAAAAAGGACGTGTAATTAGATTAACGTTGATTTTCTTTATACATTAAGTACCGAGGCCAACTGCTTTATAAGTGGAAAACTTGAATTAGTTGTTTAGCTGTTTAGTTTTGAAATGATACCTTCTATACGCGCGGTGAACAAAACAAGAGATTAAATAATTTCTTTCACTTCACAATATTTCTGAAACACATAACTTGTAACCTCCCGGTAATTTGAAAATTTGTGTGTGCTTTATTTTATTAAAGAAAACTTTAACTACCTATATCATTATTTATGCCCTGGCGTATACTCACCGGGTCAATTATTTTCCTTAACAATCTTGTCTTACGACGTAACTCAGGCAGACTGGCATTTTGTTTAAATTGTTCTAAATACGACAGGTTACATTAAAATTCTTGTTTGTATTTACAAAAAAAATTATTTTGAAAAAGTTAAAATAGTACACTTTAAAAATAATTTTGCTTTTTAAAAGTATAATATCATAAATTAAAATACACAAGTTTACGTTCTTTAACAAAATGTTTTGAGACAAAGCTAAGTTAATGCACGCTGATAACGTGCAATTACGTGCACGCTGATAACGTAATATATTAATTGATTTGAATGTACCGAAAGATATCAAGTAATTCAATTTAAAACATACCTTGCAATCACTTGACCTTAGTTGCTTATTAAAACATATTATAATTTACACAGGTTTACTTTTATAACATCGTTAAATTTAGAAAATAACAAACTTTAACTTAACACTTATAAAACATTTCCCCATTGTTAATGAATTTTGAACACAAATAATTAAAGTTTAAATACAAAATTATAACGATTGCAAGCCCATGTCATCCTCCGTCCAACATAGCTAGTGAAAGATTGAAGAAACGCTTTTTCTCACGGTAACATAGTTCGAAATCTCCCAACCTTTGTATTTTTAGAAAAGGCTTTTCATTGGTTTACTACTTTTTAACTTGCGTCCATTTGACTAGCGTTTTCATGAAACGTTTTTAGAAACAATTTTTTTTTAAACTAGGCCGGATTTACATTAACAAACATTTATGCAACATGCTAAATTGTGACCAAAAATTATTTAGCATGATACAACCTTACAGCATATATATCCGTCAGGTTACGCTATGCGTCACCTCAAAGTGAATTAATTGTTAACATGATTTCATTTTCAAATGATAACAGCTGATTTTGTGCTATAGGTTATGTTGTAGAACAGCTTTTTTAAACGTAGATATTTAATAAATATTTATGATCAGTTAATCAAAATATTGATTTATTTAAATTTCAATATATTCTCAATACAAATAATTCAATATGACAATAATAAGTTATGTATTTTTAATCAATTTTTTAATAAACAAATTCTTAAGCTTATATGATACTTTGTTAAGAATTTATTTGAATTTGATTCTTTAAAACATTTCCAATCAGTAAACATCTAATAATTGTTTTATGTTACCCACATTATTTTATTAATAACTATAGAAAATATTAGTGCTTATTAAACACACTCCTCAGGTAAAAATTGAATCAAATAAAAAATTTATAAATTCATATTCGTTGAAAATTTTGCGAAACTATTTAAATTTAGTTATCACTTCTGTCGGAACTCCCCCGAGTGATGGAACAAAATTCGTTATTTTAGTAACTAATGTCTTTACATCCAGGCATCCCTAGAAACTTTCATATAAGCGCCATGAATGTAGATGTAACATTGCTGCATACGACTGGTTTCTATTCATTAATAGTAGTGAGTTATTTTCCAGGTATTGTCCCGTTTGGGAAACCTCTTCGTAAGATTTTGATCAGTGTTTATACCCAAAAAGTCAAATTTACTCTGAGATTTTTTCATATCAAACGTAATTTGTTTATACAAAATAAGATAGTCAGAGATTTTAATGACACAGAGAAACATGAAAAATAGGTTAAGCCTAAGACAACACATACAGCAACGCAAAAACAAGAAAATGTATGAATTACTCCGGTTTAAGTTCGGTCCCAGAAGCAGTTCTGCAACGGCGACGGTGATTCCTATGCAGAACGTTGAGTGCCGGTAAATAGGCATAGAGTAGCTACACAAGTGGCGGAATACATCATTTTAGTTACAAGCAAGCCAAAAGTACATTCAAGGAATTGATGAATTCGAGAAACCCAATAGTTGAAATGTTTGTTGATTTCTTGTGGAACGTGACAACATGTACAGTGTACAATAGTTGAGACAGCCGACGACCCTAGAGCACTTGACCTAATGTAGACATAAATCTTTGGGATTTAACATTATTTGTTACTCATTGCCTAACCTAAACACTACCTGACTTTACTTACGCTTAGATTCATTTTGCAACATTGATTAAAATGACTACTTTTAATTGAAGTTTTTTCAGGTAAAGTTTTGACACTGTGATTCCAGTTTCTATTCTAGGGTGAATTTTCTACGAGAAAGAAAAACTTAATATGAAATATTTTCACTAAACCCCTGTGGTTGCAGTGTATTTCAGAACACAAAGTTACATGTGTCTTGATTCTAGGCCATCTGATCAATGCTAACAATTCATGTAGCATATTAGTTTAATTGAGTGTGAACATTATATGCACTTACGTTCGGAGACCTTATGATCCCACTAGGGGATTCGCCGTTAGCAGTCTGGGCATTGTCACAATCGAGTCTTTAATTTAAACAATAGTGTTATATTACAGCCTAAATTATCGACAAAGTTCACAAGTTACTCCTAGCTGCTGTACTCAGCTTTGTAGTTTCCAAACATTTTACTACCGCTTATAAAGAGAATGGTAATAAAAACGAGGCATATTGTAAATGGGGATTCGCTTAGGATCAGTATCTAGTGGAGGGGTTTAGTTTGCGCGGGAGAAGCGTCTTGTTTCAAGGCAATAGCTGAAGAAATATCACATTATCGTTGTTTTATTTTCTTTAATGTCCGTCTACATCATTACTCAACGAGAATATGTTTTACCTGTTTGAAAAATTCAACATAAATTGCCACTTAACGGCACTCCATAGAATCTAATTTCAGTCTCGAAATATAAATCCCGATGAAACTAGTTGACTATAAAGAATGTTCCTTATATACGTAAAGAGAATCCTAAGTACCTGACGAGAATAAGCTTCCGGTTTTTCCGCTCGGCACACTCTATCAATCAACTGTTATCTGAGACATCTAGCTGAAGCTTTTCCAATACTCTTTAACATCGACCTCTCTGAAATAACTATCGTTGGAGGGAAATAGAAAAAAAATAGGTCCCATATTTTCTACTCATAAATTACCTATTAAGTTGGTTAGAACGTAGCTAGTGAGAACAATTCACCACGGTAAATATTAAAATAAATCACTCAAAATCTCACTACACACTAGATTATTACACATACTGTATGTATTTTACATTTTACTATTTACCCATATAAACTACTTAGTTGCTAAAATAAAAGAATTAAGTGCACAATAATATTGATCAATCTAGTAAACAAACATTTTAGTAACATACAAATTAAAGTAGTCTTTATAATTCAGTAGTATTTACAATATAGCTTAAAGAACAACGAATAAAAGCAAACGGCTATCAAACATAGCATTAAAAACAATGCCAACACACACAATAACCCAAGAGTATACAAACTAAAATGCAACAACTGCAATAAGTTCTATATTAGTTCTATAGTATATGCAACAAAGGTCATAAATTAAACACACTAGAACAGTATGAAATATATAGACATAGCAACATACATAAAAATGACATCCCAAATGATCAAACATTTCACAGATCACACGTACTCTTCGATCACATCACTTCTGACTTTCAAAAAAATGGTACCAATGAAGCACAACTGCAGCATTCCTAGCGGCAAAAATACGAAGCTGAAGAAGTCGTAAGACGAAAACGTTTCCTCCAAGTGTAAGTTAACAATTTAACAACCTTTAGTTAACAAAACGTCTGGTCGCAAGTAATAGCAAAAGTGTAATAAGTTTTTATAATTATTGCATTCTTACTTTATAATTATTGCATTCTTATAAATATTGTTTGCTTTGACGAGGAGACCTGACTGCTTTCTTGATCGGTCAAGCAATGCGTAAATGCAGCCAAAAACATCGCCTTGGCTACTTGGAATAGCAGGTTCCGGCTCAGATAAGCAAGTTCCGATCCAGATAAACAAAATCCGGCCCATATAAGCAAGTTCCTGCCTCGATAAGGTCGTTCCTGCCCTGGTAAGCATGTTCTAGTTCAGATAAGCAAGTTCTGGTTCAGATAAGCAAGTTTCGGCTTCGATAAGAATGTTCCTGCCCTGGTAAGTATGCTCTAGTTGAGATAAGCAAGTACCGGTTCAGATAAGCAAGTTCCGGCTCAGATAAGCAGGTTTCGACCTAGATAAACAAAATCCGGTCCAGATAAGCAAGTTCCTGCCTCGATAAGAACGTTCCTTCCCTGTTAAGCATGTTCTAGTTCAGATAAGAAAGTTCCGGTTCAGATAAGCAAGCTCCGGCTCAGATAAGCAGGTTCCGACCTAGATAAACAAAATCCGGCCCAGATAAGCAAGTTCCTGCCTCGATAAGAACGTTCCTGCCCTGGTAAGCATGTTCTAGTTCAGATAAGCAAGTTCCGGTTCAGATAAGCAAGTTCCGGCTCAGATAAGCAAATTTCGGCTCAGATAAGCAGGTTCCGACCAAGATAAACAAAATCCGGCCCAGATAAGCAAGTTCTGGACCAATGGTTTGGCACAGATACCAGTTAAGGTGTTATTTTTAAAGGTTTTATTAAATAAGTAGTTGGACGCGAGGAGTTATGAGTTGCCGTGCACCAATAGGAATTGAGATCTGCATGTGGTGGGAGCGTGGCTAATAGTGTATAAAGACGTACTGAAAGTTTGTTCGAACAGTATGATTTACGTTTTGAAAATGGACTCATTCCGAAACATGTCAACAGAGGAAAATATTGTAATGTTAGGAAAGGCAGAAAATTGTATTCAAATATTTAGAAATATTCCTAACAGAAATGAGTATATTAAGAATATAAGATGGGTTTGTGTCATTAACAGCTAAGAATGTGGTGGCGGTGAAAGGCTATATTAGTAGCGAGTTCAGAAATGTGTGAAAGACTTAAATTTTAGTGCGGATGAAGCTATATGGACCAATAGTTGTGGAGTATGTACAGGAATAGTTTTCTGAATGTCCGTATACGGATACCTGCTAAACAAGGGCCAATATGCGGAGGTTCGATACTGAGAGTTCCAAATAGATTCTGCCGGGCAGCCATAGAGACCTGGATATTGATAAATGATATAGAGTGTTATTTTTTTATACCCAGACTTTCGTCCCGTTTGTAAACAAGTAAACGTTAAATAAAACACTCGTTCCGATATAAATTAACTTTATGCAAAGCCGTACACGTTAAAGGGGAGTTGAGCTTTGAATTTACTTTAAACTTCGATTAAAAGTATTTTAAACAAGTCACCGTAGATAGAGGGAAATGCATTAGGGAAATTTCATTACTTATAAAAAAAATTCAGAAGAGGAGGTGAATGAGCGGAGGGTCTTTGTATGGACCGTTTTTATTGCCCTGTAAATAGATTAGATATAACATTACAGTAAATGCATATTTTATACCTTAATTTATCCCCTTTAGGAAAATTCACTTTAAAAATTTGCATCCATTAAAATATAACTGATTAATCATGTAGGAAGTACGCTTTTTATAAACATGAAATCTAATTTTAAAATGATTTTAATACACTAAGTAGAATAAAGACACGCACGCACGCACGTACACACACACACACAAACACACACACACACACACACACACACAAACACACACGCACACACACACACACACACACACACACACACACACACACAAACACACACACATACACACACAAACACACACACACACACACACACACACAAACACACACACACACACACACACACACACACAAACACACACACAAACACACACACACACACACACACACAAACAAACACACACACACACACACAAACAAACACACACACACACACACACACACACAAACACACACACACACACACACACACACACACAAACACACACACAAACACACACACACCTATATAGTAATAATAAATATCGTACTGAAAAACCTCTTAACCACAACACTTTTTTATTTTACCCTTATGTACATTTCAGTTACCAAGTAACCATCCTGAAAGGGATATCATACAAGGACTGCAGTCTTTGTATGTTATCCCTCTGAGGTCTGAGGTGGAAAAAGGTACCCCTTTTTTCAGTATTAATTAATAACATTCAACCACAGTGTATTCCACAGTATATAAAACCGTGTCTATAGTAGCACGTAATTTAATTTTAAATGAAAACGGGCGTTTCGGTGGTTTTAGTCAATTTCGCAACTATTGCCGCAAAAGACCTTCTAATGTTTAAACGAGTAAGCGGTGTTGGATGGTTAAAGAAAATTACAAGGTAAAAATAGTGTGAAAAGGTTAGTTGTTATGTGATTGGATGTTGAATATAAGTGATGAGAGAAATTATTGCATCTATTTATCTGAACATATAGTGTGGGGTGTGTTATTATTATTTAATTTCTGCAAAATATTTAGTTTTGTACTAACAACGTACATTATTATTGTATATTTTGTAAACTTAAAAATTAAAGGCTATTTTTAATATTTGAATTTAATATTTGTAAGGAATGTAAATTTTTTTAAAGAAAATTGTTATCTATTTTCTAAATTAAATTATTCTTGTAAAAATATTGTTTAAGTAAAACAATGGTAAAAATGTACAATGAGGAACTAATTAGGCTTCTGATTCTGCGGAGTAATACTTTTCGCCAGCTGACGTTACGTAATCTCTATTCTTACTTTATATGTGTAGATTTGTTTGGTTACAAACCTTTATATAAACACTTTTCTTACAACCATATCTGTCCTAACTGGATACTTTATAGGTATATTGTCATATAGGTATATAGTAATGTTATATAATACCAAACCTATCTTGGCTGGATATACGAAGAACGGTGTTCCGTTGGAACTCCGCGTATAAAATCGTAGCCTCAAGTACAATGTCAAAAAAATTAACCTCCGACGCAATAAAAAAAATAGATCAATATATCTTCAGGACATGGTTAGGTTTGTTTTCATATACATGTCTAATTAGTTTTTAAATGTGAATAATAATTACCGAAACAAAAATAAAACGTGTCTAGTAAAAATTTGAAATCAATCTTTCCAGAACTCAAATAATTTAATTTGTGGAACTTTGATCCCAAAATGGGTTGTAAAAAGCGTCCAAGAAAATCAAAACACTTTTAGTTTAGTGTTTTGCGCAATAATTATAAAATTATTTTAAAAAGTAACAAGTCTGTTCCCGGAACATTGTCACACCATATATCGCCCTATCTCTAACCCTCCACCCTCAATTTGTCCTTAAGGTAAGCGTAGTTCGCTCTCGACACGCCAAATACACGCATGTAAAATATGTTCCCTCGCGACCCCCGGGGTGGTTTTATTTCATACGGTTTTTCCGTTCCGTATGATATAATTTCTGTCAGCTTCCCGCGCTTTGTCTCTCCGAAATCTTATTTGCGGAATCATTTCTTCACATCGTCAGGAACCGGAGAATTGCCTTGTTCTCACTTTGTACGTCGTTTCACACATTTATTTGCAATTCTCGCTATATTGGGTCTTTAAACTCATCTGTATGTGCTGTCAGTACGACGATGCTTGAGCGAATCGCTATTGAAGACACTGTGTTCCTTAGGAAGAAAAGTTTCATCTTATGGCTGACAGAATGTAATATAACTAATAACATAATAAAAAGAAGTTCAATAAAATCATTTGCTGTCACATAATTTAATAAAATATATGATATTTTTTAATATGGGCGAAATTATTTAGACACAACCTCTAAACAGATGTTAGCAGCTACGCGAAGTTTATCTGATATTGTTCGATAATACATCGAGAACACAGTTTCGTATTCTCGTAGAAATTCCTAAGACATGACGTCACGTTCTACCGTACTTTATATGAAGATAGAAATAGAACTAAGACGTTTGAGCATTATTTCAATTTTAAATATGTATCAAGAATATTATAGGATTGACGTAATGGCTCTATAATATATACTCTATAATATATACTCTATAATATAACTGAAGTTTTATTAACATATAAAGGGACGGAATTATAGAATACATTTATAATGCTGCTCAACAAACTGGCCTTAAAATTGCTAAACAGTTTCTGAATACTTTCCACAAATATAGCCTTACCAGATGTAACATATGTTTTGTCATGAAATCGTGTGTCAGGCGATTACATAACGTCTGTAAACATATACACGTAAAATATTCTTTTTAATTAAAAAAAAATTATTTTCAAAAAAGTTAAGCATAGACCGAACGTTTGAAGAGTACGTAGAGTGATTTTGTATAGATCAGTGGTTGTCTATATTTACTGATCACTTGGCAAAATACCATTACTTACTGATATTTTTCAACAGACGCGATTCGCACTATTTCAATGCATAGTTCAATGCTGTGAGTCACGGACAAGACAGTTGGTCTACCAGCTGGCGAGTTGTATTACTACAAGTCTCTGAGGTGTTTTGGTGTACTGTTTTATGTCATTCTCATAGAATACTACATTCGAACATATAATTAAGAACTACTCTACAAACAATGACACCCCACAGATTCTCAGTAACACAGTACGCCTAAGTAACAGTCTTTTCCGTGACTTACAGCATTGAACAATGCACTGACTTAGTGCGAAACGCGTCTGCTGAAAAATATCAGGAAGTACTGGTTACATCACAGTAAAAACAATCTTTGAAAAACCTCAGAATGGACAACACAAAAATTACAAGTCTATATTTACTTGTTTCTACCACAAAATGAACAAACACTGTGTACCATCCTTAGTTCTACAAATGGATTTGTCGTCCCTTATCACTCTTCCTATACTGAAGTACTCTTCCCTCAGGAATTGCTAAAAATTAAGTTTGTGTTTATGTTGCTCTGAAGTCCTGAGATATATCTCCATGAGCAAGGGAGTTTTATCTCTACTTATTATGCCTTATAATTTCCATAACCTTCAACTTTTGTGGCGGTAATGGCTTTAATTTTCCGTTGATAGCAGTGTACTCTAGATATGCGATCCAGTACACGCGATTACGAAATTTCTTTTATTTCCAGTACCAAACGTTATTTTTCTTAGAGTACAACGGAATAGACAAGAATCTCCAGACCTTATATGCGTGTGCCTTGATATCTCCTATCTTAAGCCAACGTACATTCACAATCACTCCCTAGTCATACCGGCTAGACGCCTGACAACATGCAAAATGTTTCTTTTTTTTGCTCGCTCTCGCCTTTCTTGATTCTGCAGCTACTTATATCTCTGAAGCCTTACGCAGAGACATCCACATCTCTGTAAAAGGGTTACATTTCTCTACCTCAATAATGTTTCATCTACAGCGGTTTAGCGATAAGGTGCAAGACATTGTAGAAAGTAGTAAAAAACAGACAAACATTTATGATTTATTTTTGAAGTTTAGAAACATGAGACCAGTCATAAATCAAGAAACAGAGATTTGCTGATTGGCCTTCTCGATTTCTATGGAATCAAAAAGTTTGCCAGTTTCCAGTGCCGGCGTTTATAATCGTTATTGGAATTTAGAGTTTCCTTGCAAAAGAAAACATTTTGTTCTGAAAACAAAATGTTTTTTTTCATTCAGTCCTACAAACGTCTACCCGACAAGAAAGTCTATCTTGGTAAGAAAGTCGTAAACCTAGGGATTTTAAAGATTGGGAGCTTGAATATCATTCTTCATAAAGTTAGAAAATGTTTGTAATATATTCAGAAAATTTACGATGAAGGATTATCCTTATCGAAAATTTTCTGAATATATTGCAAACAATTTCTAACTTAATAAGGAAAGAATAAAAAAATAATTTAAATAACTCATAATATAACCGTCAAGAACGTAAGGAAAATACGGTTATATGTAGATTCAGGCTCCGGGTAGTCCAACATTTCCAATAGCTTTGTCAAAGTCCTGAAGACACCGCTCTAGCGAGCTGTTGCTGCAGACTGTTAAATAATTTGGCCAAGTTAGAAAATCGCAGAGTGGGTCACATAGCTTTGCCCAATAAATTATTCAGGTTTGTTCGATGACTGACCTTGACTAACTCGTTTGCTGCGTCTGGTGCATTCTTCATAGACATATCAACTTTCCTAAACTACATCGACAGTGGCAATCTCAGAGATAACTAAATTTGCATTACAACAACGGCAGTGGTAATCGTTGAGATGCCAGCTTGGCTCTACGACAGCCCCAGTAGCAATCTTAGAGAAACCAACTTTGTTCTACGAAAGCGGCAGTGTAATCGTAGATATGCCAACTTGGATCTACGACAGCGGCGGTGACAATCTTAGAGATACCAAATTGGCTTTACGACAGCTTCGGTGGCAGTCGTATAGGTACCAACTTGGCTCTACGACAGCCCTAGTGGCAATCTTAGAGATACAATCTTGGCTCTACGGCAGCGGCGGTGGCATTTGGTGAGTACCACTTTGGCTCTACTACAGTGGTAAAGCGTCGTAGCAGTTACCCGATACGGCCGACGGTTAAAGCCGTTTTAATTCTAATTAGACTAGAAATAACTCGTCTGAGATACATAGGAACCGAAGAAAAAGTATATCCAAACACGGTTGTATTATGTTCCACCAATCTGCCCCTAAATAAGAAATCGTAAATGCAACAAAGTACATATGGGAACCAACCAATTGCTTAATATTAACCGTTTAAAATTATACACGGTCATGATTTCCCCACCATATTATATAAAAAGGAAGTGTACATTATTGTAGCCTTAAATAACTGGCATACTTCTGAAGTAAAAGTAATTGTATGGATATACAGGAAAACTGTGAAAGCACAAATGTATTAGTGCTATGAGACTGCTGAAAATATCGGGTGCTAGCAAGGTGTCGTGCGTATATAGGTTACAATTATGGGTAATACAGCTAGCAAGGTGTTGTGCGTATATAGGCTACAATTATGGGTAATACAGGTGCTTAAGGTAGCAAAGTACGTAGTAGGTTTACCAGGGAAATGTTTTGTATGACCAACATCTTCAGGCTCAAATTTTATAGTCTTCAAAAATCTTGAAGCTGCCACTGGAGCATTAAATATATATATATATATATATATATATATATATATATATATATATATATATATATATATATGTATATATATATATATATATATATATATATATATATTGTGTAGAGTAAAATGTTGTATTTAGCACTTTAGTTGTTACGGTAACATTTTTTTTTTAAATTGAACACTGAGGTTGAAAACTATATTTTATAATAGAAATTTGAATCACAATATCTTCGTAAACTTTACCGTAGAATCCTCGTCGGAACGACTCAAAGGTTTCCCGTAAGGCATACCTTTAGGTACGCTCGCCTTCATCCAATTTAAGAGTAGAAATTAAAGGATTGAGTTAATTTGCGATAACCGGAGAAATGTACTTTGATCCTTGGGGAATAACGCACTTACCGGAATACAAATTCGCAGATTAGGAATATACGTTGAGGGAGTCATGTTCTTCCAGTTAATTAATTTTTCTGCAAAGATATTTTTCCAAGAGCGGTATTATTCACGTTTGTAAATTGTTTTATTTAATTTGCTTTTATCAGACATGTTCATATTTCATAATAATGTAACACAGTTGTGACTACTTTATACAGAAATGTTGTTAGTATTGATTAAAATCATAATTAATTCAATTCGACTGTAGAATGAAGTTTTACGAGTTTACACCTCGTTAAGCAGACATTCAGCGAAGCAAAATCATCGAACTTTATTACGCCAGTAATCCGATTGAATTAACATGGGGCTAAATGTTGACAATAAAAGGAGCAACGTTACAGCTAGTCTGCTCGACGTCCCGTGACGTCACTAGAAACTAGTTTAGCTCTGCTGATTCAGTCCAGAGAGATTTTAAAGAGTGAACGTTTGCTATGTACAGTTGTTTCTAGAGAAGGCTAGAAAAGTAAGGTTAAATAACTTAAGTCTACTAGTTTTTAAGGCCTCTTGTCAATATGACTATTGCCACTTGCAGAGTAGGTTATTGTTTTTACCTATACTATGTATTATATATATATATATATATATATATATATATATATATTTAACAAATTTAAAATATTTCAAAAACAAGAATACTTTTAATGAATATATTTATTCAAAGCTTTTCGCCGATAAAATAGTATCAGCATCTTCAGGAACATAATTATCTAATAAAATTATTAGATAAAATGATTTTATTAGATAATTATGTTTCTGAAGATGCTGATACTATTTTATCGGCGAAAAGCTTTGAAAAAATATATTCATTAAAAGTATTCTTGTTTTTGAAATATTTTTAATTTATTAACTATATATACAAGAAAACATATCACCATATTTAATATATATATATATATATATATATATATATATATATATATATATATATATTATACACACGCACACTTACACACAGACATACACATACACCCACACACACAGCTGGTAACACTTAAGCTGGCACTTGGACTTGTCACGACACTAAACGGGGATTGGGTGAAGGTTATGCAAAGACCATCCTGCGATTATTTTTTAAGAACTATTTTTAAAAAATAGGTAAAACAACAATATTACACCATTAGACTCTTAAAAAATATTTTATAAATGTTTTACTGGGTTTAAAAATTATTATCGGATGTAGACATACATAGTTTATAGAATTTCGTATTTCATCTATTCCAGCGCCTTCACGATGTTCGTGAGGGCAGTTAACGCAACTCGCATGTTGGCAGACAATGATTTTTATCTAGGCTAGTACAGAATTTATACCGATCGTTTAAGTGTCAGCTAAGCTGGAACTACCTGTAACGGGGAAATGTTCTGTTTGGAGTCAGATTGAGAAAGTGACAAATCAAGCTTGTGGGTGATTCCGCGAGCGCCTCTAGATGCTCCGAGTATATATGAACCTATGGTTCAGGTATATAATTGACCATTGGATAACTGGTCCTAATAATATAGTGTATTTGAATCAAAAACCTATTATTTCTACTTTGAGTACAGTTGAATAAACCGTCTAGTATACATTCTACTACATTCCGACAAACAGTATCCCCCATCGTACAGGAAAGATTCATTGCTATACCTTAATCACTCCTCGCAATTCCACCTCTATAAATTGGCGACATTATTATGTGTTTATCTCCATGAAACCTTACAAACTCCCCAAGGTAAAATAATCTAACAATTATTCTAACATAAATAAATGAAACCTCTCAACCACAAATAACTTTCTTCTTTTATTTAACACTTTATGTATATTTCGATTGCATAGTAATCATCTTCAGAGGTAATTTACAATGAAAAAACATTGAAACGACGTTTAATAAAAGAAGAAAATTATTTGTGGTTGAGAGGTTTCATTTATTTATGTTAAACATTACGCCATATTTGTTTTACACAGTTACAACTATGACTTCTTGATCAAAAGAGCAGTCGTTTCAATGTATTTTCATTGTAAATCACCTCTGAGGATGACTGCTATGCAATCGAAATGTACATAAGGTGTTAAATAAAAGAAGAAAGTTATTTGTGGTTGAGAGGTTTCATTTATTTATGTTAAACATTACGCCACACTTGTTTTACACAGTTACAACTATGACTTCTTGATCAAAAGAGCAGTCGTTTCAATGTATTTTCATTGTAAATCACCTCTGAGGATGACTGCTATGCAATCGAAATGTACATAAGGTGTTAAATAAAAGAAGAAAGTTATTTGTAGTTGAGAAGTTTCATTTATTTATGTTAAACATTACGCCACAGTTGTTTTTTACAGTTATAACAATTATTCTGTCAATAAATAAATCTACTTCTTTCTCTTCATTTTGAAATGCTTATGGTGAGAAGTGTTTAGAGGTATATTGACTAGCATCACAGTAGTACCACGAATAACTCACTAGAAAATGTGTCCAATACAATGGACAATAACTCATGTCAGGTCATTTAATCTCTTTGTCTCCGATATTGAGAAAATATATAAGTTGAATCAGGTAATTACATTGATTAAACCTTAGTAAGCAAACATTGTAAGTAGTCATGAGTAGCTACTTCAACTCTGACGGTATTGTGCAAGAGATACGGCTTTCATTCGTTAGTCAGGTGAATTGGTGCTCATTAGCATCGATCAGGCTTTGTTTGTATTGACAATGGTTTGGCTTTTTCCTTTTAATCATTTGTTTTTATTTTTAATAGGAAAGTTTTGAGCACCCACTTGTTTGCCTGCTTTTAGGAATTATTTTAATGCTTGTATTCAAGAGACATGATAGGATAAATGTGCTAAGGGTAAGTAGCCATAGAAAAATATTCTTTTTTTCTGAATAGAATCTTTATTTTGTTCAAGTGTTCGTGAGCGACCCACATGTTTATTACCATTTCCATATTCTCCCCCTCAGGATATTGTTTAGGACTTAGCAACATGAAAACATTGTGATCCTCAGACGTTTAAATTTGCAAACAGTTCTATTTAGAACTTTTATTTCTAAATAGAAGCTCACAGTTGCTTCCATACAATAATAAACTTGTTGCAAATGACGTTACTGAAATTGTTGCTCGCACTGCAGATATTTATGTTAGATATTTGTTCTGAACGATTCAAATTAATAGCGCAATAAAGTACGATGCTTATCGGGTTCACGACATGTAAAATCGTAAAACTTATTTGTACTGTTGAATTGGATTAACTTTTGCTTAAAATTTGAAAGTGGCAACATCCATCCTATATGATGGATTGAGTTAGATTCAATGGCCATACTGAGGCTCCCTTTCATGGAGTCCATCCGAATCGAACGGAAGGAATAGACTACTCTACACCCCAGAAGTAATTCGGGCAGTTTTGGTGGGGACCACCCACCCTATCCTACGCTAAACAAGTAATAGGCTATAAACAAAAATAAATTTAAGTCAATTCCTACTTCAGTCAACAAAGAAAAGTTTTATATTAGTTACTTTCTATTAGGTAATTAAAATTAACCTATACATTAAAACAGGTGTTCTGCCACATTACGTATAACATAAAATCAGCTGTTTTATGAAATTATATGTTATCATTTATATTAAGCCAAGTGAACGTAATAACTATACTGCATAATTTGCCCCTTTTGTGAAACGTTTTTCTTCCATATAAAACTAAAATTATTAGATAAATTTTAATTATTTAATTACTATTTGAAAAAGTATTTGTCAAGTGTCATTAACTACAAGTTAAAAAAAAATGTATTTGTATTTTAGTGGATTATTAAAAAGGATTTGATTGACGACTGAAAATTTAAACATGATGTATGATAAATATTGTATATATATATATATATATATATATATATATATATATATATATATATATATATATATATATATGTGTGTGTGTGTGTGTGTGTGTGTGTGTGTGTGTGTGTGTGTGTGTGTGTGTGTGTGTGTGTGTGTGCGTGCGTGCGTGCGTGCGTGCGTGTGTGTGTGTGTGTGTGTGTGTGTGTGTGTGTGTGTGTATGTGTGTGTGTGTGTGTGTGTGTGTGTGTGTGTGTGTGTGTGTGTGTGTGTAGTGTGTAGTGTGTTTGTATTTATAAGGAGAATTTAAACTAATAGAAGGAATTGAAAAGTTCAGGACTGCTGTATATTGTAGCGACTTACTAACTAAACTGGTTAAGAGAGGGATCAGCGCTGGCGCTGTAAATATCTACCAGAAGGGATGCTGAGGTAAAGAGAAGTTCCCGTTCAATGAGTCGAAGAGTCCCGAATTTATATATTTTGAACAAATAGTTGGTAATAATTCGTATCGCCTTAAAGTTGTTGGATACGCAATCATGACCAGAACCAGCAAATAATTTTTTTCTGACATGATATACCACTATAATTAAATAAATTTTAATTTATTAATTATACAAACAAAACCTAAAGAAACAAAAACACAAAAAATACAAATATAAATAATAATTATTTAAATAGGGAACAGGTATGCGCTCTTGAGAAACGCATACACAACACAACAAATACTGCCGGCAATTGAGAAACTGAGCAACGAGCTTATAGCATATCCTGACCGGAGCAACTCTAATTTCTGTGTCACTCGCTAGTCGCGCTGCTATCACTTCTATATGAATATGTGCATGCAACTCCATATGCTGTGAAAAAGCTACTCAAGTTTGCGTTGCGTTGCCGGCACCAGTTGCCTTCTCTACGTCCGCGACCTTAGAGTTAGTCTTTATTGTAAACTTTCGTCCTAATATGCATCGTTTGGGTATGGAGCTTGATTCACCCTTTTATAGGCAACAGGAATGTTCAATGTCCGACGGGTTTCTCTTTTTGAGCTGAGGTTCAACGATACTCGCCTTTTCTACTCACAACTATTATGACGTAATACACAGAAAGAGATCGCTCTATACCTACAACACAATAAATTTCCAATTAGGTGAAATTTATTGCATAATTTATGTGCTAAAGTCATTCTAATTTCTGATTGTCCTTTAGAGCAGTAGCAATTATAATCAACAAGGCATTCCTTTATTAACATCGCCTGATGATAAGCAAAGCTCTCTCAAATTAGAAGACTAGATTTCCGGATAAGCTGAAAGGACCTGTCTCAATGCTATTATGGACCAAAAACCATTATAATATCGAGACTGTAAAATGCTCAAGGGGCGTATTACGTGACACCAGCCCCGCCAGTTGGCATTTGACTACCTTAAAGTTTGTTTCACTCTTAACTGGCAGAGGTTTTGGAAGTAGGAACCGTACCTATTGTTTATTGTATTGTCTAATGCTCATTTCTTGTGTTGTTACTCGTCTATTGGTTATCTATTGTTTGTATACTTTTATTGTTTTTTAGCCAATAACATAAGTTAAATATTTCTTATTAAATTAAGTAAATATATATTTTCTAAAGTTATCCTTAGATAAATATCATTTGTTATACATTAACGAAGAGACAAAGCAAAAAAAAAAAAAAAAAAAAAATGGAACTTCATTACAATAACTTTTCGTTTTGGTACCGTTTGGCAAAAAAACCAATGCTTACCGAGATTTTTCAGCAGACGCGTTTCGCACTAGATCAGTGCATTGTTCAGTGCTCAACAATTGAGAAATGGACTGATATAGGGCAAAGCGTCTCTGCTACAGAACATCAGTAAGTAGAAGTTTTTCCCAAAGTGATACTAAAAGTAGTAATTTAAAAAACCTGAAGATGTACAACAGAAATACTGCAAAAAATAATTCTGAAATTCAAAATTGTACGCTAGCAGAAAAAATTGTTTCATATGTTTATTCTTTCACAGTTTTCTCGATCTTGGTATAGATAAATAGAAATCCTTCCCTTATCTTGGAGAATTTTCGGTCTAATAAGAAATGTTTTTACATTTTAAGAACTCTTACTCGAATTCACGTCTCCTGACGATTGCACAAAACGTTAAAGAATTGTAGAGCGCTTTGTTGGTACTAAACTGTCTTTTATTTATAGCAAAATATTATTAGAACAATTAATGATTCATTTTCATATGTAAGGTAACGTATAAACAATATATCTATCCTTTAACAAGATGTTCTCCAAGCGTTTAGTACATTTATCTATTTCTGAGATTTAATAGGGAACAATACGTATATGTGTCGATCTACTGAAACAGTTTGTCCAACATCCGCCCATAATTATTTATAACATATTCCGGTAGATTTGACAAACGTTTTTAACAAAAGTATTACATCTGTGAAATTATTCCTGACAATAGAATAAAGCCAAGACCCAGTCTCGACATTTCTCTAAAGTCGCTACTGATATTGTCACGCCCTAATATCTCATTAGGCCTTAAGCCGGCGTAACTTTACTGATAACTTTGCAGATTGCGTTGAATGAATGGCGGAACTTTTGGAAAGCTGTCAGTCGTTGGAAGTGCTGATAACACGGATAAGTTGGAGCCAAGTATTGATCTTTGATAATTTTAGTAGCAACTTGAGTTGAAACGGGAAGAATGAAAGGTAAAAGGCAACTTATTCTTAAATAGTATGGCCTAACCTTACACAACTATATGTTACAAAACCTGACCTATCAAAACAATAATATTTAAGTCGAGAAATAGATTTGTTAACGGTAACCTAACATCGCATACTAGAATCTAATGTTACACAGTGCTATGTAAGGAAACCGGACCTCTCAAAACAATAATATTCAAGTTGAGACATTAATTCGTTAACATTAATGTAACCATCCATGACCAACCTTTTTATTACACAATATTATTTACTTAACCAGACCTCTCAAAACACTGATATTCAAATTGAGAAATAAATTCTTTAACGATAACCTAAGGTTACGTTGTGAAACCTAACCTTACACACTAATATATAAGAAACCTGACCTCTTAAAGTTACAAACTTCTAATTGGGAAATTGATAATTAAACGGTAACCTAGCATTGCATAGTCAAACCTAATGTTATACAGAACTATGTAAGAAAACTTGACCTCTCAAAATCACAAAATTCAAATTGGGAAATTGGTAATTTAACGGTAACCTAACATTACATAGTCAAACCTAATCTTATAGAGAACTATGTAAGAAAACCTGACCTCTTAAAACACTGATATTCAAATTAGGAAATAAATTCTTTAACGGTAACCTAACGTTACGTTGTGAAACCTAACCTTACACACTAATATATAAGGAAACCTGACCTCTTAAAACACTGATATTCAAATTAGGAAATAAATTCTTTAACGGTAACCTAACGTTACGTTGTGAAACCTAACCTTACACACTAATATATAAGAAAACCTGACCTCTTAAAACACTGATATTCAAATTAGGAAATAAATTCTTTAACGGTAACCTAACGTTACGTTGTGAAACCTAATCTTACATACTAATATATAAGGAAACGTGACCTCTCAAAATCATAAAATTCAAATTGGGAAATTGGTAACTTAACATTAACCTAACATTACATTGTCAAATCTAATCTTATACAGAACTATATAAGAAAACCTGACCTCCTAAAACACTGATATTCAAATGAGGAAATAAATTCTTTAACGGTAATCTAAGGTTACGTTGTGAAACCTAACCTTACACACTAATATATAAGGAAACCTGACCTCTTAAAACACTGATATTCAAATTAGGAAATAAATTCTTTAACGGTAATCTAAGGTTACGTTGTGAAACCTAACCTTACACACTAATATATAAGAAAACCTGACCTCTTAAAACACTGATATTCAAATTAGGAAATAAATTCTTTAACGGTAATCTAAGGTTACGTTGTGAAACCTAACCTTACACACTAATATATAAGAAAACCTGACCTCTTAAAACACTGATATTCAAATTAGGAAATAAATTCTTTAACGGTAACCTAACGTTACGTTGTGAAACCTAACCTTACACACTAATATATAAGAAAACCTGACCTCTTAAAACACTGATATTCAAATTAGGAAATAAATT
Organism: Prosapia bicincta; assembly: GCA_036971475.1. Taxonomy (NCBI): domain Eukaryota; kingdom Metazoa; phylum Arthropoda; class Insecta; order Hemiptera; family Cercopidae; genus Prosapia; species Prosapia bicincta. The sequence goes on from JBAIZL010000001.1 coordinate 287,569,385, forward strand.
TTTTAACGGTAACCTAACGTTACGTTGTGAAACCTAACCTTACACACTAATATATAAGAAAACCTGACCTCTTAAAACACTGATATTCAAATTAGGAAATAAATTCTTTAACGGTAACCTAACGTTACGTTGTGAAACCTAATCTTACATACTAATATATAAGGAAACCTGACCTCTCAAAATCATAAAATTCAAATTGGGAAATTGGTAACTTAACATTAACCTAACATTACATTGTCAAATCTAATCTTATACAGAACTATATAAGAAAACCTGACCTCCTAAAACACTGATATTCAAATGAGGAAATAAATTCTTTAACGGTAATCTAAGGTTACGTTGTGAAACCTAACCTTACACACTAATATATAAGAAAACCTGACCTCTTAAAACACTGATATTCAAATTAGGAAATAAATTCTTTAACGGTAATCTAAGGTTACGTTGTGAAACCTAACCTTACACACTAATATATAAGAAAACCTGACCTCTTAAAACACTGATATTCAAATTAGGAAATAAATTCTTTAACGGTAACCTAACGTTACGTTGTGAAACCTAATCTTACATACTAATATATAAGGAAACCTGACCTCTCAAAATCATAAAATTCAAATTGGGAAATTGGTAACTTAACATTAACCTAACATTACATTGTCAAATCTAATCTTATACAGAACTATGTAAGAAAACCTGACCTCCTAAAACACTGATATTCAAACTAGGAAATAAATTCTTTAACGGTAATCTAAGGTTACGTTGTGAAACCTAATCTTACATACTAATATATAAGGAAACCTGACCTCTCAAAATCATAAAATTCAAATTGGGAAATTGGTAACTTAACGGTAACGTAACACTGCATTATTAAACCTAATCTTATACAGACCTATGTAAGAAAATGTGACCTCTCAAAACAATGAAATTCAAATTGGGAATTGGTAATTTAACGGTGTCCTAACATTGCATAGTCAAACCTAATATTATACAGAGCTATGTAAGAAAACCTGACCTCTCACAACAATAAAACTGAAATTGAGAATATAATTGGTTTACCTAATCTAACCTTATAAATTCATAGTCTTATATATAAATTTAAAGGGTGGCTGTCCTTTAGACCTTCTTCGACCTTGGCAGCAATTAACTTCCTAAATTAAATTGTTTTAATTAACAGTATATATATATATATCACTTTTACTTATGTACTTAAACAAGAATCTTACTTGGTATTTATGCGAGCTAACTTTCAATGGCTGGTCGTGATAAGTGTATACAAGAAAACAGTGTTGCATAACTACAAATATATATATATATATATATATATATATATATATATATATATATATATATATATATATACCACTTTCACTTATGTACTTAAACAAGAATCTTACTTGGTATTTATGCGAGTTAACTTTCAATGACTGGCCTTGTCTTCGGGCATACTGAAGAGGGTTCTTGTAGACTGCGAGCTGAGTGGATTTCCCGTTGATCTTGGTGTACCGTTATGTTCTATTTTTAGATTCACTGCACTTTGCGAGTTTTTAAAGTTTGTTTTGGGGTTAATATTGTCTATTAGATTGAATAATTTATCGTTCTTTTATTTTATTTGTATTTGTTCGTTAATGATATTATTTTTATTTTTATAAATTTCTAGATGTTCCCAGATTGTCATTTTGAGGCCTGTTTGAACCTTTTTTTATTAGGTGTACGTTTTTTAATGTGGGGAAGGTTTGATGTATGCATTGAGGTGTTCTTGATATATGTCTTTTATTTTTTGCTTTGTTTGGCCTATGTATATTTTATTACAGTCTGGGCATTCGATTTTGTAGATTCCGTTATTAAGTGTGGAAATATTTTTTCTGGTTGGTTTATTTTGTTGATTATGTTTCCTGTGTTTTTGTAGGCTATGTTAATATTATTATATTTTAGTGTTTTAGTTATTCCTTTTATGTTGTATCCTGTGTATGTGAATGTAGCCCATTTTGTTGTTTGTGGTTCGATTTTAGGTTGTTTTAATTTATTTAATATTTTTAATTCGAATTTATCTATAGTTTTTTTTATTGTATCCATTTTTTTGGGCTATTTGATATATTATTTGTTTTACTTTGGGTTTTCTTCATTATTTAGAGGCAATTTTAGCATCCTGTATAAAAGTGAGTTGTAAGCGGCCATTATATGTTGTGGGGGATGGTTGGAGTGGTTTGGTATTGTATTAATGGTTTGTGTGGGTTTCCGATAAATACAATATTCAATGTTATTTGTATTTCTGGTTAATGTTAGGTCGAGATATTTTATTTTATTGTTTATTTCTTCCTCCATGGTGAATTGTATTTTAGGGTGTAAGTTATTGATTTCATTTAGAATGATGCTATTATTTATTGCTTTATTTTGTGAGATGTATAATCCATCGTCAACATATCGTATCCAATGTCCGTTGGGGTCGTGTGCTTTTATGGTTTGTGTGATTAATTCTTCAAGTTTTTGGAGGTAAATGTCTGATATTACACTTGATGTGGTGATCCCATTGCTAAGCCATCTATTTGTTTATTTATCTTATTATTGCATATGAAATAGTTTTGGTTTAGTATGGTCTTTAGGCATTTTGTGATTTGGTTTGCGTATTTGGGGTAGGTTTTAAGGTCAGTTAATTTGTTTTTTATTTTTTGGATGGTTTCGTTAATTGGTATATTAGAGTACATGTTTGTGATATCAAATGATATATATATATATATATATATATATATATATATATATATATATATATATATGGTGTTTTTGGTTATGTTTATTGTTTTTAGTATTTCCGTTAATTCAATTGAGTTTTTTATGGTCTTATTTTCCAATTTAAGTTCGTGTTTTAGGTTTTTGGGTATTATTTGTGATATTTTTAAGCAGAAGCATTTTAAAATTTATTAAGGGTCTTATGGGATTGTTGATTTTATGTATTTTGATGAGGGCTTTCATTTTGGGGGGTTTCGGGTTGAATATTGTGTATTGGTAAGGGTTTTTTTGGTTGAATAAATTGTCATTGTTTTTTGCTAATTGTATGATTTTGTTATGTATTTTTTTAATAACATTGAATATTCTATTTATAGGAAACCCACACAAAACCATTAATACAATACCAAATCACTCCTCCAAATACCATCCCCCACAACTTTAAATGGTTGCTTACAACTCACATTTATACAGGATGTTAAAATTGCCTCTAAATAATGTAGAAAAAACCAAAGAAAAACAAATAATATATCAAATAGCCCAAAAAAATGGACCCAATAAATAAAATATAAAATATTTTATATTTTATAAATATTTTATAAAATAAAATAGCCCAATAAATAAACTATAGATACATTAGAATTTAAAATATTAAATAAATTAAAACAACCTAAAGTCGAACCACAAACAACAAAATGGGCTACATTCACATACACAGGATACAATATAAAAGGAATAACTAAAACACTAAAAAATAATAATATTAACATAGCCTACAAAAACACAGGAAACATAATCAACAAAATAAATCAACCAGAAAAAATATGTTTCACACTTAATAACGGAATATACAAAATCGAATGCCCAGACTGTAATAAAATATAAATAGGCCAAACAAAAAAGAAATTGAAAGACAGATATCAAGAACACCTCAATGCATACATCAAACCTGAAATTTATAACTCAAACGTAGTCACACACTCCATCAAAAACAAACACACATTCCCCACATTAAAAAACGTACTCCTAATAAAAAAAGGTTCAAAAAGGCCTCAAAATGACAATCTGGGAACAACTAGAAATTTATAAAAATAAAAATAATATCATTAACGAACAAATACAAATAAAATCAAAAAATGATAAATTATTCAATATAATAGACAATACTAACCTTAAAACAAATTTTAAAAACTCGCACAGTGCAGTGAATCTAAAAACAGAACATAACGGTACATCAAGGTCAACGGGAAATCTACTCAGCTAGCAGTCTACAACAACCCTGTTCAGTATGCCTGAAGATAATGACAAGGCCAGTCATAGAAAGTTAACTCGCATAAATACCAAGTAAGATTCTTGTTTAAGAACATAAGTGAAAGTGATAAGTGTATACAAGAAAACAATGTTGCATAACTACTATATATATATATATATATATATATATATATATATATATATATATATATATATATATATATTAAGGGATTTAACGCAAATCTGCTGTCGGTCATACCAGCCTGACATTCCTCTAAACCCCCTGTCACTCGAGGTTTGTAGCAGCTGCTTTTCGCTGCAAGATTTAGCAACGCTGGTTGCTTGTTGCCCAGCGCGCTAGAAGTCCTGTCAAACGGTCATGAGGAGTCACTGTGTGATTCCTTAGTGATATCGTCTGTTGTCATTATAAGTCGTCATAATATCGTCATTATATGTGATATTATATTACGTGAATTCAGAATGAGAGTGCTAGAAGGATGTTTAGAATAGTTAAGAAGAAGAAGAAGGGGTGAGTGGGTGAAGCAATGAATCGAATGATGGGATTTGTTGAGAGCATCATCGCGTCTTGTTTGTGAGCTCGCATCAGTAGACCCAAACGCATATCTTTGCATGCTGAGTTTGTCAAAATTGAAATTTAACTGACCGCCATGAAATGGTAACACCCCTAATATAAAAAACACACTAACATGTGGCAAGCAATACCTTCTAAAAATAAAGTAGAAATTACTCTAAGATTTATGGGAACTGGTGACAGTTTAAATTCACTCCAATACACCATTCGAGTTTCTTGCAACACAATATTAACATTCCAGCCTGAAGTCCTGGTGCAATTTATACTGCCTTACAGCCTAAACACAGGAAATATCGATTTATTTACATTAACTTTTGATGAAGATATGTATAATACATTCTTATGAACTGAGACAACAGCTGGCGGTCTCGTGACCTAATAGGAGTCCTTCGATCATTACCTATATTAAACCGTTTAACCTCTCCAGCGGATACAGATACCAGTAGAATTTCTAACCGCCGGAGGAGAAGTCCCACGATACTGGAATGGTGCTAGAGACAACAGCTGACCGTCATGTGACCTGGTAGTGACTCTTCAAGCACTACCTGTATGGATACACGAAAGATGCGTACATTGAAATATTCGTACACCGGGAATATTGCGAAAGATGGGTACAGGATCAAGTTTTTACAGATGGTGAGGGTAAGCTATGACGTCAAAGCATTGTGTCAGGCGAAAAATGCGTACACGGATATTTTAAAACCATTGAGCTACATAAATGAGTTTCTTTGAGCTAAAAATAAATATGGGTTAGTTTCTCGGGGCTGGAGAGGCTTTAAAGCTTTATATATTATACCTGATACAGGCTATGGGTTGGCAAAATAATAGAGATAGCTTAGGCTTTGATAGACAACACTATGGCCTTTACGTTTTTTCTATGGGCTCGATATGCATAGCCGAGATAATGCACCAACGGATTCCCCCTAGTAGAAGTCACCTCTATACTCAATAAATACAATGAAGTAAAGATGAAATCGAACTTATCATCACGACAGTTAAATCCAAAGTGACCACTGACAAAATGGAAATCCCTTTATTGGCCCATTTTGACAGAGAAAATCGACAACTCTGATAGTTATTAGCAAATAGTTTAGGGGTAGATGACCTGGGGTGACAACTGGGGTCTCGTTTGTACTCTTTTCTCAGTTATCAGTTTACCACTTACGCTCGTCAATTACTATTGTTTCCTCATGTACGCATATTTCACTGTACGCATTTTTCGTCCCAACAGCTATATTAAACCATTTATACTTTCCAGTGGCTAAATATACCTGCTCGTGCGAGTGCTTTTAGTCGTTGGAAGAGCAGTGACGCGATATAGGTTTTCTACTTGTTTCAACTGCTTATTAGTAGCAGTGAAAAAAAAACACCTCCGTATGACAAAAGAATTAGGGACAAAATAACCTTGGTACTCTTAAATTAATATTGCAATGGCACATGGATTCCTTTTCTGGAGGTGAATAGTTATAATTGGAAATAAATCAATTATTCATGAACACTTTGTAGCAATTATACGGAACAAAATATAGCACGCATTTCAGCATCGTTAGATAATTTAAACAATATGTCGAGCGTCAGGCCTGATGACGTTTATACGCGTAAATAATTGTGTAACGTTAAAAGGGGTCTGAATAATACATGAACTGAAATCACAGAAAATGTATTGAACGATTAAATGAGCCTAATAAATTTACGCGACCAACATTTACTGTCCATAAACCGGAAGCAATGGGGCGGAAGTGGTATTGAAAGTTGATTACTAGTGCTTGTTTGTTGAAATCATTTTCATTGGTGTAGGCGTCTATTTCCCCGTTTCGTGTAGTTCCTTATATCAGTATTTGCAAGAACGATGTGCGATAAAAGCGGTGGAAAATATGAATATTACAAACGAAATATGTAGGTTTTAGTAAAGCAAACGCGGAAGATCCCAGCTTGCTACCGAAATGGTGGAATTTACATTGAATGGAAATAACAGATATTGTAATTTTAGTATTGGTTTTTTAATTTTTATGGATGTTTCTTTATTATTGGCTGTATTTCTAACACTTTTCTATTTCAAGGTAGATGGTTACTCCGATAGTGTAGGTAGCCCTATACTTTAATATTTCAACACTCTTACAAGAGTTTTAGATCCTTCCAAATATCCCTGGCAAAGGACCTTTGAATAGTGTCAGTTACTCGTCTGATGTAATAATTTGCAACGAGCAACTTTGCTATTTCATGGTTAAGAACTTAAAAATCTATTGATTTCACAAATTTTATTAAAACACTTTTGAATTTTTAATGGGATATAAAAAGTGAAATAAAATAATAAATTAATACAGGGAAGAGAATAGATGTTTCATATCAAATAAGTGAAATTTTAATTAATTAATAAATTTGACACCGCCAGTGAGAGAATCGAAAAATAGATAAAGAAATAAAACTGATAAAACAAACTTACGAACTAAGCAACCTATAACAACCGTTAAAATTTGAATAGAAACAAGAAAATGTCTTAAGAAATACAGAGTGCATTAGAACTATAAAATTCATCTAATTAAAACAATACAGAGAAATTAATAAACATGGACAAGTTAAAATTAAGAAGTACAATAAGGGGCGAAAAAGCAAGGCAGTTCCTGACAAATACAAGCTCTGATAAAAGTCAGCGGGCAAACGATAAACGCAAGGATAGAGGAATAAGTCAAGAGGTAGAGGGGAGGAAGTCTGTGCAAAACACTAAGACTTAAGCGTAGTTCGAGAAGTATAAAAAAATAAATTTGTACATTTGCTGGACGACGCATACTAAATGTTTGCCTACAAAATCATTTCTATCGTCTCGTTATAAAGTAGCCTAAGTTATAAATCGAAAATAGGCAATCATTACTTCATTTTAAATAATGTAAATAAATAATTAAAGGCTTACAATAGTTTCCGCTGCTCAAGGACTAGCAGCCAGAAAGAAGATGTCCAATTACCATGGAGATCTGGGTTCCAGATTATATGGAAGGGAGGGAGTATAAAGAAGAAGAAGACAGAGCGAAATATTGGCAAGTAGTTTTTCAAGTCAAATTTATTAATTACGTTTTATTAAATTTGTTTAACAATGGACTAGTTCCACTGGCAGATCCTGTTTGAAAGTAACACGAGAGTCTGAAAATTGTAAGTTAAGGAGGATAATATTTTGACCGACCTAACTGGAATCACCTCAGGAAAGCCGCGAGTAGTAGGATAGCTTATATGTTCAGTGTTTCATTTAATATGTAATATTTCAGCAGTTATTAAAAGAAATATATCTAATTTATTCCTAAATTTGCCTACCTTAATTCCTCCAAGTTATGACTCAATTGAATTTAATTGTTTTTCTACTTTGGTATTTCATTCTCGCTCCCCATTTATTCCTTGATTCCCATTAAACTTTTAGAGTAATTAAAGGAAACAAATAAATCAATATCCTAAAGAAATCTGGTAAAATATGTTTATAATATATTCATGCTATCTACGTACCTAGCCATTTACCCATCGCCTTTAATGATTGTAGCCATCTTTTATTCACACCATTATCAAGAGCTGGGTTTTCTGTTTAATTAAAAAAAAAACACTTTGGAAAACTATTTAGGCTCTAAAACGAGAATACGTTTGCACTTTTTAGCCTACATTCGTAATTTGATTACATGAGAGATTTGAACAATATAAACAGCTTGAGAAAAGAGGGCATGGTTAAAGTCTTCTGGGAAGCTGTATCTTCAATTCCTGTCGCTTCCACAGTTTTAGTTTATCCACTTCCATTTTAAAACTTAAGGTCCAAATTTTGACTTCTTTGCAGTGAATAATTTTTTCTTGGATACCATGTTGCATGGTCTTTACACAATGGTAAGGTTTTCATTAGTGAGGCCGAAAGAGTTCGTCTTACCAGGAGTATTTGCTACACATTCTTTGAAATCGCTTTACTAAGCTTTGACGTCATATAAGACACATACTCTCGAAATTTCTGGTTCTACACAGTAATATTCAGTTCTGCCGGACATACCACTTCATCTCTGTCGAGAAGCTCCGCTTTTTGTTGCGGTTCTGACCGGAAGCTGTCATAACTATTCTGTGTACAATGAACTGGAGTGAAGCTACTGTGGCTCGGCAGAACATAAAAACAATTATTTCCCCGTCTCTTAAGGTATAGACACAGGCCTAATTAATGTTGGATGAATGTATTAATACTTAAGCTTCTAGCCGCGGTGATGACGCAAGATTTATTAATCCTAGTGGAAGCTAATATATACTGTAATTAAATGGATGTTGGCAACAATGCGGTTCTTGCAGAAACAACGTTTTAATTAATTAGGGACCATTTTGTTTAGCTAATTACGACTTGCGCCTACAGCTTTGCGAACGCAACATGCAAAGATATTAACTGACGAGCATATGTTGCCATGAGATATGCCGGGATGTTATTTTCAGTAAGACTGTAATCACAGAGCGATGTATTTAATTGATTTAATCACAGACCCTTCTTTATAGTCACAACAGTATAGGCGTTCTCAGGGGATGATCTAAGCAGCCATGATTCTTGTCTATTCCTAGTTTTGGGGGTTTATCCAACATTTTCTTGCTCGTCGTGAGTATGTCCTTCCGATGTTTGTACGGTTGTATACACATATCTCCATCTGTTAAATATTTTGCCACGTAACGGCAACATTGATTTCCGGAGGACCTTAAATAATTAAATGAATGAAGTTGACATTTTTGCACATACCTCACTGGGCGAAGTACCACCACTTGTCGGACAGCTATTCGGGTGCACCCTTTCCCGCACTTATCATTTACCTGTTGAACTTAAAAGAAATCACTTATATTCAAAATGTCACTATTAATGCTAAGAGTACCTTCGCCACACGACGGGAGAAACAAAGAGAGAAAAATGGTCTAAACCGAGGCTTGTTTAGAATACACAAGAAACTACGTCACGTCGAGAGTGACGGGAGAGATGTCGTTTTACCGACGTTTTGAAAGGAACTGGGGCGTACCGAACCTTGTAAGGGACAAAGGTTGGCCGATAAGGAGTCCCTCTCTGAAGCATTTACACTGTTTTTTAGATAATATTTAATTTAAAGAAAAGTACGTAACACCATCATTTGTAGGCAGTCTGTGAGTCAATACAGTTCAACACACATGACTACAGTATTTATACCTTCACTATACAAGTTCATCAAACACAACTTAATGGCTTAACACTGTATTGCTAGCCTTCAGTCTAGTAATTGGGACATATTTCATTTCTTTTCGCATTAGAGGGGAATATAAAACTCTAAGAATGGTAAATCTTCAAAGAGGTTTTATTTCAAGTGTGGTATGCTATAAGTGAAAGTGTCGTAGGTGTTTTGACCACAAACAGAGGAGGTAACCGATTGATCGTTGTACATGTCGGATTCAGTGAGGGGTTTTTGAACGGAGCTAAACTAGTTTTTAAAGCGGGAACATCTTCTGGAGACTACTATGGACAAATGAATCAGTCTAACTTTGAAAACTGGGTGAACCAAAAACTAATTCCTTTACTTCCTCCTCACTCAGTTGTGGTTATGGATAACGCCCCTTACCATAGCATTCAAGTCGAGAAGCCTGCGACAAAAAGCTCTGTCAAGGATGTAATGATAGCTTGATACTAAATACAGTCAGGCTCAGCACTTGCAACAACCAATATAGGTTTACAAAACCTGAAGGTTGTATTTGCTTTCACATTAAAAATAAACGTTAACAGGAAACTAGCACAAACTTTCTCACATTTATGCACCAAATAAGCCACATTTTTGTACTTTTTTGCTTAAATGTAGCGGCTATTTTTTTAAAATTTCAACGTAAGAGGCGAGTAGATATAAATTTACCAAATATCATCAAATTCAGATGGTTAATTTAAAATTAATGAAATATTGTTTTACAGTAATTTTTTGCTTAAAGGTACCGTTTAGTTTAGAATAATTTAACGTACGTACATAAATACTGTATACAAAATTTAATTAAATCGGATCAGTAGTTTTTGCTGTAGGTTGGGATACGGACACACAGACAGTCTGTATATAGTTTATCTAAAAAATGGTGTCTTTTATACATTTTGTGTTTTTATAAATTTTGAAATTTGTGCGAAAACGTTTTTAAAAAATAAACTTCGAGCTTCTTTAATTTTTCTCCTGAATAGCGTAGGCTTATACAATTTTCATCATGCCCTGGGCGAAAAGTAGCTATTTGGTTTTCCCCAGTAAATGCAAAACTGCTACTTTCTCTTAGGCGGAGGGAGGGGAATTATCTGTAGGTTCTGTAATAAAAATTAAGTCTAATAATTTTTTTTGTAGTTCAAATAAATATAAAATTTTTAAAACCCGGTTTGAAAATAAATATTTACTAAAGTTTTTGCAGTTGAATATAATTTTTAATAATGGTAAAGCTATTTGAATTACTTTATACTTACAAGGATGAAAGAAAGACATATTGCCCGACTTAATGCTAAGTCTAAGACAATGGCGTTTTGATATGGGTTGTAGATATAAGGATGGATCACTGTGCATGGTAGAGTATGAGTCCTCCGGATAACAAGAAAACTGATAAACTCTTTCAGGAAAATTCGAATTGCAAAACTCGAAGAGGTACACAAACCTTACTCTGATAGTTACAGATGGAATTGTAGAGCCGGGGCGTCTGTCATGTGGAGGGGATGGGGTTACCCATAGAAGAATAAACCACTCCTTGAGTTTTATAAAAATATCGTAAGAACATCTGATAGTGAGCTAGATGAACACATGCGGAAGAGTACATAAATTATAAATAACAAATTCATTGACGATATGTTTCGCGCATTATTTTTTTTAATCAGCAATAGGAAACTGTAGTAAATTAAAAAGAAAAATAATATTAAAAATCAAAAAAGTGTAATAGTTGAAAAAGGCAGCAAAGAATGAACTTTCAAGCCTGAATCCTTGAGTATCAAGTTAGTTTCGTGAATAGAACTACTGTTGCGCAACGCATCAGCAAATTAGTTAATATTTTTCATTTAGCTACTCAAATAATTACTTATGATTTAATCAGTGGATTCAAGATGGTTACAACAAGCAACTTTAAAAAGTTTATGTTCATTATATTTACTTTAGCCTATAGTATTTATACAAAATCTAGTAAAAATAAATTATAAACAATGTAATTCGTATCATTTCATTATTTTATTGCATTGTTTTGGTATTATTTAATATTTTTGTAAATATTGTAATATAAATACTGTAGTGTGTAGATATTTATACATCCACTAGTAAAACTCTTAAGGTATTTAACACGAAGTGTAAAGCCAAACTCTCATCAATATAAATGCAATATCTGAAAACGGAATATTGTAATATTTGTATTTATTAACTGTAGTTTAAGTGGAAATGCGGAAAATATCACTCAATCAGAAAGCCCTTGTTACACGTTGCTAAAACCATGCGGCATACAGTGTGTGTGTTTTTAATTTCCAAACGCTTCAACGCCCCTTCCTAATTACCAGCGTTTGACGTTTTGACATCTTGTTAAGCCCGTTTCCACGGGGAATCGTTCCATTCAGCGGAATCGGTCGTCACGACAACCGTGGCTAAACTGAATACATGACGCGTGTAGTCATAGATTTCCACCACAACCTCTGTGCGTTAAATTCTATTAGATTTTAAAAAAATATTTTACTCTCTTTGGCAATTAAATGTTTGGTTCCAAAGTAAGTATATTTTTAAAAGAGTATATAGAATTTAAAACTTTAATGTTAAATTTATTAGACATTGCGTTTTTAGGGCCAATCACAATGATCACAAATCACATTATTTCCGCCCTTCTCTCGTAGAGGAACACTGTTACCAACTTATAAACTTTAGTTCAGGCTTAGATGTAAACATTCTTTATATTATCTAATTTCAACATTGCAAAGTTACCCCTACTAAATAACCAAAAACAAACATGCTATTTAAAATTCTTTACATCTGTTATTTATTCAGGGTATACTATAAATATAAAAAAATATATTTATATTTATTATTATTTTATTCCATCTTTAACTTAAGTAAGCTATCAGTTTCACACTACAAGACTTGGACATATTTTAGTATGTTACACTTCTTATAGTAGTATTTTTTTCTTATTTAATGAAGACGGCCGTCTCGAGAGATGTCTCCCGAAGTCAACTCAAATCGTTACTGATCTAATGGTTGTTTTGGTTGTGGGGGGGATGATGTAATAGGTTACGGATATTGATGATTGTTGAAATTATTTGGGGGGGGGGATATGATGTCAAAAAGATAATGTTATTGAGAGATGGGTACGTGTGTTCGGTGAAAATGTGTACATTTCGTAAAGTTTATTTGTTTGACGTTGGTTATTTTTGATTTGTGTATGTAGAATTTGATTTTTGACATTATGTTTGTGTATCTAAGACAAGGTTTGACTAAATGTTTTTTTTTTTAGTCTCCTTATGAGTAAAATGACCTTTTTATGTAGAAACTGGGACACGAACTGCAAGTTAGTTTATATACGCCAGCGGAATTGTAAATGTCTTTGTTTGTAGTGTGAGGATTACATTTGTTGAGGGTGTTGTGTGTGGTTATTTCTTAGTTATATTTACGAAATGTTTTGGTTAGTTTATGAATTTGAGGGATCTATATTTATTTATTTAATTATTTTTTTCGAGTTGTGTTTTTGGGATCGGTTTGTCGAGGGAGGTTATATAGTTTTTGGATCATGGCTGTGCTGTATACATTAGTTAGTTCTATGTGTTGTACGGTGTATATTTCTTGGCGGTGTTCTTCGTTTTCCAAGAGTGTTTTTTTATAGTGTTGATAACTGTTTTTTGTGTTGGGGAAGGTGGTTTGAAGAGTTGTGAATAGGTATTAAAGTTGGTGAGATTGTAGATTTATATGTAGATTAAAAGAAATGGATACTGCGTGTTATTAGTGGTTCTGAATCACAAGTTGAGACATTTTTATTTTAGAACAGTTAATTAGCTTACACCTTTAATATAGGACAAATAATATTTTGCAGTAAGAGAGAGACAAACGCTGGATATAAAGAGATTCTCCTAAATTGTTTGTATTTTCTAAACAACTTACAGCTTTTAGAGTGAGTAGTTCTGGAACAGTGGTCGAACCGCTGTCACTGAATTAGTTCGTCCTTATAGCAAGGTCGAAAGACTCTTGCATACTGGTATCTCTGGTCTTGGCACAAGGCCTCCGTTTCTGGACTGACTCTAGTCACTCGGGACGGGAGTCACGAGTTTGAGGTTGGATTCGAGGGGGTGGAGGTTTTATAGCTGGAGGTAGATTTCCCGAACGGGCGGGTCTGTGCGTTTTGGCAGGTGTCGAGCCGAAAAACTGGATCTTTGCCACTCTTCACTTTCGCCATCTTTAATCTTCTAATCTTTACACACCGCACAGATACCGCTTGTCGTATCTGTTAGCTGTTGAAATAGGTCCAGCACTTGCTTGACGGAGGTGAGACTGCTCCAAGGGTATTACCCTAACAGGTGCTTCTAGGGGAAACCATAGAGGTCGTAGGGAATTTAAGACGTGCAGAATTATAGCGGGGAATTAAATGTTAGCAAATAAGCTCATCTTAATTTTGCAATATCTCAATTTATCTTAATATTGATATGTCTTAAGTTTATTTTAAATATATACACTCGATGCAGTGTTTATGTTGACTTTTTTATAACGCTTCTTGCACTCGATGAGACCGGAAAGAAAGCCCCACTTACGTTTTAACACCAAGTATACAAATTGTTTTCCCTCTCAAGGTCAGGCTTCACCCGTTCCGCTTACTCTAGAATAGAACAAGTTGTGGTGCCATTGGGGAGATAGCAGAAAAATACCATCAAGAATTTACCACAAGCAAGACATAGGCAGGGCAGCGCAAAATCATGTATTGCATCCAGTTGGGAAAGTATACAAACATCAAATTCAACGTAGAGTGAAGGGAAAATCTTCAATATTGAATACAACAATAAATAATTTTTTTGAAACACATCTCAGGGTAGAAACATCTCCGACACTCCCCCGTTGGTTTTCCATTACGCGAGAGTCGCTAACCGCACTGTGCATTATTTATGTACATTTAGTAAAAATATATTGCGCCCCTATTAAATACTGCACAACTGTTGGTATTTCGTGGCGTTAGGTTGGCAATACATCAAAATAACGGCCGACTCTACTGATATCCACCTGTGATTTCCGATCCGATAGTAATTTATTGGCAATACTGCTGGCCTTGCGCTCTGGTGTAATTTTGCGGAATTACACGTCTGAATGCAAAGTGAGGCTTTGATGCATAAATTGTTTTATTTGCAGAGTGTATTTATTTGTAATCGATGGTCCAAAATCTTTGTGTTTAGTATTTAGTATCGTTGTAATATAAATATAAAATTTTAAAAAAATGACAATTATTTATGTTTATTGCTTGATGGAGTATTTTTTGAACCCAAAAAGTCATTTTTTATTGGTCACTTGTAAAATATATTATTTACAAATTATCTAAATAAAACTCTTCTCGTGTTTAAGTTTATGTTTTGGATTTAAAAAGACTATAAATAAAACACTTTTATATTAAATGAATAGTATGTATATATATATATATATATATATATATATATATATATATATATATGGGACGGTTCTCAACCTTCACAACCGTTTTGGTGCAGACCTATAGAACTTAAATAAGAAATATGATATTGCTTAATTTAGAATTGATTTTTTTTTTGTAGACAGTCATAAAGAATACAGATATTGTAGCACACACACGCGGAACGCACGTACACACACACACACACACATACACACACACACACACACACACACACACACACACACACACACACACACACACACACACACACACACACACACACACACACACACACACACATACACACACACACACACACACACACACACACACACACACACACACACACACACACATACACACACATACACACACACACACACACACACACACACACACGTACGCACACACACGGAACACACACGCAAACACACACACACACACACACACACACATACACACACACACACACACACACACACACACACACACACACACACACACACACACACACACACGTACGCACACACACACTTATGTATGCGCTATTGTTAAGTAGTCTTAAGTAACTGGAGTCTTAAAATAGATTGAACAATTCATTTCAAATTCAGCATTCCTGAAATAAACATTGTAAATACTAAGATTTTTATTGTTTGCTGTTCAGAAGTTCTTTTGTTATAACAAAACATAACGTGATGGTTTCAAAGTGTTTAGAATTATTTTCATTTCCATTTACGTATGTGTAGGTCTTTCTCATCTTTACTGTAGTTTATTGTGTTTTAGTTTTGTTGATGTGTGACATTAAGTAATTTTTCGCAGCATATTGGGATTACGGTTTTTCTATCACACGTAAAATTTTATTTAACAAAAACATTATTTAAATCTATTTGTTCAAGGCTGTTTGTTTGAGATTTTCTTTAAAAACATTTTTTATATTTAAATATATTGGAACGCGAATTTTAAACTCATGAAAACATTCAAACTACGAAAACATTCGCTTTGCCCTCAGTGGTGTAGAAAGTATAGAGAGACCCGCCCTACTTCTTTACAAAAATATCTCTTTATTTTAGCTCATTGTGTTAAAACTTTGTGTTGAGTCAGTCTGAACTGTGTAGAAAATACAAACTCCAGCTTCATCACAATATTTGCACGTAGGTATCAGATCTGCCCTTCTACTCTAACCTATGTTTGCTGATTCGCAAAGTTTGCAGGTACAATGTTGCCAAGTTTCCTACTTGCACATGAATAATGAGATAAGTTTCTCGACAACGTAACGACGCGATCATATTTTAACACGTGTTTAACAAGTTCCGTTTCCCGTCAGACAATTT
Source organism: Prosapia bicincta (assembly GCA_036971475.1). Classification (NCBI taxonomy): domain Eukaryota; kingdom Metazoa; phylum Arthropoda; class Insecta; order Hemiptera; family Cercopidae; genus Prosapia; species Prosapia bicincta. Next base: position 287,585,879 of record JBAIZL010000001.1, read on the forward strand.
GGAAATTCGAACACCAGACAGTCGCTGTGTTAGGACTAGTTAAACTTTATTTACGTACATTTCCTAGTGAAACGCGGTTATCCTGGGTTGTGCATTCGCTTTGTACAAGATGTGGTCAGAATGAAGGTGTTGTTTAATCAGTATCGCTTGCATACTGTACAGTAATAAAAACAGAAGTACTTGAATATTTATCATATAAATTATGTTTTGTTGTCAATGTATTGCGTCTTAATCCAACCCCTTCGATATTTTTCAGCCGCTGATAGTGCTATAATTGAAGGCGAAATAAAGCAATATAAAATAATTTTAAAATCATTCACGTTACAAGTTATCTGATTTGGGACGTAAAGTTGATATTTTGTTTCGAGTCAAATTTTACTAATATTTAGTCCAAGTAGGATATTGCTAGAATACAGGCTAAGTAACTGAAGTAACCTCAGTGACGTATAGAAATGTTGCTACAAACGCATAGGGCTTACAAAAAAATTAAACGAGATAAAAATAAATAGTATTTAAATTTAAATTCTCTATTATATTTACATTACAAAATCGTTTATATTACTTAATAAAATATACCTTAAGATAAGTAAACACATCTGATTCATGGGTGTAAGAACGGAGCCGCCATGTGATATGATAATAATTTTAAAAACAATAACTAAAAAACAATAATAAAAATGTAATATAGATAAAAATACCTAAAAGCCAATTCTTACTCATGTCAACAAAACAAAAATTATTTTAGCTACTTTTAAATAAATAATTATAATTCATATAAATAAAGTAACATAGCCAATGCTTTGAAACAGCTGTTCTATCACATAACATATAACATAAAATCAGCTGTTCTATGAAATCATATGTTAACTTTTGTTTTAAGCCAAATGGGTGGAAATAACTATATTGCATACCTTGCCCTTTTGTGAAGGTTTTCTCCCATAAAAAATTAAAATTAATTCATTTTAAATTTAATTGATGAATTCATATTTATTAGGAGAGTGTGAACTAATAGAAGAATTTGAAAAAGATAGAACAGGTTCAGTAGTTTAGCTGTCCAAAAAGGATTCGGTATGTGGTTCAAATTACTAGCATTCTCGGAAATCAAAGACCTGCTTGAGATCACCCTTTGATACATTTTAATATAATAATGAAAATGTGTTTTAAAAAATAATTATTTTTATGAAAAGGATAACACAAAAAATTGACTGAAGAATTCACTTTTAATTTATTAAAATGAAGATTAAATTAACTTTGTTTAAATAATATCAAAATTTAAAACTTACTTCTCAAATTACAAGAAATGTGGGTAGAGGGCTGTATAGTGCCTCAGTCTTCAGCATTTGTTCAGCCTTATACAGCCTATAACGTATTTAAAACTCAATTACAGTTAAAAATATAAAACTAATAAAAATTTTAATTCATAGAAAGATTTTGGCTATCTGTAAAATCTTGTAAATGTAGTTCTACCTCCACATTTTATTCCCCTTTGAATATCCCATGTCGTCTTGTGGGCTACATTACATACGATATTAGGTAAAGCATGCCTATGAGAAGGGGGGGATTTCTAAGAGCCAAAGTGTAACTTAGTTGGTCTACGGCGGCAAATTTTATTCCAGTAAATACAGATGTTGACTATAACTCACTTTCAAAGATAATGTTTTTCATGGACAATGCTGTCACTTTTAATAGTATCGTTGCTATTAAACTAACAGAAACTTCGTTGTAATTGAAAATGAGTTCTGATAATTTTACTTTTTAGGCTGCAATATTTTTTACAGGTTTTATTTGACCAATAACATTAACTTCTAAGCAGGGGAACATGTTCCATCCATAAAGGTACCAAACAAACTTTTCAATTTAAATAAATATTTTGTAGACTTCTTCGAACAACTAGATTCTGAACTTCCTTTTTTTGGGACAATTTCTTTTAGAACAAAAAAGTAAACTTTCCTTCAAACACCCAAGGTCTAAGAAATTTATGTGCAGAAGTTTTTTTTTATTCTTCAAAACATCGCCGGGTAACGGATGTGATTTCAATAACGAGAATGACCAACTTTCGGTCGAAATCAACAAACAGAAAGAGGAGATTGGAATCACATTTGCTGGTGGTTGGTTAGTTAATCTAGTATCATTAGTTCTTGGAGGACTCTGTTTACTTTATCCTGAAGGCTGTGCAGATCTCACTAACCAAAATGGCTGAAAATGTAGTTTTCCGTTCCGGAAAAGTTGTGCATTGCATTTGTTATAAATATTTTTGTCCGGGAGAATGTTGGTGCAGTGAAGTGTTTGGACATTGTCAGTGAAAGTTTGCAGAAAACATTCAAACAAAATACAGCACTTATTTTCAAAGTAAATTTTAAGAAATGGTTATCTAAAGGAGCGAATATTGTTTTCAAATCTACTTTTTCAAAATAATCTTGACTGCGTCAGTAGTTTCAAAAAGGGGCTGGGTAGTAAATACTTATAAATGAAAATTTAATTTAAAACTTGACAGTTTCTAATTGTAACTTTACTTTTAAATTTGGGAAATAAGTTTTAATAAAAATAAAGTTTTAATATATATGTTTTAGTAAATTTTCCTGCCATTCCTAACTTTTCAATATTCTCTTCTGTTGACGCGTTTCGGATTAACTCCATTTTCAAAACTTCAATAGTACTGGATGTATTTGCAACCTCCAAAAGTTAGGAGTGGCAGAAAAATGCACTCAAACATATAGAAATATTCCTAACAGAAATGAAGATGAGTACATTAATAATTTCAATAAAGTTTTAAATTTAATTAATAAGTGTTAATTGGAACTTAACTATATATAATATTCGAGCTGGCTTGTGAGTGAAAGTTATAATTAAAGAATAAAAATATGGTACAACTCACAAATATAAATTGTTTTATTTCATACGCGTTTCAACGACTAATTTGTCGTCATCCTCAGTGAAGATACACAAATCAAATTAACTAATATATATATATATATATATATATATATATATATATATATATATATATATATATATATTAAACATAACCTATAAAGTTTTAACTTATAAATTATAGGTTATGTTTAATATATATATATTTTTTTAGTTAATTTGATTTGTGTATCTTCACTGAGGATGACGACAAATTAGTCGCTGAAACGCGTATGAAATAAAAAATTTTATATTTGTGAGTTGTACCATATTTTTATTCTTTAACTGTAACCAAACTAGTTCATCAATATGAGTTAATTTTGATGCATGTTCTTCTACAGTAAATGGCGCTATTTATAAAACTAGTTTTATAAACAATATTGACTTCATAAGTAAATTCAGAAAAAATTGATATTGCTTAAGATATGTGAAACTCCAGTTAACGATAATAATAGAAAAGTGCTGTGTTAGCGTCACGATAGATATAATGTCACGTTTTACCTAAAATGTTTGATGAGTTTACTGTATAGCATTGAATCTACTTAATAGATTCTCGTACTATTAATTTTGTCAAAATATGTTTACTTATTTCACTTAGGGCTTGTATACGAACATTGAAAATTCCAAATGTAGTTTAAGCCATACCAGGAACTTTTAATTGAATAGTGAAAAGTTTTATCACCTATTGAATCAAAATTGGCTATCAGTGAGTTGAGGTTTGATAAAATTGGGTCTTTGGTTGATTTCACACACAAAAATTAATCTTAAATTAAAAATAAAATATTGAAAAAATCTAGTTATGTTAAATCTAAAAATTAAATTAAATATTTGTGTTAACATTCGAAGAGTCAATTAATTTTACTATGGTAAAATGTATTTCAACTAAACTAAATTTCTAAATAGAATAAAAGCTGAAGAGGTTTGCAAGACAGTGATATTTCAAAAAAAGGAATTAAAAATATCTCTGCTACAGAAAATACTATTTAACAAAAATTCTATTTATTACTTTTATAGCTACCCTGATTTTACAAACTGCATTTAATTATTATTACAATAAATAAATTTAAACAGCATCATGAAAACATTATTTATAACCATACATTATTTGCAATAGTCAGGTATTACAATAATACACTTGTATATGACGTAGGCCTACTCGTCACAAAATATTAGTAATGTAAAAAATATATTTTGTTTCGACATGGCAACAGCCTAGATACGCATTTAAATAAACTATTTAATATTTCCCAAAAAATTGTAACAAACTAAAGAGAAAAATAAATAATTTCGAAAACTTAAACATGAAATAAAATAGCCACAAAATATAAATGGACGATTTATTAAGGGGAAATATGAGGTTTAATTAAATAATTTTTTGAAATACAGTGTGTAGGTGAGCTTTGTAACACACATAGACAACATAGGCTAACACTGGCATTTAAATCCAGATCTCCTACGTCATTTACTTCAACCTCTTGATATCCGTCTTGCGCGCACGCGCAAGCGCGCTCACACAGACGCATACACACACACACACACGCTTGCGCGCGCGCGCACACACACACACATATATATAAGTATAGCCTATATATATATATATATATATATACATTTATATATATATGCTGATATGTATTCCTTCACGGATGGAAAAATATGATGAATAGTTATCTGGAGTACATCCATTTATTCTGCAGTGCAAAAAATCGCAGTTCCGACGTTTCGCTAGAATCTCCTCCAGCATTGACGAGGTGAATCCTTCAACTGTTGTTGGGTTCACCTCGTCAATGCTGGAGGAGATTCTAGCGAAACGAAGGAACTGCGATTTTATGTACTGCAGAATGATCGGATGTACTCCACATTATAACTATTCATCATATATATATATATATATATATATATATATATATATATATATATATATATATATATATGTATACATATACACACAACAAACTAATCAAGAATATTTTATTTTATTAAAATAACATTATTTTATAATTTCATTTTAGTCTCTTTTAATTGTTAATATGTATTTCACTAATGCTTACATATATGCTTACATAAGGAACTAAAATTTGGGAGTCGTTACCCAGTAGACAAATTATACACATTGTAAATGACAGCAGCTAACGTTTTTTTTTAACCAGACGCGGGCCCTTCAAATACATTGTCGAAGCCCGGCCATTTCCCAACCCCCACAAAACAGCATTTTGTCGTACAATGTAGTGATAAACATCGTGGCAGACGGAAGAGCTACCTTGCGTCAAGCTATGGAATTACACAGCACGCGACATTGTATTTCATCTCATAAATAGTTTCCTCATTTAATACTCGATAAACGACGACATCATTAACTTAATCTGACATTAAATCTTAACTCGTTTACGGAGCATCTTACAAAGTGTCAAGAACGCTTACATTAAACAGGTGATGTAAAGTGCGAGGGACGGTGGCAGGGAATTTCCCGACATTAACAGTATCACTATGGCAACAATATAAAATAGCTTTAATGACGACAATGTATGAAAACCCCGGCCAAGTGGGTTTTGTAAGCCTTATATAATTTAGTAATAATTCTTTTTGAACTATATCTTACTTCTTGGCTATATCTTACTTCTTGGTCAATTTATGTGATGTGTGTTTTACAAAACAATAACAAACCAGTAGCCTGTAAGTCCCTTGATCCATGTATCAGTAATGTTATTTCCATCTAACATTTTCGATCTCTTGTACACCATCGTCAGACAGTTTCCAAGATTCGGGAATAAGTATCCGACACAAGTTACAAAGCAAATGTTTTGATACACGTATAAAAAATCTAAAACTTACAAAATAAATAAATACGTTTGAAATATTCGCTTTAAAAATAGTTAAAACCCTTTTAATTTTCCAAATAGTTTATGTTTAAATTTGATCATAACGATAACAAATAATTATTTATAAAATAAACACAAACATTAAAAACATCGAAAAGTAAACACTAATTAAATGTTTTGAAATTAATAAATTTTCATACATATTAGGGTTTGCATAAGGAATCTCGCGATACAAAAGCGAAACTGTCTTCAGATTGTTTTTGTTGAATTTCTTTAATGTTCTCGATCGAGTGGCCACCCAGTTTCTATAAATTGACGATCTAATCTATGGGATATATATTATTACCTAAGTCGACTGTCAATGCAGTCATAAGAAACGTTTCTGATCTCTCCATCTTCAGCGAACTTTGAGCCACGTCGGTATTTAAATTTCTGACGAGCATTCTGAGAAAAGCACGTAAAGATACATGCAGCGGCCGAAAAGATATTGACAAAATGTCCTATCTTGAAAACTCTTTCAAGACTCTGGCATCACGACCATCTTCAAGCCCAACTATGATCATAAGCTACCCTTGCAAACAGCGATATATTGATATATGCTATAAATATTTTGTCATTTTCACACATATTTGTTTTAACTGTATCATGTGCGGCAGATCAATAAGCTCCATTTGAATATTGCCACAAATACTACTAATACAGCGATACTGTGCTGCCTTATTCTTTTCCGAATGAAATAGTACTACGTTTCTCTCAAGAGCAACATTTTAGAGTGGTCTGGGGGCCGCAAAATAAGTCGGGGGCCGCGGGTTGGACACCCTTGGTTTAAAGAATATTGCCTTAACGTGTTGTAAAAACGTTTAACAAATTTTGCATGAGGAAGGAGAAATAAACAAAAATGTCAAGAAAGATGGGGGAGTATAACAGAAAAAGGAAATGTTTTTTGAAGAAGACAGTGGAATAAAGAATACACAAGAAAGTATGGAAGATAGGCCGTATAAATGAGGTAAACACTAGTTAAGCCACAAGAAAGTTGCATGGGAGATTGACCGTATAAATGAGGTAAACACTAGTTAAGCCACAAGAAAGTTGCATAGGAGATTGGCCGTATAAATGAGGTAAACACTAGTTAAGCCACAAGAAAGTTGCATGGAAGATAGGCCGTATAAATGAGGTAAACACTAGTTAAGCCACAAGAAAGTTGCACGGGAGATTGGCCGTATAAATGAGGTAAACACTAGTTAAGCCACAAGAAAGTTGCGTGGGAGATTGGCCGTATAAATGAGGTAAACACTAGTTAAGCTACAAGAAAGTTGCATGGGAGATTGGCCGTATAAATGAGGTAAACACTAGTTAAGCCACAAGAAAGTTGCATGGGAGATTGGCCGTATAAATGAGGTAAACACTAGTTAAGCCACAAGAAAGTTGCACGGGAGATTGGCCGTATAAATGAGGTAAACACTAGTTAAGCCACAAGAAAGTTTCATGGGAGATTGGCCGTATAAATGAGGTAAACACTAGTTAAGCCACAAGAAAGTTGCATGGGAGATTGGCCGTATAAATGAGGTAAACACTAGTTAAGCTACAAGAAAGTTGCATGGGAGAATGGCCGTATAAATGAGGTAAACACTAGTTAAGCCAGAAAAAGTCTCACGGGAGAGAGGCTTATAAATAAAACAAACACTAAAGATTCTGTTCCAAGTAAATATTCTAAAATACGCCTACAAAGAAAATAAGAGAAATTAAAGCGTCTAAGGTGAGCCAATAAATGTCTTAAGAGTATCTAGGCATAACCGTTATGTTCTCTTCACATGGATGGATTTAGTGATGTTTTATAAGTGAGAACCTAGTGGTTGTAATTAAAATAATAATAATCATAAATACAGTGTAGTGGTCGTAACCTATCCAAAAGAATTGTGATTTGCATATGTTCTGGTTGAGGGAAATAGACATTCCTGGTTGAGGGGTGTAAATTTGAATTCAGATCTCATGAAACTTTGAACTCTTGTAGGGGAGTCCTGATAACAATGTGCCGTAGGCATATGCACACAGTAAACCTGTGTCTTACCGTTTATTAAATTAAAGCGTAAATTAGGGTCATTTGACTAAGCATCAAACAACAAGTTCAAGATTTCGCCATTTCTTAAAAAACAAATGGTAACTTGGCTTCCAGTAGCCAATGGCTTACTGTCACTCGTTATGGCCTCTCCTGGAACATGGCAGCTTCTGAAAGGACGTGCTTGCACTAAGAGAACCATAGAAGGACAGATACCTCTGAAAAGGAGGAAAGCAATTTATCGGAAACTAAAAGAGGATATTTTAAATAAAATTGAACTCATAAAATGCTAAACGATTGAAATAATATGCCACAAGGTTTGCCTGATTTAATTTTTGAGAAATAACAAAACGTTGTATCGAAATTAATGTACTATTTGTATTGCCCACTAGATATATGTCATGTACCACCAATCACCGAGATATATGTCATGTACCACCAATCACAGAGATATATGTCATGTGCCACCAATCACAGAGATATATGTCATGTACCACCAATCACAGAGATATATGTCATGTACCACCAATCACAGAGATATATGTCATGTACCACCAATCACAGAGATATATGTCATGTACCACCAATCACAGAGATATATGTCATGTACCACCAATCACAGAGATATGTGTCATGTACCATTAATCACAGAGATATATGTCATGTACCACCAATCACAGAGATATATGTCATGTACCACCATTCGCTACCAAAATTAACTTTTTGCCTCCCTTCCAAGAGTTGACGCGTTCGGAGTAACCTCCATCCATCAGAACTCTTGAGATTATGTTGGAAGAGAATTGTGGTAGTCAACATACACTTTGTAGCTTTATCTGTTACACCTCTCTCTTTTTTCTTGTTATTTTTAACAAATAAATATTAGTATTATTGTTTATTTTATAGATAAATTAGATTATATAGCGAATAGCAATCGTAAGCAAAACAGTATACCTTATTATAAACTATGACGTAATCCATACATTTTTTAAATTTCAGGTAAGGCGATTCAAATAAGAAGTTCTAATATGATGCTCTTACATGTACGTATTTGCTTGGATGAATTATATTAGTATAAGATATCTACATGATTATTATTAAATTATGAATTATATATAAATATAAAATATGTTTTCTTGTTTAATAATCCAATACAACATAGGCTATTCATAATACAATTTATATTATGAATATAAATTAATAAATATTCTTGTATTTGAATAACCTATGTTATATATATATATATATATATATATATATATATATATATATATATATATATATATATATGGTGATATGTATTCCTTCACGGATGGAAAAATATGATCAATATATCTGGGGTACATCCGTTTATTTTGTAGTGCATAAAATCGCTAGAATCTCATCTAGCATTGACGAGTTGAACCTAACAACAGTATAAAATTATATAAACAACAGTTTATACTATAATATAAGTTATTTTAAATTTTACTTTTATATTATATTATAATCACCTTACCTTTCTAATAATTACACATTTAGGTTTCAAAATAATTAATCAATCATATTAATCTAATATCTCTTACATTTATTCATCTGACCTCAAATTCTTACAAATTATACCAAAACTATATTAATATGACGCAGTGACAAAGATTGATTTCTTAACTAATACTACAATTACTATAAAGGTGAACTAAGGCTTTAAGTTCTTAATACAATAAAGTTTAATAATTAAAATGTTAGATTGCTCTTTCTCTCGGGTCGTTTTTACGGGATTTTCTATAAAGTAGAAAGTTGTGAAGAAAAACTTGATAAAAATTATAAAGACAATGAATTTAAATTTGTTCTGAATTTACTAAATTATCAAAATCTCTGTTGACTGAATCTAATATAATAAAAGTTCTACTTATTGTTTGCGTTCCTGGAATTCACTGCTTCCTGGTGGTTACTTCTTCACTTCAGGTTTACACAATAATTATATCAGTATACATGTTCTTAATCATACAGAAAATCTATTGTCCTTAATAACATTCTTAGAATGAGGTCACAGTTAATTTAAATAGATATGCATGCTGTTTTTTCCCACCTGTATGGAAAACATTTAACGATTGATCTATTATTCTGCTCAACAGTCTTATGTATAATCATAAAATAGAAAGTTTTACATTTAACCACAATTTGAATGGTAATTTAGTTATGCTTAGCTAAAACAGATTTGATGCAAAATTTGAAGCTCTAAACATTGTACTTTAAAACTGTTATACCCCCTGACTAGTTAATTTCTATTTAAAGCCATATAATCAGTAATCAACTCTTTTTAGCACCTAATGAGATCAAATATATTTCAAGAAATTGACATGAACAGAGTTTAAGGATATAAATGAAAAATTATAAATATAATATATAATTTTAACAACTGGTGTAAAGAAGTCCTCGATAATTTGGAAAAAATCTCAGTATAGTCTGTATTCTAAGAATCTTGGATATTCCAAACAAACAAGATTACTTTATAGTACTTTAGTTAGGTTGGTTAAATCGGAAACTCTAAAGCAGGGATTTTGCTTGCGTGATGCGTTAAAAGGGTAGAATGTTCAAACGTAGAGCCTTAGAATGTTAGGTTTGTTTTAACGAGCTTTAAAAATTATTTATGTGTGAGAACGGCTGTTTGATACTGATTCCCTTCAGACAGAATTGATTGAATGACCACGAATGGTGAATCTAAAGATCCTCTAGGCTGAAAGTTTGTTACTGATCCTGGAACCTTTAATAAGTGGCTGGCTGACTATAAACCAGGCAAGATAACTTGCACACGCAAGAAATAATACATTCATATAATAATTACATTAGATTTCCCTTCAGGCAATGTCTCCCTCACCATAGATATAATTATCCACCCTGTATAACAAAATAATTTAAATTGTTTACAATATATTTGTTACAAGTTGAAAATTTAGTTATTTCTGAACTACGAGCTTGTGTAAAAACACTATGACTCAACATAAATGTCGATCTCCACTGCTGTAAAGCTTTTAAAGAACTCCACTTTCCATAAAGTGAGTGAGTATGTAATCTCCGACTTTAACATATGCATTTCCATTTACAGAATAAAAGTTTGTTATTTGACAGCGAAAAGCTTCCGGGCAAAGCAACTTACAAACGTATCCTTCAGCGTACGGCACAAAATAATGTATTTCCAAACTAAACAAAGTTTTCAGGTACATTGTTGCCAAGTTTCCCACTCTTGTATGAATAACGATATAAGTTGTAAGACGAGTGAAGCGTCAACTATATTCCAACAAGTGTTTAACGACTTCCGCCTTCGACTGGAAATCCATCAAACTTGCTTCCTGGCACACTGACAGTGGTTTTCGCCTGACAGTTTGGCAAGGGATTGTTTTAACGACATCAAATTGTGTTACTATCAATTATGTAAGTTTATTTGTAAAAACCTGTTCAAAATATTGAAAAATCATCTGCATGAAACACAAACCTCATATCATTATCTCTAGTATTGCGCCTTATTTCCTACTAAGCCTTTGTAATTTCTCTTTCTGTAACATTCCTGACCGACCTCTTTTTTCTCATTTTCCCTATACCATTTTGTATCTGGGATTGTTATAACATCTTTAACAAAGTACTTGTTCAAAACTTTCAAAAAATTGTTACAATTTATACGAAATAACCAAAACTTTCCTGCGAGATCATACTCCTGTAGTCCTGGTTATACTACATTTACCCTTCTTCCTTCACGATGGGGTGACGGTGAACTCTCCTCTGAACCTAATAGAGAGAAATTATAAAACGTTCCTCATGTAATGATGAAAGTCTTTGCTTATCCAAGACATTATATTTAGTAATAATACTTTTCTTTCCTATTTTTCACCTGGAGTACAAAGAAAACGAACTTATCGCCCTAAAAAAAATTAGTAACTTTCCATCGCCATCTGAAAATTCAACTCATGGAAAGGTGAAAATGGCTGAACAATTTATAGGTTAGGTAGTGTGTATTCGCGTAACACTTGCTAGTTAGGACGCGGGCGCTTGTGTGTTTGTAAAGTCTGTATAGACGTAGTACAGGATTGGGTTAAGTGTTCTTAAACTGGATTACGGTGCGGAGCAGTTAGTTCCTTATCGAAGTTCATAGACCAATTCCCTATTACCGATGCACATTCCTAACCAGCATAGATGGCCAAATATTTGTTGTCTTGTTAACAGACAGATGATTCCCCCGGAAGTGTGTAAAAGAGAACTTCTGCAGTTGTAATTTTGATTTTGATATTATCGGTAAAGTTTTAAAAATGAATCCCCTAATAAGCTGTAAAAATAAAGTCTTACAGTGAGACGACAGCTTATCTAAACCTACAGGCTGAAAAATATTTATTTTTAAAAGCCACTTAATAAGGAGGAGATAATATGTATGACAACACATCCTAATTTACATCCTAAACTATATCTATTCGTTTTAAACCTGAAGTAAATGTTACATCTGATCCTTAAGGATTTCATAATCTTGGTGTCGACTATCATGTGTTTATATAACAGTTTGTAAAAATATCACAGCTTGAAATAGTTAGCAATAGACGTGGACATCTATCTTTATTTCCGCCTTCGACGAAAGGTTGTTTTCCTACACGTGGCAAAGCATTCCGTATGATAAAATCCAGAACCAAGACAGCTCACGCCCCTTTCCTTACACACAGTACTCGAAATTTCAAACCTATTACCCGACAGGATTACACTAAGTCAGGGTTGAGACCATCATCCATTTGCCATCACTAAAATATAACACCTAAAACTCTTAAATTTGAGAATCGTAAGAGCCTGAGAAGGAAACTACCCTCTAAAATAAATTAAAGGTTTTGAAAGAACAAAGGAAAAACATATATATCACTAATCTAAACTAGGAGAATCAGAGTTGTTGAGTATTATACCAGCAATCGCAAAGGAACTATATTTATGTACCCTTGAGACTCTCCAACGTAATAGAAGATGGCTGGACCTTACACCCACAGTGGATACCAAGCCATGTTGGTGTGGAAGAAAACGAAAAGGCCGATGTTCTCGCTAAAAAAGGCACTGTTCTCCAGCAAAAACCTTGCACTCAGTCCTACCCTTCAGCAAAGACCGCGATCAACCAAGCGGTAAACAACTAGACCAGAACACGCAACAGCCAAGCCAGCATAGGGAAGAGTTGGGCTAAGCTGATAGACTCTCCCATACCCCGAAACTTGCCTAGAGATGTAGCAGTAGTTGCGTTCAGAACCACCACTGGTCACGACTACCTGGCAGCCCATCTGCACCGCATTCGGTTAAGCGCAAATGTGGCCTGTATGCTGTGCCAACACCCCAGGATGGACAAAGCTTGCCTACCCCCAGTGTCCGGCCCAACCAGACAACTCAGTGTACGAAGAAGAAGACAACTACAGCGAGATTTCCCGCCTCTGCTGGTCAGTGCACCGCCAAATGGCTAACCTGCCTAGGGTGGGCGTTGGCTAGTAAGTATATTTATGAATTTTATAGTCCATTACGTTCGGTTGAATCTTATTAATCACTTAAACAATAGTTCATGACTATCCGAACTTTGAATTTAGTAAATTTGTTAAAACTTACTTAAAACTTTGTCACAAAATACAAAAAAACCCTAAAATTAACACTACAGACAGGTAAAACTAATACATCACATTACCATTCATAAACAAAACAACAAACAAAATAGCCCGCAAATTTCAAAAAACAGGATACAAAATAGCATACAAAACTAATAACAAGCTACAATACAAAATCAACACAACACCAACAACAAGGATAAACTACAAGCACCAGGCGTATACAAACTGAACTGCGACGAATGTAACAAGTTTTACATTGGACAAACAGGTCGCAGCTTTAAACAAAGTGTCGAAGAACACAAACAGAACACCAACTCAACATTTTACAACCACATAAAAGATACAGGACACAAATACACAGACATTTACCAAAACCTGGAAATCCTACACATCAACAAAAAAGGACCACATCTCAACACACTAGAACAATATGAAATTTACAGACGCACAAAAACACAAAGTACAGACATATTAAACGAACAAACACAATACAAATCACACATACTCTTTGATACTATCGAAAACCTACCTTTAAAACCGTCACCGCTTGATCCAACATCTCGAAGCAGAAGACACTGATGAAGATCGGCACATAGCGATCGAAAACGTTCTGTCTCAGTAAGTTTTAACAAATTTACTAGATTAAAAGTTCGGATATTCATAAACTATTGTTTAAGTGATTAATAAGTATATTTATGTAGCCGAGTGCAGATGGTTTAATTTTTAAAGCTTATTTTTACATAAAAAAGTCAAACCACTAACAAAGTGTTCCTCACGTACCTCAACTCACCAAACGGCATCACTCATCGCTTCAATACAAGTCTCAAACGTGATGCAGATCGCAGAACCAAATTAAAATGTAAATCTCAACCCCCCACCCAGAATGTTTGTGGAACCTGCTTGTTTCCCCCTCCACCCCTTTCTGTCTATTGTTGCCTTGAACCAATCTCTTTTACAAAAGCGACATTTTTTATGATTCTTCTTCACTGGGGAACAATGTTACACAGCGTGTATATATTAACCCCTTCCACTCTTTATTCTCAAATGGCCTTACGTCAAAATAATGAGAAAATTGTGCTTTGTGTGTAAAAAAGAACACCTTCAAAGTTACCTGATCACGAGGCAGATTGTTAGGTTATGTCAAAGCATTCCCGGGGAGTGTTTTTAAAATTTCATACGCACGCATTCTTGATGGATACATAAAATTATCTAATTCAAATATTTATTTAATGTAATAATGTTATCAATATATAAAAATATTTTAGTTAAAATTATTTTAAATACATTTTATAATTAAAATCGTTTTAATTATTAGAATAACATGAATTTATTAATTAGGCCTAGTATTATTCATTTAGCTATTAAACTTTAACTACCCTAACTGTAGATTAGTCATGTCAGAACTGAACGGTACTTGAAAAAGTTATTTCCATCTAGTTAGAAAGATATGTTGAAATGCAATAGATAGGCTATTCAATATTTTGTAAATAAATTATATAGGATAACTATGTCGTATTAATTTAGGGCGGAGTCAAGAATTAATGATCAGAAAGAATCTACTAATATTCTACTGAACTTATTATAAAGTTATGACCGGTAATCATTCCGCGAAATTTTGATCCTTTCGAAATTTTATAAGGACCCCATTCTCTACTGACTATCTTTTGTGGGCAAAGATTTTATATTGTAAGTCTTCTCCCTTTTTTTCAGTAAACACAAGATGGCATCTCAGTAACTACCATAAGTAAAGCTCTACTTTACTGAGGTCCCTTCCATACTAGCCAAACAGACTTCTGAATCTGTTCTCCAGAAATATCCTCTTGACTCTGTCATACTCATGGTTAGTTACATAGCCGTCAGCTGGTATTTTTGAGACATTTTCTTGGGTCACATATACGTCCACCTTATTAAATGTTTGAGACAGACTAGGATCATGGCCACAAAATTACCCCTTGGCTTAAAAACCCGTGTGAAAGTAGGAAAACTTTGCGTCGTAGTTACCGAGAACTTGGCTTAGTTTCTATTTAGCCTCCTCTTGTTGCTTCCCGTATTTTATGAACATGTAAGAATCTGAACAACATTTCTGTCGTGGTTAGCGAGGTTGACTTGGCCTAATTCAAGACTAGCCGCTTCTTGATGAATCGCATATTTTATGAACATGTGAGAATCTGAACAACATTTCTGTCGTGGTTAGCGAGGTTGACTTGGCTTATTTCAAGACTAGCAGCTTCTTCATGAATCCCATATTTTATGAACATGTGAGAATCTGAACAACATTTCTGTCGTGGTTAGCGAGGTTGACTTGGCTTATTTCAAGACTAGCAGCTTCTTCATGAATCCCATATTTTATGAACATGTGAGTATCTGAACAACATTTCTGTCGTGGTTAGCGAGGTTGACTTGGCTTATTTCAAGACTAGCAGCTTCTTCATGAATCCCATATTTTATGAACATGTGAGTATCTGAACAACATTTCTGTCGTGGTTAGCGAGGTTGACTTGGCTTATTTCAAGACTAGCAGCTTCTTCATGAATCCCATATTTTATGAACATGTGAGAATCTGAACAACATTTCTGTCGTGGTTAGCGAGGTTGACTTGGCTTATTTCAAGACTAGCAACACTTCTTCATGAATCCCATATTTTATGAACATGTGAGAATCTGAACAACATTTCTGTCGTGGTTAGCGAGGTTGACTTGGCTTATTTCAAGACTAGCAGCTTCTTCATGAATCCCATATTTTATGAACATGTGAGTATCTGAACAACATTTCTGTCGTGGTTAGCGAGGTTGACTTGGCATATTTCAAGACTAGCAGCTTCTTGATGAATCCCATATTTTATGAAGATGTGAGAATCTGAACAACATTTCTGTCGTGGTTAGCGAGGTTGACTTGGCTTATTTCAAGACTAGCAGCTTCTTCATGAATCCCATATTTTATGAACATGTGAGAATCTGAACAACATTTCTGTCGTGGTTAGCGAGGTTGACTTGGCTTAATTCAAGACTAGCAGCTTCTTCATGAATCCCATATTTTATAAACATGTGAGAATCTGAATAACATTTCTGTCGTGGTTAGCGAGGTTGACTTGGCTTAATTCAAGACTAGCCGCTTCTTGATGAATCCCATATTTTATGAACATGTGAGAATCTGAACAACATTTCTGTCGTGGTTAGCGAGGTTGACTTGGCTTATTTCAAGACTAGCAGCTTCTTCATGAATCCCATATTTTATAAACATGTGAGAATCTGAATAACATTTCTGTCGTGGTTAGCGAGGTTGACTTGGCTTAATTCAAGAGTAGCCGCTTCTTGATGAATCCCATATTTTATGAACATGTGAGAATCTGAACAACATTTCTGTCGTGGTTAGCGAGGTTGACTTGGCCTAATTCAAGACTAGCCGCTTCTTGATGAATCCCATATTTTATGAAGATGTGAGAATCTGAACAACATTTCTGTCGTAGTTAGCGAGGTTGACTTGGCTTATTTCAAGACTAGCAGCTTCTTGATGAATCCCATATTTTATGAACATGTGAGAATCTGAGCAACATTTCTGTCGTGGTTAGCGAGGTTGACTTGGCCTATTTCAAGACTAGCAACACTTCTTCATGAATCCCATATTTTATGAACATGTGAGAATCTGAACAACATTTCTGTCGTGGTTAGCGAGGTTGACTTGGCTTATTTCAAGACTAGCAGCTTCTTGATGAATCCCATATTTTATGAAGATGTGAGAATCTGAGCAACATTTCTGTCGTGGTTAGCGAGGTTGACTTGGCTTATTTCAAGACTAGCAGCTTCTTCATGAATCCCATATTTTATGAACATGTGAGAATCTGAACAACATTTCTGTCGTGGTTAGCGAGGTTGACTTGGCTTATTTCAAGACTAGCAGCTTCTTCATGAATCCCATATTTTATGAACATGTGAGAATCTGAATAACATTTCTGTCGTGGTTAGCGAGGTTGACTTGGCTTAATTCAAGACTAGCCGCTTCTTGATGAATCCCATATTTTATGAACATGTGAGAATCTGAACAACATTTCTGTCGTGGTTAGCGAGGTTGACTTGGCTTATTTCAAGACTAGCAGCTTCTTGATGAATCCCATATTTTATGAACATGTGAGAATCTGAACAACATTTCTGTCGTGGTTAGCGAGGTTGACTTGGCTTAATTCAATACTAGCCGCCTCTTGATGAATCCCGTAATTTATGAACATGTGAGAATCTGAACAACATTTCTGTCGTGGATAGCGAGGTTGACTTGGCGTATTTTAAGACTAGCCTCCTCTTGATGAATCCCATATTTTATGAACATGTGAGAATCTGAACAACATTTCTGTCGTGGTTAGGGAGGTAGACTTGGCTTAATTCAAGACTAGCCGCTTCTTGATGAACCCCATATTTTATGAACATGTGAGAATCTGAACAACATTTCTGTCGTGGTTAGCGAGGTTGACTTGGCTTAATTCAAGACTAGCCGCTTCTTGATGAATCCCATATTTTATGAACATGTGAGAATCTGAACAACATTTCTGTCGTGGTTAGCGAGGTTGACTTGGCTTATTTCAAGACTAGCCGCCTCTTGTTGCTTCCCGTCTTTTATGCTCACAGTCGAGCGGTCCATCTCCCCGCTGCGCTAATAAATAATGTTTTCCATTCATTTGGTCGCGATGACGATATCTCGCCCGTAGGTTTGGTAATTATTCAATTATTTAACATATTGCGTGGGCAATCAGACGGTTATTTAGGGCACGTATATCTGTACATTGTTGTATTATTTTCATTAAACAAAAAATTATTTATTAATTTTTTAGCGGGAGTAAGGCCTTAGGTGCGAAGCCTGGAACATCCGCTTTTTACTTGGACCACCTAAGCTACCCCATAAGTTCTTGCTATCCAGCATGTTACCCATCGTATTCGATATCGAGCCCTAATGTTATTACAAGTCACGGGAAAATGATTTCTAATTGGCATCTTTGGTTTGTTGATCGGTCTGTGAACTAACAAGAAATACCGTTTTATTAATGATTGATTTGGGCAGTTTCTCATAATGCCAAGCCCGTGATCATTTCATTGCTAGAAGCGTTCTATGTTTGTATATCTCTGAAACACGTTAGTCTGTTTCATAAGTTACCCAATAATTATTAAAGTCTTATCGGACTAAGCATTACAAACCCCATCTTAGTGTATCCACGATGAGGATAAATAGGAGAATAGCTTTCCTTTACTCAATCATCCTTTTTACTTGCATAAAGGGATATCATAGAGGTTATTACTCTATGATAATAACCTTGATAGAGGTTATTACTCAGTAATAACATCATGGCAGATGTCCAATAACAAATACTTTGTGTTTATAACCACTAAAACACAAGTATTAAATTAATTCTAGCGAAACAGTATGTTTTAAGGTTATTGAATTACATTTGATTCAATCCACGCCCGGTATTTTTACTTCGGGTAGAATGTTTACATTTTGCTTTTATAGTAACGACAATATAATCACTGATTAGAATTGGTGTTCCCCCACTTCATCCCTTTGTCAACGATGCAATTGTTCGCTGTAACAAGCAATGTAATGGGATATATTCAATTAAAACTTTATTATTTCCAACCCCAAATCCCCGGCCATCCCTCCTGTGGAGTAAATACACGTGTAGTTTTTGATTTAAAAATACCTTTACTGTCATTTGTCTAATTTATTAAATTAGAACCGTCAAAGGCTCGATTTCATTTCCTGATTGAATGGACTTGTTTAGAATTTCATTTTAATAAAGGGCGGTTGTTTACAGCAAAGGGAACAAAATGTAGCCATAGTTTTTGATTTCCCCTGCATTTAAAGTTAATTAGGGCTATTTGTATGTGTGCAATAAAGAGATATGGTGATATCGAACCCTCTTCTTTCTGCGACCTCTTTTTTCTCTTTTTCTGATCATAGATTCTATCAGTTTTCCCTGTTCATTCAATTTTTTTTGGATTGCATATTTTCCTCCTCTTTCAGTGATGTATTTCTTACTTTTGAATATTCTACACAAACAAATAAACTGGTTTAATTATAATTAAGATTTAAAAACTTACATATGCCTCGCCAAGCTCTTTGAAAACCACTACATTTATTTAAAATGTTTCAAAAGTAATTTGTGATATATTTTTATTCCCTTTTGTTATTAACAGTTTGAAGCACCGTATTATACGCAGATTAAGCCAAACGTTATTTTCGCGAATACTAATTAATGCAACTCCGCTATTGCGCCAAAGTTGAGTGTACTCAAAGGGTTTTAAACAATCCACTTGTAAAGGAAAAAAACATCGAAAAAGTGAGTTTAATCATGACATGAAATGAAATCGTTGTTCTGTCCAATAAAATGAATAGTTAAAGTGGTTGTAAAGATATATTTAAATAACGAGGCATGTATTTCCCTTTACACAAAGCTCGAGGAAATGAAATAATAATATGTAATTAAAAGATATTTAATGTATGCTAATCAATGGTCATAACAGGGGATTGTTTCTCGAAGGTTAAACAGCGACTAAGGTTAATTTTATATGGGATAGCCTAGTAGGCCTACATCTATAATGAGAATCGCAATGTGGCAAACATCACTTCCAATATCTTGAGAGGTTAGAGGATGATAATGAAGTAAAGGAAGTTGATGCTTATGTCCATGTTAAGAGTGATCATCGACTTTAGGAGGTGGATTCAGATAGTGATCGTGATGCTGTAGTGGAAGAAGACTTTGTTCTACACTATGAGGTTGATGATGTGGTCGATTCAGTTATTTTTATTGATAACAATGATTGAGATGATGTAGGAGAAGATGCTTGTAATCTACATTATGAGGATGATGATGTAGTCGATGCAGATTTGTTGTTGATGACAATGATCATGATGATATAGTGGAAGATGCTTTTGTTGTACATTATGAGGATGGAGATGTAGTCGATGTAGTTATTGTTGTTGATAACAATTATCTTGATGATATGATGGAGGATGATTTTGTTGTACATTATGAGGATGAAGATAAGGATGTAGTGGATGCCGTTTTTGTTGTTGATAAAATGATCGTGATGATATAGTGGAAGATTCTTTTGTCGTTCATTATATGATGATGATGTAGTCGATGCAGTTATTGCTGTTGATTACAATGATCGTGATGATATAGGGGAAGATGGTGTTGTTGTACATTATGAGGATGAGGATGTAGTCGATGTAGTTAATGTTTTTGATGACAATGATGGTGATGACATGGTGGAAGATTCTTTTGTTGTACATTATGAGGATGGGGAAGTAGTTGATGCAGTTATTGTTATTGATAACAATGGTCGAGATGATAGACTATCGTGGAAGATGCTTTTGTTGTACATTATGACGATGATTGTGTAATCGATGTAGTTATTGTTGTTGATGACAATGATGGTGATAATATAGTGTAAAATGCTTTTGTTGTACATTATGAAGATGGTGAGATATTTGATGCAGTTATTGTTGTTGATGATAATGATCGAGATGGTGTAGTACATTATGAGTGTTTTTGTTGTACATTATGAGGATGAGGATGTAGTCGATGCAGTTATTGTTCATGATGACAATGATATGATGATATAGCTAAAGATGCTTTTGTTTTACATTATGAGGATGATGATGTAGTCGATGCAGTTATTGTTGTTGATGACAATGTTGGTGTTGATATAGTGAAAGATGCCTTAGTCGTACATTATGAGGATGAGATATAGTCGATGCAGGAGTTCTTGATGGCGTTGATCGTGATAATGTAGCAGAAGATGCTTTTTTTGTAGATTATGAGGATGATGAAATATTCGATGTAGTTGTTGCTGTTGATGGCTTTGATCGTGATCGTCTAGAGGAAGATTCTTTTTTTCTACATTATGAGGATGAGGATATAGTCGATGCAGTTGTTATTGTTGATGATGGGGTTGACTATGATGACGATTTTGTCGTGGTTGTAAAGGATAAAGAGGAAGAGATATCGTATTGTAGGCTTCTTTATGAGGCGGATAAATGGTGTGATAATAATTATGTAGAGGAAGATCCATTTGTTTTAGATAATGATGATGGTGATATAGATATACAGCATTTAGTTCTTATTCTTGAAAATGATGATGGTGATGAGGTGGCGATTATTAAGAAGATATCAACGAATGCAATTACGAAGATGACAGTATTGATGATGTTTCCGACGATGCTATGTAGAAAAGAATTTTAATAATAAAAACTAGGTAGTGGTCGAGGGGGAGTAGGAAAATGGTTAAATCATGATATTTCAAGTAATTTTTGTGAAAAATTTATTTCTACCGTAACTCTATCTTTGCATGCATAAATAAAGCTACCACCGCCTGAAGACCTCGAGATAATTCTAATCACAACACACTTTGCAACTCATACAACACTGATGACGTAACGCTTCTTCCCCCCATTTGTTGGGCTACAAAACGTGATTTAGAACTTGTTCACCGGACGTGTGAAAAACAGTCCTAACTTATCTTTTTCGGCCGCATATTTAGGTACATTTAAAAACAAATCAGAAGGGTGGTTTTAGAATTAACGGGGGAGGCGATAATTTTGGGTCAAAACGACAGGAGGAAAGCAATTGTTCAAGATAACGCTACGGTGTTGGAAAAACGTTGCAACATTTTCCCGTGATTTCGTTCTTTAGTAAGGGAATATAGGTACACACGATAAGGCATTTTAAATTTAATGTTGGTACCACTGATACGATTATTTTCGTAATAATTATGGTACAAAAAAAAATGTACGGTGATAAAAGAGTGGATGTAATTTTATTATAACACGGTAGGGGTAATATAAAATGTTGTATTTGAAATATACATTGGGCTACTTACATCAACATTTACCTGCATTGGTAATACCGTTAGAATGTTGTATAGTTAAACGATGGGTACCTCATTTTATTAAAACAGTGTCGATACAGTAATAATATCTAATATTGAAAGAAAGTTTCTTTACGAATCCAATCCATACATCTCTGCCTTGGGCAAGACTTGGGCTATATTTGTGCCTTAATGCAAAAAGACCAGATCGAGAATAGTGCCAGGAAGATACTTTGGACGGTTATAATGTATACAGATAGCATCCTGATAAAATGGTATAAGTACATATCATATAGACAAGTAGTCTGTGTTTATACAGAGGCCTTTTTCTCTTCTTTGAGTGGTATACTTCTTACATAGGTTGTTCGTTTTTCAATTCCTTCTTTTAGTTCATATGGCTTATGTATATCTTGCACACATTTCCAATCGTTAATTAAATGCTTTTTATTCATCCGCTCAAGTTCAAATAATTTTTGTTTCTAACTAGTAGGGGATGAGACTTTATGTTAATATAATATTATCAAATATGAATTCATCAATTAGATTAAAAGCGAATTAATTTTACTTTTGTATGTGAGAAAACTTTTCACAAAAGGGTCAAAGTATGGAATATATCTATTTCGTCTCATTTGGCTTAAATCAAATGTAAACATGATTTCGTAGAACAGCTGATTTTATGTTATAGGTTATGTGGTAGAGCAGTTGTTTTAGCGCATTGGTTATGCTTCTTTATTTATATCAATTGTAATTATTTAATAAAAAGTAACTAAAATAAAAGTTTTCTTTATTGACCTGTGACTTTAGAATATTTTTGTTTATATTACTTGTTTTTGACTTATTTGTTATGCAGCTGCCTTTCTTTCTCCCCCGAACACAAACGAAAGAGAAAACTACAGCTTCAGACTACATACCTAATAGTCTAGTTAGATATTTAAAATTACTACAAAAAGCTATTTTAAACTGAATCACTTTAGAATTTAAGTGATATTGTTTTTTCTCAATGAACTTATTTGAGCCACAAAACTAAATACAATGTGAACTTGGGAGGGTTTCTGATATGTGAAATTTGTATTTTATTATCATGTTGTCGTTATGTCATAAAAAAAGATTACCAGTAAACAATTTATTTTTTTGAAATTTTCATTTTTATATCAGATTTAGCAACTGAAACAAGTAACATAAGCAACAAAAGTATGCTAGGTCAACATAGAGATGTTTTATTTTACTATTAATTAATTAATTGCAGTAATACCGTATAAATAAACCAACATAAACTATGCGTTAAAATATCTGTACTAAAACATAACCTATAACGTAAAATCAGTTGTTTTATGAAATCACATGTTAACCATATTTTAAGCCAAATGGGACGAAATAACTACTTTACATACCCTGCTACTTTTGTGATACGTTTTTCTCCCATATAAAACCAAAATTAATTAATTAAGTTTAAGTAATGAATTATTATTTGGAAAAACCGTAGTACAATCAAGTGTCATTCACTACAAGTTTAAATAGTTGTATTTGAACTTAAGTGGATGAATACAAAGTATTTTATTAATGACTGAAAATTTGAACAAAATATACCTATATATAAGGAGAGTGTGAACTAATAGAAGGAATTGAAAAATCACTGTAAGGAATAGTTTTGGTGGCGGCTTACTTATCATTTTTATTCAGTGTTCATGCTAATTCATTCCCAAAAAGATGGGTCATATTCCGAGAGATATTTGGGTTGGCCAAAGACCTATAATGCGCCTATTGATAGCATTAAGAGTTGAAGCAAGGGATGGAAGTTTCACAGCAGGGTTTTAATGTAAATTTAATAAATTACTCTGCACATCTACTCGAAAATAGCTCAAAATCCTCTACATATTAAAATATCCTAATACACACCTTTAGCAGTTCCTCGCAGTAATATTCTTCTGTATTTACTTGCTTCAAAAACGTCTGTCAAACTTTCAAAATACAGTGACCGTTTGTTACATTACTATCCCCGAAACTTGTAAATCCAAAGTGAACTCTATGTTTTTATGCAAACTGCCCTAGCTATCTATGCATACATTGCAGAATACTTAAAACATATATTATTTAACACGTATTTCCAGGTATTTCATGTATTACGATTAGAAAATCATTAATAAATTTCCCTCTTACTCTGCGCACAGGGATATTTCCCTCGTCGATGTTGGCACTCGTCTCTCTCCAAACACAACCGGGCTCTATTTATTCAGCTCTTTATACAGTCTCCCCGGGGGACCAGAATGTCAACAAAAATGGCTGACGACATAAAAGCAGCAAAAAGCACACTTGTTCATTTATTGGCCGCCAGTTTTCAGAGAATTTCAATAACATGGGAATTCTTGCTGCTACAATAACTTAGCCTACATATTTCGAAATGAAATGTCTACAGAGAGTAAATCCTGTATAGAGACAGTGAACATAACTAGCACTGTCCTGTGAAAGCGTGTGCACCCATTCTCTTTCTCTCCCTCACACACACACACGCGCGCTTTCACACATACACACACACAAACGCACATACAAACGTACCCACACGCACACACAAACGCGCGCTCACGCACATCAAACTCATGCACACGCAAACCTACACACAAACGCGTGCGTGTGTAGAACACACACTTTATCCATGTTTTTAAAAATTATTATCGGAACCTGTGTTAAGAGTGATGTACTTAGTTATTTGTGTATTATTACTTGTTTAGATAAAACCTAATAGTCCGTCAAGAAATATAAAAATATTGTGAACTCTCTACTTTCATCACAAGCCTTAGGGGTGGATTAAAATTAATTAATAAGTGAGCAACAAGGCGAGTAGGAGGGAAGAAGGCTGCAAAGTATTTCCTGTGGGTTTGAGGCTTAACTCTAGACTTCTTGAGCTAAATAAAATAATTATCAACAAAAAGCATTTACCCTTAGGTTAAAATACAGGGGAAAGTTATTACCATTGTGTTCCAATGGTATTAGTGTCAGTGTATATGTTTTTCAAAATATTTCACAAGTTGTGATTCTTTGTAATGAAGTGTCAGGTCGTCATTCAAGTGGATCAGTATACGGAGTGTATTTAATGCACGGATACCACGGGAAGTGTTCTTGTCTGACCCTAGTAGAAACGCAGTTTCAACTCTTCGCTTAAACAAGAATTCAAACCATAATCGTTCCTGAATAAAGAATGTACAGTGTGAGGCAAGTAGAGGATACCGTATCAGTTATACTATATTTAAATATATGTGCTGATACGTATTCCTTCACGGATGGGAAAATATGATGAATAGTTATTATTCCGGAGTACATTCGTTCATTCTGCAAGTACCAGTTCTTTCTTCAACGGTTGTTGGGTTCACGTCGTCAATGCTAGATGAGATTCTAGCGAAACGTCGGATCTATGTTACTCTGGATAGTAGCTATTCATCATATGTATATATAATAGCGTATAAGGAGGGGATGATAACGGATTTGAAATAACTTTGCGTATGGGATTTGTAGTATGGTTGTGTTTTACACCTCTCGTTGCTAGAGTGATATCATTGGCCACGAAATGTTGATTGTTGGTTAACTGTTTACGTCACCATAGTTTTTTTGTCAATGATCTATGTCAAATCATCAATCCCCAAGTTTGCTAAATAATCAAAATCGGATAAACGTGACTGTGACTTAAAAGCTTGCAGAGAAAGGTAGTATTTAAAGAAACAAAACATGAGCTAGTGATGTGCGAGTAGGCCATACCTCTCTACCTACATACGCGGCATTAATGTTGAAAGGAGAGGCCAGATCCTCATTATACATCCCCGTTGCCTTAGTAATGCCTATAGAGGCCAAAATTACACTTACGACCCTAATCAACGAACGACTATATGCATTATGGTATAAAAAAATACCATAGATGTACTTTGAGAATCCACTCCTCTGAACCAGTATAAATTCTGCTATGTCCCAGTCACTATTTTTTTAATGTTAAAATTGTTATAGTGCATAATATAACTTAAGCGTTTTATTACTAAAGTCCTCATAGTAGAATACCTTGTAATTTGTTTTGCTAATTAGAAAAAACAGGCATCCTCAAAGGAGTGTTTTACACTTAATATATAAAAATTGTGTAGTGATCAAATCTTGTGATCGTTGTCCAAAGCAATAATGAGCAGTAAAGGAGCTCACTACTCTCACCCGCTTGGCCAAATTGCTTACTTTTTAAAACAATGTCATATATCTAGAAATATTCTACAAAAATTAATTCTACCTCAGGAGGAGTAAGAAAGGTCAAAGTCTTCCAGAGATTCACTGGCTTTAAAATAAATCTTTTCGGAAAATTAACATCTAATTTACTGTAATAGATGACTAGAATATCTTTAGCTTAATTATATGTAGAGTGGGTGTTGATGTGGGAAACTCTGTTGTTTTTTGAAAGCTCTAGTGATTGTTTTTTGTGGCGCAGATAAAGTTACTATTATCTCTAACTGAACGCATTGATTAATATTATCTTGTAAAATAACAGTCTAGGGCTGTGTCACTTTGTGTTTAAGGTCCATTAAGGGTGGCAAAACTTTATTATAACACTATTTAGCTGCTTTTCGACCTTATAATTCAAATCCATTTTCAAAAACGTACTGGCAGAATACGCTTTTCATCGTCCTGGGTGGAACCCATTGGCGATCTGCTTCCTGTTGGGTCGTCGTCGCTTTTATTAACAATATTATCTTCAATACCTGTGGAATATCAGTTTCGGAAATCATTCCATCTTCAAGGGCTAATAATAATTCATCTGGATCCTTATGTGTAACTTATATATATATATTTATACAAAATTTACACATATCATTTGAATATATACTTATACATATAGGCTACATTATAATACAAAGATTTGGGTACAGTCATCACTTGAACCCATTTATAAAAGCAACACAAATGTTTATTACAGCTTCATAAAATATATATCTTATAAATTAAATTAATTATTAACAGCATAAAATTGTTTTATAAGTAGTCTATATTAAAACAAAAATTAATGCGTAAAGTGAAATAAGAACAAAAGTAACTCCAATATAAGAGCCCGGTTTTTGTAATGTGTTAGGTTAATTTAAACAAAACCTTTATTCACACAAAATTGTTATTTATACTTTTAAAAGACTTACCGGTTTGATTGCTTGCATTACCAAGTGTATCTAACGATTTGACTTCCACATCCAAATTGTTCTGGATAAAATTAGTTTACACAGCAGTTTACGTTTACAAATTAAAAAAGATATTTAATTTAAACGAAATAATAAATAAATTACATTTTGAAAACCTTGAACAATAATAATTTGAATCCATAAAAAGTTTACATCTTTTTAAAATTATTGTATTACAAAACATTTGGTTAGATCCATACTGGTACCTTTTTGTATGTTTAACGATTCTATCAAATAACGTTAAAAAATAGAACATACCTTGCCAAACGCTTGAACAATGGCTTATTTACAAAATCAAAACATCACACGGCTTTACACTTTTAAAACTGAAAACCTAATCACAAGCTACGAGTACATATTAATTTTAGGAAACACTCGTTTACTTGTTATTATTTACGATTGAGTATAACATTATTAAAGGTTCAACAAGCCAGCTAACTCCAAGATCGTAACCCACAGCTGTTTTCTATGAAAACTAGATCAGATCAGGCTTAGACTCAAGATGTACCGTTTAGTCAACATAATTCCCCCTTGCAATTTCAAAATAATTGGTTTGATTGGTTACCAGAATTTTTAGTATAAAACCCAAAGCTTTGTAATGAACGTTTTCAGAAATAAATTTTTAAACTGGTCCAATTTTACGATACTTTCAAAACAAAATTTTATGAAGCATACTAAATTACTGAAAAGTTTTAACATGAAAAACAATAAACACACACTAAATGCACTTTCTATGCACATAATAAGCTGAAAAAAGAACTTCCAAATACAAACCAAGAATGGTATGGCTTATCAGTGATTCTTGGATGCTTAATCACGTGATCTGAGATGGTTTTAGGAACGTTGCTACATAAGCTGCGTAGTAAGAAAGGGATAAACATTTGAAGTAAGACTAAGAGAAAAAGATAAACCCTGAGGTAAGCATAGAGAAAAGGGATAAACACTCGAGGTAAGGATAAGAGAAAAGGATAAACACTCGAGGTTAGTGTAATTGAAAATTACAACCATTCGAGGTAAGAAAAAAAGGACAGATACTAGAGGTAGGGATAAGGGAAAGAGATAAATACTCGAGGTACGGGTAAATAAAAGGGATAACCACTCGATGCAAGAGAAAGGGAGAGCGGTAAACAGTAGAAGTAAAGGTAAAGGAAAGGGATAAACACTCGAGGTAAGGGTAAGGGATATACACACAAAGGGGTGAACACTCGAGGTAAGAGAAAGGGATAGATACTTGAGGTAAGAATAATGAAAGAGATAAACACTTGTGGTAAGGGTAACTGAAAGTGATAACCACTCAAGGTAGAGTAAAGGAAAGGTATAAACACTTGAGGTAAATGAAAGGGTTAGATACTCGAGGTAAGGATTATAAATGGGATAAACACTCGAGGTAAGGGTAATTGAAAGTGATAACCACTCGAGGTAAGAGTAAGGAAAAGGGATAAACACTCAAGGTAAGGGTAAGGGAAAGGGATAAATATTCAAGGTAAGAGTAATAGAAAGGGATAAACAGTAGAGGTAAAGGTAAGCGGAAGGGAAAGGGATAAACACTCGAGGTAAGGGATATACACTCAAGGTTAGGGTAAGAGAAAGGGATAAACACTCGAGGTGAGAGTAAGAAAAGGGATAAACACTCAAAGTAAGGGTAAGGGAAAGGGATAAACACTCAAGGTAAGAGTAAGGGAAAGAGATAAACAGTAGAGGTAAAGGTAAGCGGAAGAGAAAGGGATAAACACTCGAGGTAAGGGATATACACTCAAGGTAATGGTAAGAGAAAGGGATAAACACTCGAGCTAAGAATAAAGGAAATGGATAGATACTCGAGGTAAGGGAGGGAAGCGGATAAACATTCGGGCTCGGCAAGGTTGGAAGACTCGATTTACGGTGAATGTTAGTAGCATCCATAGCGTAAAATGTTTAACCGGACGGAAATTTTAGAAGCTAAGTGAATCACTAGTGTTATGACTAGGATGTTGTTGGATGATTCTTAAGCAAAATAAAGATGTAACATAGACTTAATTTTCTCAGTTTTGTTGTTGAAAATTTTTAATCGAATTACTTGACTATTCGTTCAAGCTAATTAAACCCTCGTGTTTCACGCTTATTATATCTCCATGGCAACCTATAAATTCTTTAAGCAAGGTTGAAATCTTTTAAATAAAGTAAATAACATCGAAAAGCCGAGGTTAAGCTGAGAGCATTGAATTTTATAGCTTGCAAATCAAGGGATGATGTCCTTAAACTGAACAGCGTCGATGGATCGATTCGGCTGCGTAAACCTCGACCCTGCTTCGTTATTTATACGTCGACATGAGAGACACGTTGATGGGCGTAATCGTGGTACTTATCCAGTTCTGCGCATTATCGTCCTTACATATTCATGATTTACCCTCTCGTCTTTAGTTTGCTCATACAGTTTACTATCATTTTGGTCTAACTACAAAATGTGTACTGACTACACATCGATATTTGATATCTGACTGTATAGTCTACTTTTATACTAGTTATGTTCATCATACCTATGTTCAGGCATTTTCCCCTTCTATACGTGCTTTCAAATTGTTTCTTATTGGTTTAGTAGATTGCTTGTATTTTCTTATTTTTTATAGGGGATCGGATCATTGATATGTCGGATTAAACACGATTGACCTGATCTTTGAAAAATCAAAGTCGGGTAAAAATAAATCTTGTATCTTTAGCAATCCTTTAAGCGTCGACTTATGTGCTTAATTTGAAGACATTTTTGGAAAAATAAAGTTTTCTCCAAATTTAAACTGAGATGAGAGCCTAGTCATCGACTGTGCCTGAATGATAAGATTAGGCTACTTTGTGTATGTAATAGAAAGTATAGCATAATAATAAAACAATGAGTACAATATACTTAAAGATTTTGCATTTTATCTAATTATTTTATCATTTTAAACTTTTATAGCTTCAAAGTTGTTCTTTTTACTTAACGTTTGACACTAACTATAGTTACCAACCGCCGTCTCTTTTTCATGTCTCATCGTCAGATACCACCCAGCACATCAGCTTTCACATTGGCAATTCCATCAGATCTTTGTCCACTAGCTGTATTCTTGAAAAACCTGTTAGCATATCTTAAAACCATTAGTAACAACTCTCATTTCCTCATCATATGCTTATACGTCTCTTGTACGGTCTATGGCGCTATGTTTGATATGTTATTTTTTATGCTCTTTCCCTTTCTAAATTAGTGCAGATGCCTTCCCCTTTTTACGCAACATGACATTCATCTCATCTCACTTGTAACTCTGCCATGTCTTTCATAGAAATCACATTTTAGCTGCTTACATTATGCTCAACTTTATAAATTGTCTCGTTCAGATATCTCTTGGCTAACTCATGTGGTAAAATTAGCTAATATTCTGTTTCGTACAACGTAACTTTATGGCCACCACATAGAAAAGTATTTGCTCATTATAAACCTGGCCAACTTTTATTTTAACATCTTTTCTTCCTCCAAGGTAAATGTTTCTGCGTAAAAAAATCTTCTTCATTTTGTAGTACATAGTATTCCTTTCTTGTTCTTTAGTTCATTTCCCTATCTTATGTTTTATCAGTCATTTTTGACTTGAAGCAACTTCACTTTACTTTTCGACATATGGTGTCAGTAGTTTTTACAACTGTAGAGATCAATTTCCAATTAGGACTTTTTTATAATTTCTAGATTTTCCTCTGTTCTATGAAACTCTGTTGAGTTAAATTTCTGAAGTTTCTAGAATGTTACGGTTGTCATTCTAGCAACCCCCGAAATGTTCAATGTACTGAAGGTATTTTGGCTGCCTACTTAGATGACACAGGGCAAAGTCTTTACACTTCGCCCACATGTTGGTACGACATTAGTTATTCTAACGGACTACGTCCGCTTGCCAAGCTACCAGAAGCAACTCATGAGTTACAATCTTCAAAGTATCTGTGCAGAACAGGCCTGATCTAGTTCTATCCTTCTTGAACTGAACTCGTTAGACCAATTTAAATTTGAAAAACCGCTTATTATGCAAACTGTTCAGTTTTTACAAACCTTGTTTATTAGTGATTGTACATGTTTCTGCAAACGTGTTCCCTTCATCAGGGCTCTTGCACACTAGCTTAGCTTTCTAAGTATTTCGTATGTTGTTTCTGGTTTCATAATATAACTCCTCTTTTATGATCACTAAAGGTAGAATTGCATTTGGAAAGCAAATCGTGATTATAGTAAGACGTACACCATTATGTTTGGTTTATCGTGGATGAACTGGCTTCAAGAATTAAAAGTTTTTTTTAACAAATAAAAAAGACCAATTGAATTTTTGTTGTAGTTTTTGTTTTTTTCAATTATTTTTTTCTTCAAACCTTAAAAAATAATTAAATTTATGTAGAAACGAGCTTTACTTCAAAAATTCCTTGATTAAATCTGTATTTAGTTACGCACGTTACTATAAGCGTAGAGTTACGTCTCACAAAAACGGTAACTTTAGTTTAAATTTTATTGTCCGTAAATTGCAAAGTAAACGTCTGGGCGGGAAAGTTTTGAATCGGTTCGGTCACGAAATTGTTTTATCTCCCCCCCCCCCTTTACAACCTTCTATCATTGAGCTGTAAACGTTTTTAACAATATTTTACAATAAACAATGTCTAAACAATTATGAGTTATTTAAAATTAAAGCAAAATTATAAAAATCCTTCATTGTAAATAAAAAGGTAAATTTGTTGAAAAAAATAATAAATCCACATAAGCAACATAAATAAAAGAAAGATGTTTTCCTATAAAAAAAACCTGTTCCAAGGTCTACAATTTGGGGCGTTTAGGCGTCGACATCTGTAGTAGTGCAATAAACAAAAATAGTGTGGCTGGTATAAATTCAAGAGATTACATTATGAGCTAGAATTATGAGAGCGATAAGTAATTTTACTTTGTAGATGAGAAAATGAATTTTGTAGAGTAGAAATTATTGTGAATATGTTTTAAAGAGACTGTATACATATGATTGCTTGCATTACTATGGGCATCTCTTAGTAATTACAAGGAAAGTAGATGAGAATAGACGAAAGATGGGTACAACGAAATATGCGTAGGCCCTACACCAGGAATCTTGCTAAAGATGCGTACAGGATCACGATCACGTTTTGACAAATGACGAGGGTGAGCTATGATGTCAGAACATTGTAGCAGGCGAAAAATGTGTATAACGTTTAGGCGTACACGGATCATTTAAAATCATTGAGCTACATAAACAAGTTTTCCCTTAAGTAGTAGCCACTTCTATACTCACTAAACACGATACACAATCAATGAAGAGAAGATTAAATCAAACTTAATACCGTGAGTGTTAAAGACAAAATGACCACTGGCAAAGTGGAACCCCATTTTGACAAGGAAATTTAAAAACCTTGAAAGGTATTAGCAAATAGCCAGGGGTAGATTACCTGGGGTGGCAACCGTGACGTCTCCCCAGCATCTAGTCTCCTCAACGCCGAGGGCAAATTAGTTTCCTAAGCGGCGAGTTCATAAATTATCCCCAACAGGTTACCATAGACTTTGAAGCGGCTATGATCGGCGCACTTTACCTACTTTCCCCCCCCCCCAAAAAAAAAAAATACTAGGGTGTTTTATCCCTTTTACCAACGTCTGTTGAAAAACGTTAAACAAATTGGATTTACGATGCTGTATCGAGAATGTGAGGAAGTGCGACTAGCAATAAAAAAGTGTCCCGCCCTTGCTTTTCTAAGACCGGAGGATTTAGGCGAGGGTAGGTTTGCAATTGTCGAGAGAGCACCACAAAACCCAAAGATGCTAGAGCTTTT
The DNA here is from genome assembly GCA_036971475.1 of Prosapia bicincta. Lineage (NCBI taxonomy): Eukaryota > Metazoa > Arthropoda > Insecta > Hemiptera > Cercopidae > Prosapia > Prosapia bicincta. The sequence continues at coordinate 287,619,104 of JBAIZL010000001.1, forward strand.
TGACTACTTTGTGGAGCAAAGGCTTGACAACCCTAACCTTCCACTTTCAGTATAGAGCTGCTTTAAAACACATCATCGCACCTCGAAGGGAGGGATCACAAACTGCACTTTAAGAAAGTCTTACCCGAGAGTAGACGACGTCATCTTGTGCCTAAAGTCGGAAGCTAAAAGTTCGGACCTTGCCATTCTTGTAATTTTAAATTTGTAATATTCCAAATCATACTAGTAACATGCAAGGGGCTCTACATAGTCATTCAATATAAACCGCCAGCATCTCAAAAGCACGAGAGTCGGTAGGCTTAGTTACAAATAATTGTTACTTTAAAATTCAAGGCGTATCATTTCTACAGTGAAATGTATGCAAAATTACGTCATTCCACTGCTGTTTATCTATTAGGCTCATTGGGCACTCGCCATTACGACGGTTTGTTACGTTTGTGATTTCGAATATCGACTGTTAAAACTGTGATACTATGCGAGGTAGCCCGTTCGTGACTGAGGAGACGCGGCACTGGCGAGACGGAATCGGTGGCAATTGGAGTCGCTATTGTTTCCTCATGTACGCACATTTCGATGTACTCGTTTTTCGTGCCGTAGATAAACGCTCTCTTGACCCCGGTGGGGATCACGCCTACTTCAAATAAGCTTAGTTATGATACCTCCAGTGTTACTTCCAGGCCATTGACCAGCATTCGATTCTCTAATCTCATTACCACTGGATAATTATGTCGTGCAGTACGTCATACCAACATCAACACTTGAATTATCTCTACTCTACTTCTTAAGTCCTCTTTTTACAAAAATGGGTTCAATGTTTGAATCAACGGCAGGTCTACTTTAGGGACGCAATCCTGAACACTTTAAGCGACGCCCTCTCTCTCTCTCTCTAGATCCTCTACTAAGGGAGTTTATGCCTTTCCGTTAATTCTACCTGGAATTCATATACCTTTCCAATCTATTGCCAGAGGTAATAGTCGTACTTCACTAGAGGGTCATGTTGTTCTTGTCTGATCTAACCTCAGTGAGGAAACTGCAGATAGCCCCAGTCCCCATGTTCACGTCATCGATCACATTCATTGATTCGACAAAATATAAAATGAAGTAGTAAAAACAAATTATTGGATAGTGTAAAGGGTGAATTTTTCTAAGACTATAAGGTGATCCTTTTCTATATCTCAGATCAGGAAGATAAAGTCCTTATCGAAATCCAATTTGACTAATACCTTACTCCTAATAAGGTAAATAATAAAATAGATTACCCAAAATCTCACTACACACTAGTTAATTCGTCCTACAGTAGTGGCCAATCCTTGATGAAGGCGACATCGTCGACGAAACTAGTCTGTATGTATTAATAACTTAGTGTGTAGTGAGGTTTTAAATAAACTATTTTAATATAGTTCACAGTTGTGAATTGTTCTCACTAGCTAAGTTCAAATGACTTAATCTATTAAGACGGAGTATATTTGGTTCCAAAACTTCAGCAATAATTCATCAGTTAGAGGTATACAACAAGATTATTGTTACAGCTCCAGATGTCTTAGAAATCATGTTCTTAGTGGCTGGCCTAGCTTTATCGCCGTCGGTTGGGCTGACTGCGCCGTGACAATAAAAACACTTGAAAGCGTTAAGCGCCCGGATCGATGAGAGCTCAGTGCACTAACTTTCTCCCTTGTATTTACGAGCAATAAAACGTGGTACTTTGAATTTAACCTTTCTCCAAATACTCGTGTATTTGGAATGAGACCTGACGATAATGTGCAGGGCGTTTTACATGGGCGCAGTAAATTGGAAAGTTCGAGGCGCAAAGACGTATATTTCCTTAAGGTTAAACTTTATAACGGCTCAACACAAAAACCGTTCCATAGCAGGGAAAAATATTTCAATTCTTATTTATGAATAAAAAAGAACAGAGAAAATACTATCAGTTGTGGTAAAATGATCGTTAAAAATTTTTACTATGCGAACTGGATCTAATTTGATCTTGCTAGATATTTAAACATCTACATAACACCTTTAACATCGTTCTAATGGTAATTTTTCGTTGGTTTTATTGTTTAAAACGTTGTGGCTACATGGCCACCTAACAAATCTCCGATTTAACCAAACAATGTCACTGCTCGTTGTGCAGATGTTACCAATTCCCATTCTTACCACTCTTAAAGTATAACTTGCAGTTCATAACATTTCTGTTGTCTTGATGATCGTTTAAAGCAACCGTACAAGTCTCTCTGACAAACATTACTGCATTTGTCACAAACTTGGAGGCGCCCCAGGTGAAAAGGATCACGTCCCGACCTTTGAAGACGCTCTTACACACATTCGCGCTGTCCCGGCCCGGCGACACACCTGCTAGCGATTGGTTACCTACCAGCCTGCTTAGGCTACTAGGCTACTTACCTACTAGGCTACTTGGTCTACAAAACTAAAATTGTTTAAATTGTAGCATCCAGGTAAATGTTGCTGACATTTATAAAAAAAACAAATTGTTCCTTGGAAATAGATGTCAAACACGTAATATTGTACTTCCTAAAGATACTGGAAAAGACAATCTTCATTAACTATCTATTTCCGATATTTATAAATTACATTTAATATCGCTATATTTACATCGTGTTTAGCCTCAATTTCCAAGGAATAATATGTATAATCAGAAAATGTCTGTACAAATTATCTAAATGTTAAAAAAATAGTTTTTGTATACCAAGCCTAGTCGGTGACACATGGAAACTCATCGACATGGAAACCCATCGACGTTAGGTAAGCAGGTCAGCGAGTGTGAATGTGTATGGGCGTGGAGGTGCGAGAGTTGCTATTCGTTTAGGACAGTCCGAGTCTGGGGTCGTTACAAAAATAACTTATTAAATCAAAAAAGTTTTTGTCCGGTAGTTACTGTGGATTAGATTTTATAATGTATTCAAAGAACTTTTAAAATATTTTAATTACGACAAATTTTATTTGAGAAAAAATTAAAATAACATTAGGGCCTACAACAAGGAAAAAACATCATTAAAAGTTTCTCCTAGGTGGGTTTTATGTCAATAAAAACTGATGACAATAGTGCTTCTCTAATTCGTAATAACTAAAGATTTTTAAATAAAATTTAATATTTCATCTATGAATGCTTATTACTTATATTTTTCAAATCATTTTCAGTTAAAAATCTCTAAAGCGTTCTTATTAGGGTCAGAGACATTACGGAGCCGGAAATTAGGGTAACGGGAAAAACGTTTACGAAAAAGATGGCGGTATCCGTTATGAATTATTAATGTTGCCATAAATAACGTAAGGGCTTTACAATATGCAAAGGGTTTTATTGCTAAAGAAAGAAATTTACTGTGTTATTCTCATTGCTCAGTCTGGGGTTATATTTGTATCGGGATAGAAGGTTAAGGAGAGTGCGCCACAATGAGAACGGTTTGTTGAATTGCCTGTATAATATTGCAAGGTCAAAGTAAAGTGTGGCCGATAATTAGAAAGTCTTGCGTCATGAGAACGCAGGATGATAGGATTTTAAATTCCTTTTATCCCATAATGTTCCAATATTAAAGGAAACTTTCCCGCTTATTTTCTTCAGCAAGTTATTTGTCTATTAGTTGTCCATATTGAAAATTATAAAGTACAGTTAAGGTTATAGAAATGAAAATAAATCGTAACCTACGACCACAAAAAGAGTATGAATCCGGTGAGTCAGCCAGTGATGGCTGTGCAGAGAAGGTCTTCTGCATCACTCACTGCGGGTTACATACGGGCTCGGAGCTGCTGATATTTGGCTGATAGATAGAGGAGCTCTTTACAATTTAAAAGGATGTTTATTTGATTGGAGGGATAAAAGGTAGTGTTATATCGTAGGATGGTTTTTATTTAAACTCAAGAGGGGGACTGATTCCCTGTTTTAAAATACGACCTGCTTTATTCGAATCAAGTTCAACCTTATATCCTATAAATTGTTCAAAAAAGGGATATCCAAAGTTACCGTTAAAACAGTTTGGAAGACAATATTAAAAAAATATATATTCTTGATTATATGTGTGGATGTATAAGAAGGAGGGTTTGTTACATAAACAACGATTATGGAAACATAGTCTTTTTTCTAAATTCTAAATAAAACAATAATTCTTATTTCATATCGTATGTACAGAAAAAGGAAAAGCTTTGTTGATGACTTGGTTCATTCTATTTAGTTTAAAGGACTCGTGGTATACAGTATTCGAGATTTAAATGCTTAGTTTTGTGTCTTCCTGTGGCTTCATATTTCAGAAGACATTAACATAAATATAGTTCACACTTTGAAGCGGACACAAATTAAAAAAGGCCAAAGTTTCTACCGTAGTTTTTTTTCAAAATATCTTCATTTAATTATTTTTTCCTCTCTGTGAGCTTATTTTTACCTGTGTAGAAAATTGTTAGAATTATCGCTAAGTTAATAATTATTTTTGTACGACGAGATGTAATATTTTTCAACAAATCTTCAGCCCTATTTAAAAATATATTTTGAAACGAGTATATGACTGTCACGAAGCTCCACCATGCATTTTGGCCTTGCCTCTCTCTTCATCATGCGCTTACAAATTTTCCTTTTCGCTTTCACTTTTTTCTTCACTACCTTTTTGGTTTGACTTTCCTCTTAGTCTTGGTACTTTGTCGATTAATTTTATCTGTATTTTCTTTATGGATTTTGGCTTCACCATATCAAGTTAAACCTTTCCATTTCAAATTATGTTAAGTCATTTTTGTCTGTCCGTGTTCATTCGGATTTCTTCAATTTTTAATTTACTATCTACAGGCGTATGATCACATCTCGTCCTCTATACCCTTATTTCTGTTCAGTTTATTGCTTGTCAATGAGCAATATCTTTCCGTAAGATATGGTAACATGGTCGGTATTGTTCTAACTTACTTATAACTGTAGTTCCCATTTTTTTGGATCGTGTAAAAGTCAATTTCAGTTATCAAATTCACCTTTAGGACAGAGAATAAATATTTAAATTTATATTGTCAGGTTACACAATAACCTTTCACTAAAGTTTTGGTTGTACTAAACGAGCTGGAACGCTAACTATTGAAACATCATTTCGCGATTATTAAGTTTATTATATTTAAAATGTTCATATTCTTTTTAAAAAGTCGTTAACCGAAACATACTTCAGATGAAATTTTATTTATTATTTTTTTTCTGTAGAAAAACAGCTGATTGCCATTTCAGTTTATGCCTACATATGAACATCTGTTTGCCAATAAACAATGTCATCTAAGCACCCGTCTATATTTAAGGTTTCTTAATAGCTTGAAGACTTTAAATTTTTAGGTTTATTGTTACATAAATGATATTCATTGATTTGCACACAATGATATTTTTAATCTACAGATTTTAAATAAGCAGTTGGACGGTCTTACGTCCCTTCTAGGTAAGGTTGTAACAGTCAGTGGATGTTTGCAGTCGGTATGTATCATTGCTTACTAACGTTGTTTACCTATAGACAAAATTATCATCGATGCCCTTTGTAGATATATTTACTCTTTTATTTTTTTAACTAACATTTTTTAAATTTCTTTCAACTGCCTTTACTAGTAAGAATTTTTATGAGTAAATTTTAATCATGTTTATTGCTCTCTTCAATGGATAATTGAGTACAGTTACAGAGTCTTTGTTCCTACTTTAATATAATATAATAGGATAGGAACTATATAATTGTTCCTACTTTATAATTATAGGATATATATATATATATATATATATATATATATATATATATATATATATTTATATATATACAATTGAAGCCTTTCCATGTATAAAGCTTTTATACACACACACACACATATATATATATATATATATATATATATATATATATATATATAAGTTATATAAACATTTTATGTGAACATTTCATAATTAAATGCGTGCTAGGAAAATTCCTGCTTACGCAGCTTTAGTATTATATAGGTGTGAGAACAGAGCCCCGGCAGTGTGTAAGTCGCCTCTGTATCGCACAGACGTTTTCCACTCCGATTGAGTGCATATCAATTGTATTGTTTTATTAAGTAAAATTTATGTAACAGTTTTCTAAATTAATTGTTTATTAAATTCAAAGGTTTGTTAAAAATAAAAATCATTTTTAAAAACCTTTCTTGCTTAATATAAAACGTAACTGGCGCAGTCGGTAGGACACCTCAAGGAAGTTAACGAATATAACGTCCGTCGGTTTTAACCGTTAATTGAGGAAACTTTAAGTAGAGTGAATATCTACAACCACTTAATAGAGCGCATATCTATTAAGAACACGCGCGAATATCGTGTAGGTGAAAAGTGAAAAGTGAAAGTTGTTCAAATGAGCAAAGTATTTTGGATCAACTTGTAAGTAGATCTTAAGATATAGAATTAAGAAAAAGTAGAGTAAATACTTTTTAATTTTATATAATTGATTTTTAATTTTTATTATTTTGAAAAATAATATTAAATAATGGCAACGCCAACATTAAAAAAGGAGTATCTTGACATGATACCCGAGTATAGTCGAGAGCCCACAATGCTCCACAGATTTATCTCAATATGTGATAAGATAGTGAATAAGTTTTATGTAAGCGAAAATCCAGAGGATTTTCAAAATGAGTATCTGTTCTCCTCTATTCTTTCTAAATTAAAAGGCCAAGCACTGGAAATGGTTGTAAACTCTAACTCTTACAATTGGCACGAAACTAGAAAAGTATTATTAATTAGTTATTCAGACAAAAGAGATTGTTTCACATTAAACTTAGAGATGTCAGAATTAAAACAAGAAAGTAACGAATCACCATTTCAATTCTATGAGAAAATTCAAAAGTTACTAAATTTACAAATTTCATTTTTTATGAATAAAGAGCCTCAAAGGCAGATGGCTAAAGACATTTTAATAGAATACGTTCAGAAACTAGCTTTAAGAGTTCTCCTTAGGGGTTTGCATGAACCCATCGGGTCACTAATGCGTACCAAGAACCCTAACACTCTTAGTGAAGCACTTAATATGCTCACAAACGACTTTCAATTTAAAAATAATAAAATGTTTACTCAGCCAAGCAAACAACCAGTCTTTCAGAAAAGCCAAACTCATAACGTAAGAAGACCAATACATACTGAATTTAAATACCACCAAATACCTAAACAACCTTATCAACACCCAAATCCTTCCTATAGACCACCAACTTTTGCTAATCAGGGTCAGCCTCAAAGGGGACAACCAAACAACAACACTACTAAACCTCAGTATCCTCAGCGAAATACGGGTTATCAACCTACCCCTATGAGTATTTCCACCAGACAGACAGATAGGCCTTCTAGACAAACGAATTTGTATCAAATGACCGGACAAGGAGCCGAAAAAGACGATTACACTATGTACCAGACTAATGGACAAGAATCATTCGCTTTTGAAGAAGAGCTCGGGAAAGAAGAGTACTTCGAAGAATCCCAAAATTTAACCGACAACTACGAAGAAGAGACCGCTAAAATCGATCAGGACGATTTTTTAGGACATACAAGCCTCGGAATCGATTTTCAATAATGAATCTACAAAGCGAAAATAACGAGCTACCATTTATATACGACACAAACACCAAATCTAGAATATTAATTGACACAGGCAGTACTAGATCATTTATGCGAAAATCTTTAGGCTGGAAAAATTTTAAAACAAGCATTAAAAAAGAGCCGTTTGAAGTAATCACCGCACACGGCACTTCAAAAGAAAATTTTTGTTGCACCATACCTCTGTTGTCTAAAAAAGCAATTAAATTTTATTTATTTGACTTTCATCAGAATTTTGACCTATTACTAGGGCTAGACAATATAAAGGATTTAGGAATAAGCTTAGACTTTATAAATAATAAATTAATACTTTGTGATGAGGAAATCCCTATTCAATATTTTAACACTGAAAAAGGAAGTTGTAATAAAACAGACAGCACGTCAATAAAGCAGGAACAATTTAGTTATGTTATACAAGCCCGCACTAGCCAAACAGTTAAATTAAAAATACAAAATATTCATAATGGAGAAGGTATTTTACCACACAAACAAGTGAACGGATTAGAAATTCCGCAGTGTATAGTTTCAGTGCATAAGGGTGAAGCCTATTGCCCTATTATAAACAATACGGAAGAAAATGTAAAATTAACAATAAGTAAACCATTAGAAGTAAAATCTTTAGAGGAATATAATATTTTCAGACCTGATGCAATGCAAATGAACGCTAATTTCAATTTATTAGATTATAAACAAAAAAATTCGAGAAGAAAAAATTTAGATTTATCAAAATTTAGAATGGAACATATGAACTCGGAAGAAAAATCCGCTATAACAAGTTTAATAAAAGATTATGCAGATTTATTCCATATTGAGGGAAACGATTTAACTTTTACCAACCAAATAAAACATGTTATTAGGACTACTGATGAAATTCCCGTATACTCCAGAAATTATAGATATCCAGAGATTTACAAGAACGAAATTAATAAACAAACTGAGGACATGCTTGAACAAGGAATTATTAGACCTTCAAATTCTCCATGGAACTCTCCTGTCTGGATTGTACCCAAAAAACAAGACGCTTCTGGCAAAAGAAAATTTCGATTAGTAATAGATTTTAGAGGATTAAACAAGAAAACAATTGACGATAAATTTCCCTTGCCAAACATTACCGACATATTAGATAAATTAGGACGATCTCAGTATTTTACAACTTTAGATTTAGCCTCAGGATTTCACCAAGTAGAAATGGATAAAAATAGCATAGAAAAAACAGCGTTTTCAACAGAAACGGGACACTATGAATTTTTAAGAATGCCATTTGGACTAAAGAATAGCCCCCCTACATTTCAAAGAATTATGAATAACATTCTGAGAGGAATCCAAAATGAAACATGTTTAGTTTATTTAGACGATATTATAATTTACTCCACTAGCCTCCAAGAACATATACAAAGACTTAAAGAAGTATTCGACAGATTACGCAAAGCCAACTTTAAAGTACAGCTGGATAAAACAGAATTTTTAAGAAAAGAAGTAGCGTATCTAGGGCATGTTGTTACACCGGAAGGCGTAAAACCTAACCCAGCAAAGATTTTGGCAATCAAAAACTATCCAATACCCAAAACCACCAAACAAATTAAAGGATTTTTAGGACTAATAGGCTATTATCGAAAATTTATTAAAAACTTCGCCAAGATAACAAAACCCTTTACTAACTGTTTAAAGAAAAATGCAAAAATAAACATAGAAAATCCAGACTTCATAGAATGTTTTGAAACATGTAAAAATATACTGACTAATGAGCCCCTTCTACAATACCCAGATTTTGAAAAGGAGTTTACTCTAACAACAGACGCTAGTAATTTTGCACTAGGAGCAATTTTAAGCCAGGACAAAAATGGAAAGGACCTTCCTATAGCGTATGCCAGCAGAACTTTAAACGACAGCGAAACTAATTACTCCGCGATTGAAAAGGAATTACTAGCAATCGTATGGGCCACTAAACACTTTAGGCCTTATTTATTTGGAAGAAAATTTAAAATTTATACAGACCATAAACCTTTACAATGGTTATTTTCAGTTAAAGAACCAAATTCCAAGCTTTTAAGATGGAGATTAAAATTAGAGGAATATGATTATGACATAAGATACAAAAAAGGCAAATTAAACCAAAACGCCGATGCCTTATCTAGAATACAATTGAACATTACTAATAAAAGGTCAACAAACACCCAACACACTGTAGAACCAGACCTTGATTTATCTCGAGCTGGATTAATCCAACGTTTCTTCCCGGAATTAAATGAAGATAACGAGTCTATGGTCGTACAACTCGACGCAACAGATAATGCCAACTTAGAGTACGATCAAGAAAGTGACAGTCAAACCGTGCATTCCAACTTCGAAGGGAACACCCAAATTGAAATACCAATTTCCGACGAACCTGTAAACTTTGGGAGAAATCAAATATTTTTGTCATTAGTAAAATACGAACCAAAGAAAGTAAAAATTATAAAACTATTCGGAACTTCAAAAATTCGTTTAATGGTCGAAATATCAGAAAATTACTTTAAAGAAGACATAGTTAACTTTGTAAAATCATATTTGGTACCCAAAATAAAATATAATCTATATTTTGAAGACGATTTTTACGAGAAATTTGCATCATGCGTAGCCAAAAATTTCAAACAAACTGAACTAAATTTGGTTAAGTGTAATAACAAACTCTTAGACCTAACTTCGGAAGAAGATACCTTAGAAACGATAAGTAATTATCATGTCAGCAAAACCAATCACCGAGGGATACAAGAAACATACGAACAAATTAAGCGAAGATATTATTGGCCTAATTTAAAATCACTAATCCAAAATTTCATAAATCAGTGTGACATATGTCAAAGAACCAAATATGACAGAATCCCCTTACAATTAGAGATGAACTTGACGCCTACAGCTGCAAGGCCTTTCCAGATAATTCACATCGACACTATCTCTTTAGAAAAGAATGCGTTTATCAGCATTGTCGACAGTTTCACAAAGTATGCTCAAGCTTATCGCTTGGGAAGCTCTCAAGCTACAGAGATTGCAGACAAGTTATTAGATTACTTTGCGCAGTTCTGCTTACCAACAGTTATTATCTCAGACAATGGAACGGAGTTTAATAACAGGATTGTGAAGGAGATATTAGACCTGCATAAAATCAAAATCCATTTTATCAGTACACAAAACCCCCAATCAAACGGATTATGTGAAAGATTTCATTCCACCTTAATAGAACACATAAGGCTGTTAAACAATCAAATCGAATTTAAAAAAGACAGTATAATTAAGAAAGTCAAATATGCTATAATTGCCTATAACAATAGCATTCATTCAGTCACAAAATTAACGCCGTGCGAAGTCTTATTTGGACACATAAATTCAAACAATTTATTAGATATAGATTTAGAAAAACAAATTGTAAATGACTACGTTTTAAACCATAAGGAAAAAACAAAAATACTTTACGAAAACATTAGGGATAGCAATCAAAGAATTAAAGAAAAAGTTTTAGAAAAAAGGAATGTAAACAAAGAACCACTTCCAGAAATACCATCTGAAGTTTATATAAAATCAGTTCAGAAGCAAAGCAAAACTAAAAACAGATATAGCAAGGAAGAAATAGCTTCGATAGATAAAGAAAGAAAAACTGGAAAAATAAAGCCTAGACATCATAACACAAAAGACAAAATACATTTGTCGAAAATTAAAAGGCCTAAGAAGATAAAAAATGTAATTAATGACCAAAATCCTTCTTGTTCATATTCAACACAATCAAATTAAAATCCCAACCATACCTTTGTCCATTAATTCTATGCAAGAAACTTTATTAAACTTTTAAACAACATTGTTTTTATTAATTGTATGTGTTACAAACTTTTGTAATTAATTAAATGATATAAGACTAATTATGGTAATAAATATTGTTAATTATTTGAAATATGTTAATCACAAAAAGAAATGTAATTGAAGAAAATTAGAAACTATACTCTTAAAGAGATAACAAAACAAAAAGAATTCTTATAAACTGACTAGAATCCTTATCAAATCTATAACAGGCAAGTTGAATGTAAATGATGGAAAAAATTATGAAAAATTATATAAAACTTTTATTGTAATCAATGTAAATTTTGTAGAACAAAAATTAGATTCTGATAACAATTGTATATGTTATAAACATTTTGTATCTATCCTATGATAGAAAAAACTCATTATAAATTGTATTAATCAATTCCAAATACTTTTGCTCAGTTGAATTATAATGAACAGAAAATTAGACTGTAAAATGCCCATCATCAAAAACAATAACGCCTACAAACTACGAGGATACTGCGTTGGAAATCGCAGACAACCCATTTAACTGGATCTTGGAAATCAACCTTTGCCTGGTGACTTTCTCCAGTGAAGAGGACTTCAACCCATGCCGAAAATTGCCCTTTACGGAGGCCTATTCAGCAGCTTATATACTTCGCCCTCATCAAGAAGATGAAGAGGACCTCAACCGATGCCGAAACTTCGCCAACCCCCGAAGTTTTCTTTAGGGATGGAGGAGTTATATAAACATTTTATGTGAACATTTCATAATTAAATGCGTGCTAGGAAAATTCCTGCTTACGCAGCTTTAGTATTATATAGGTGTGAGAACAGAGCCCCGGCAGTGTGTAAGTCGCCTCTGTATCGCACAGACGTTTTCCACTCCGATTGAGTGCATATCAATTGTATTGTTTTATTAAGTAAAATTTATGTAACAGTTTTCTAAATTAATTGTTTATTAAATTCAAAGGTTTGTTAAAAATAAAAATCATTTTTAAAAACCTTTCTTGCTTAATATAAAACGTAACTTATATATACATATATATATATATATATATATATATACATATATATATATACATATATATATATATATATATATATATATATATATATATATATATATATATACAAATATATATATATACAAATATATATATATATATATATATATATATATATATATATATATATATATATATATATATATATATATGTAAAGCTTTTCCATGTATGTAAGCTTTTTCTTTGCGTGCTTCACATTTTTTCAAGAAACAAATATGAACAACGCAAAGACCACAAACAGGTCATCCACTGAGTGACAAAGATGTGCTAAGCCGACCTTCTTATCGAAGGAACTTCCGAAAATATTCCAATTTCATTTCCGTTAAAGCCTAACTCACAGCTGACTCATTGCTTTATATTCCCCCTCTTCTCGCTCTCTCTCCCCCACTAATTGAAAATGATCATTGTTGTCATGTAAAGAACAAGAAAATGTTATGAACTTACTATCAATACGTAATTTATACTAGTACTATAATATAAGTATACAAAGTAAGTAAGTGCTTATAAAGAATAGCATGAGAAAGTTGTCACGGCCCGGTTCGGTTCACAGTGCGGCAACAAACGTTGAGATCAGTTTAATTTAAAACGTTGTGTTTTATTGGTCGTAAAGCGGATACTTAAACTTTGGGCGCTAAACGTTAAGTTTAAATTGCCTTCCGCGCACATTTATCGCTTACACCTAAGTCTGTTTCCAATGCCACACTCCTTGCGAAACGGGCTAGCATCCTTAAACATCAGGATCGGGAATTATTTTCAGAAAATTAATTTACTTGGAATTTATTTTCGTCGAAAGGAGTATAACACGAATGGCTCGGCTGTCAGAGTTTTAACAGCGGCTTGGTTTTGATCCTTATCGCCGTAGAGCCAACCAAACGATCGCCTACAAATTAGAAATAGACTACATGCAATAACACAACCACGAGAGTAAAATTTTGAGAGTTAAGAATTAGTTATTTATTTGAAAACATAATGAAATGTTTATTTAAAAAAGTATGGTCTTCTTGAAAATTAAAAACAAGGAATTCTTTAAATATATATATATATATATATATATATATATATATATATATATATATATATATATATATATTAAAACAACATAGGTTATTCAAATACAAAATATTTATTAATTTATATCCAAAGCTTTTCGTCGGTAAACAGTACCAACATCATCAGGAATGAAAATTACAATATTGTAATTTTCATTCCTGATGATGTTCGTACAGTTTACCGACGAAAATCTTTGGATATAAATTAATAAATATTCTTGTATTTGAATAACCTATGTTGTTTTAAATTATTAAACAAGAAAACGCATTATATATATATATATATATATATATATATATATATATATATATATATATATATATATATATATATTATAACATAACGTATGAGGCTAAAGAATAAATTCAGTTTATATCCAAAAAGAAAAATAGTCGGAAGAAATATTTTGCATAAGCGTCAAGAATAGTTACTAAAATTACGTACAAAGTGCATGATCATTGTTGTATTTCGAGTGTAGTCATAAAGGGGCTGAGGAAACTTTAACAAAAGAAGAGTCCAACTATTTTAAGATAGGACTTTCCAAAGACCAAGATACCTGTGTTATAATAATAGATACTGTGCCGTTAGAGTAAGCTTTTTGTAGAGGAGTATTGGGATAACCAAATTAACGAAAATACGTGAGGGGGGAGATATGACGCAAGGTTGGAATTGATCAGAAAGTCTTGCGGGAACGTCAGAAGAAGGCAAACGTATGGGGGGGGGACCAAATGTCAGTAATGTTAATAAGGGGTAAATTATGTTAATAGAATTATGGGAAATGTAAAAATTTGTATGTGTTTTAATTTTAAAAAATTTCGAAGTAAATAATTTAGTAAGAATTAGGAAAAATAAGTTAGTTATGTGAAAGTGCATCGAAGCAGTATCAACGGACAAGATCCCAGGAATCAACAAACAATAAGTACTTTTTTTCTACATTAAAATTCGCGACAGAGATTTATAAATAATAAATTCAGAAAAATTTAAAATATTTTAGTATAAAATAATAATCTAGTTTTTTTCACCACGTTACAATTTATAAAGAGATCCATAATAACGACCCAGAGAAAGAGAAATTAACACTGTCATTATTAAACTTTATTGTAATAACCTAAAGCCTCAAGAACCCACCTTTGTTTTTTTTGTAATTGTAGTTTTAGTTAAGGAATCAATTTTGTCACTAAATAGTACTAAGGTAAATGGGTATAATGTGTGTTAATTAAATGTCAAGAGTAAATGCAAGTTACGTTAAAATTGATATTGGTGTTAATTAATTAGCGACCTTATGTCACTGGTTAGGATGTGTTACCTAGAAAGGAGAATAATACATACTATGACTTCAATTGGACGTTACGTTCTGGCGTAGGGTGCACGCAAAGTACGAACACGTATGGTTGCTAGTCGCCCACATAATCAGCGTCTGGAATGTGTACATAAACTCAATAACATGTAATAAAACCTTTCCCCGGAAAAGCATAATCATCTTTAAGATCACGTGGAACAGTTATCGGGACCTCAATATAGATTAGGTTCTAAACATAGATCGTGGTTCTATAGGGGTTTTTTTTGGCCAGTACGAAGAGATGGGACGTGGCTCAACATGGATTGGGTTGCAAACATAGTCGTGGCCGTACAGGGTTTGGTTGGCCAGTACGAAGAGATGAGACGTGGCACGACATGTATTGGGTTGCAAACATAGACGTGGTCCATCAGAGTTTGGTTGTCCAGGACGAAGACATGGGACGTGGCTCGACATGGATTGGGTTGCAAACATAATCGTGGTCCTTCAGAGTTTGGTTGACCAGTACGAAGAGATGGGCGTGGTTCTACATGTATTGGGTTTCAAACATAGATAATGGTCCTTCAGGGTTTGGTTGGCCAGAACGAAGAGATTGGACGTGGATCGACATGGATTGGGTGTCAAACATAGTCGTGGTCCTTCAGGGTTTGGTTGGCCAGTACGAAAAGATGGGACGTGGCTCGACATGGATTGGGTTGCAAACATAGTCGTGGTCCTTCAGAGTTTGGTTGGCCAGTACGAAGACATGGGACGTGGCTCGACATGGATTGGGTTGCAAACATAATCGTGGTCCTTCAGAGTTTGGTTGACCAGTACGAAGAGATGGGCGTGGTTCTACATGTATTGGGTTTCAAACATAGATAATGGTCCTTCAGGGTTTGGTTGGCCAGAACGAAGAGATTGGACGTGGATCGACATGGATTGGGTGTCAAACATAGTCGTGGTCCTTCAGGGTTTGGTTGGCCAGTACGAAGAGATTGGACGTGGCTCAACATGGATTGGGTTGCAAACATAGTCGTGGTCCTTCAGGGTTTGGTTGGCCAGAACGAAGAGATTGGACGTGGCTCGACATGGATTGGGTTGCAAACATAGTCGTGGTCCTTCAGGGTTTGGTTGGCCAGAACGAAGAGATTGGACGTGGCTCGACATGGATTGGGTGTCAAACATAGTCGTGGTCCTTCAGGGTTTGGTTGGCCAGAACGAAGAGATTGGACGTGGCTCGACATGGATTGGGTTTCAAACATAGTCGTGGTCCTTCAGGGTTTGGTTGGCCAGAACGAAGAGATTGGACGTGGATCGACATGGATTGGGTGTCAAACATAGTCGTGGTCCTTCAGGGTTTGGTTGGCCAGAACGAAGAGATTGGACGTGGCTCGACATGGATTGGGTGTCAAACATAGTCGTGGTCCTTCAGGGTTTGGTTGGCCAGAACGAAGAGATTGGACGTGGCTCGACATGGATTGGGTGTCAAACATAGTCGTGGTCCTTCAGGGTTTGGTTGGCCAGAACGAAGAGATTGGACGTGGCTCGACATGGATTGGGTTGCAAATATAGTCGTGGTCCTTCAGGGTTTGGTTGGCCAGAACGAAGAGATTGGACGTGGCTCGACATGGATTGGGTTTCAAACATAGTCGTGGTCCTTCAGGGTTTGGTTGGCCAGAACGAAGAGATTGGACGTGGCTCGACATGGATTGGGTTGCAAACATAGTCGTGGTCCTTCAGGGTTTGGTTGGCCAGAACGAAGAGATTGGACGTGGCTCGACATGGATTGGGTGTCAAACATAGTCGTGGTCCTTCAGGGTTTGGTTGGCCAGAACGAAGAGATTGGACGTGGCTCGACATGGATTGGGTTGCAAACATAGTCGTGGTCCTTCAGGGTTTGGTTGGCCAGAACGAAGAGATTGGACGTGGCTCGACATGGATTGGGTTGCAAACATAGTCGTGGTCCTTCAGGGTTTGGTTGGCCAGAACGAAGAGATTGGACGTGGCTCGACATGGATTGGGTTGCAAACATAGTCGTGGTCCTTCAGGGTTTGGTTGGCCAGAACGAAGAGATTGGACGTGGCTCGACATGGATTGGGTTGCAAACATAGTCGTGGTCCTTCAGGGTTTGGTTGGCCAGAACGAAGAGATTGGACGTGGCTCGACATGGATTGGGTTTCAAACATAGTCGTGGTCCTTCAGGGTTTGGTTGGCCAGAACGAAGAGATTGGACGTGGCTCGACATGGATTGGGTTGCAAACATAGTCGTGGTCCTTCAGGGTTTGCTTGGCCAGAACGAACACATGGACGTGGTTCTACATGTATTGGGTTTCAAACATAGATAATGGTCCTACAGGGTATGGTTGTCCTGGACGAAGCCTTGGAACGTGACTCTAAAGGGATAGAGTGTGTCCACAACGAGACTATTTTTGGAAAGGAGCTACCTGGGAATGGATCAGGGCAAACGTTCCGAAAACTAATCACAGAGAAAACAAATACATCGGCATCCAATGAATTCTCCGAAACTTAAAACAAAAATATACAAAATGAAATTAGTGTTTACAGTTGGGTTTTCCGTCTGAATGGATATGAGTATTGTTCATGCTTGGGTAGTGTTAGATTTTATAAATTCATTAAACCCCCTCTCGACTTTAACAATGGTAGCGATTGGTTGTTTTTGAAGTGCTTATGTTTTTACCAATATCTGATTTGAACAATAAAAGCAATTGCAACCGCTTTGTTGAACATAAACTATTTTATCACTACGTTGATTAGATGCTTTGTCGTTTGTTAACTGAAACCCGCCAATTTGGAGAGCAATCTATCCGTGATTAAATAACAAATGCTGCAAAACGTTCATCGGTCAATCGATAACAACTGAGGCCGTGTTTGATTAATTGACCTGGAAAATAAACAAGTAAATAAAATCGTTCAATGTGATAAATCACTGAATAATATGACACCGTAAACGAGTGAATCAAGCATTGTTTTAAACAAGTATAATGTTTTTCATGCATTGTTTCAAGGATTTACACACAGTGTAGTACGCTTTTGTAGGAAGAGGTTATGCTATTATTTTCGATTAGTATGGCATGATTTAATAGGCGTTGGCATTCCGATTCCTATATAAGACTCAATTATATTTAAAGAAAATTTTCTTTAGTAGTAGAATATTTAAAATACCTCTCTTTTATTAGTTTTTAAATATGGCAAAACCTTTATACTATTTACTCTAAGAACTTAAATTCGTCACTTATTATTTCATTCCTGGACATTGGCAGTTTAACTGTCACAGAGAATTAAAGGATAAGAGATAAACTTTAAAAACAAATTCAGCTAGCCTCTGGGTGCAATCAACCCACATTTTTTGTATTATTAATGAGTCGTAACTACAACGCCGGATGAGGAAAGAATTTCAGGATGAGTTCAGTTTTTCCATTAGGTTATTATGGAAGAACTGCGTGGTTAAACATAACGTTCAAATAACCTCTAAATAAAGAATAAGTACTTGCTCCCAGTTGGCTGTCAGAAATATTCAGGACAATTCAGTAGAGGGAGAAAGAGTATAGAGCATTTCGTTTAAAAGCTATAGAGATGTAGAGAAGGAGAATCTTTATATTTTATTGATAATACTTCTAAAGGATGACTCTATGTTCTATTTATGCATCCCTTGTAAAGGTTTTTGAATCTACGCTATAAGAAGTTATACTTTGAAAAAAAAGTTAATTAAATGTGAATAGCTTACTTTATTTTATTGCCATAGAAAATCTTTTACAAATTATGTTTAGTAATCATGAGATGTATCTCTTTCATTGCAAGGATAACGCATTGTCAAATATTGATAAAAAATACAGGCCGTAATAATGGCTGTGGGATAAAAATAAGAAAACCTGTGAAGTAGGGATAAAAGAGTTGAACACAAGGAAAGGTTTTAACACTGGATTTATGTACCGTATAAAAAGACCTTAATGAAAACAAAGATATATTTGGCCCTTCATGCAAAGTAGGAATGCGTGCGTAATTTTACTAAAACTTAGATATAACCGTCGACTATGAACTTGCTTCAAACTACAAAGGTAATATTACTAGTATTCACAACAATACATACTACGTCCGTTTAAGACATAGGGTGTCTGTTACGTTTAAAAAAAAAACATCTGAAAAATTCGAGGAACAACAGTCGAATATGGACAGTGTTTAAGAGTAAAGAGGAAACAAGAGTAAAAATAATAGGGGAATCTCGACAAATTACCTAATTAATTAAATATTCCTTCAGGAAATTGTTTGTAATAACAGTATCATCATATTGACTCCAATATAAAAACAAGATTGTTCAAAATAAATACATCACAGTATTTGACCTTGAACAATGTTTATTTTGGTTAGCCATAGTCATTATTCATAAACAAACAATTGTGCCTGTAATGAAATTTGAAAACAATTGGTAAAGGTAAACTAAAAAGGACGAAAAACCCAAAAGAGCACAAAGATAAATGCGAAATAGAGGATTATCTAAGACTCTCTCTCGCTCTCTCTGACAAACATACGACTCCCCAGTTGGGCCACTAGCTTCAGGCCCAAAACGAGGGGGGGGGGAGCGTTATCACTATCCCAGGTGTAAGACTTGAGCGCGAAGACTCACTTTAATTCCTAGACTGGACTTACACTAAAGGCGTACTCTAACTAGCGACAACGGTTTTTAATGCTTTTCCTCAAGTTGAACCGTTTTTTTTCTACTCAAATATCTTCAAGTAGATTTTATGATCCAAGTTGTCTGTCTCGCAACTTGAACAGACAGAATACGTGACCCCTGGTCAATTTTTATTTTCGAAATTTTAGGGCTATTTAACTAATAGTGAATATTATCGTCAGGAAATTATAGGAAAGGATTGTAAATATAAGTAAAATTAAAATAGTGTAAGTGATATACGAGGATCATTGAAACGCGTGTCATGGTGCCTAGGCTACACGACGAAAAGATAATTTTATGGGAATTATAAAGATGTTATTCCGATTCCTTGATCAAATATTAATCTAAATTAACAAAAAGAATTTCATTTACAAAAGATTTCATTAAAGCAAAATCCTCAACGCAACTTCGCCCTCAATAATAAGATGTTTAAAAGAAACTTAAAATTTAAACAGGAACATATAGTTATTGGTAGGAATATTGAGTAGAAGATTGCTAATGAGCGGAACGCGCATCTTTTAGATGAAACTAATTTTTATTTGCACCATGGGTATGTGGGTGTGTCTGGGTGTTCTTCCAGATCAAGGACGTGGTAGTATATAAGATAAAGGGGTTTTAACCTTAGGCTACATATTCGGGCCAATGAGTGGGGGATTGCGCAGAGGTTCTCTCGTGAAGTGTTTAACGTTGTGCTGTGTTATGCCATGGAATTTTTTTCTGCTTGATATGCCTTTTTAAGTGATCGAGAGTGGTAACTTACGTGGAACGGCCCTGTTTACATCGTGTTGCAATGTTCGCTGGATCCCATTTTGCCGAGTTACATTTTGCTTTATTACGTTGCTTTGTATGTGTACGTAGTATTTTGGGCTGACATTGAAGTGGTACCGCGATATTAGTCGCGATAAGTATTGCAATCGTAAGGCTACCGACAAGACCCAGTCTGCCCGTTAACCTCCCAGGTCAAAGCAAAGTTAAAAACTCTGAGGAAGGTTTTCATTTGATTTTCGTCCAG
This sequence comes from Prosapia bicincta, assembly GCA_036971475.1. NCBI lineage: Eukaryota > Metazoa > Arthropoda > Insecta > Hemiptera > Cercopidae > Prosapia > Prosapia bicincta. The sequence continues at coordinate 287,639,562 of JBAIZL010000001.1, forward strand.
TTCGAGAAGAAGCTGAAGTGGGCACGGGCCAGTGCTGGTATGACGGACACTGCAGAAGCCGTACGAGGCTCCGGCTGGGGTTGAGGGGCCGTAGTAATTGTTGTGGCCTTTGTGACCCTATCCCTCTGTTCCTGCGGTGGGAGGTTAACCCTGCGCTTAGGACTGGAAGTGTCAGAGACAATCAAGCCTTAGTGGGAGAAGTGGGTTGGCGTACCGGTGGTTTTGATGTAGGAAGGAATCTGATGGAGTGGAAACGCTGGTTTGCGAAGGTGATATTGGAGGTTGATATCTGCGCCGGGTTGTCGGAGATAACCAGTGTCGATATCTGGGAATATTAAATGCTTTTGACAAACGTATACAGCTGCCTCTTATTGATGTTTCTGCGCATGTTATTCGCGCATCCTTTTTCATGAATGTACGAAGGGAATTTATGTAACTTTGATCCATTTGGTAAATTTTCATGTCTTTTTAAAAATTTAGTACATAACACTGTTTTTTATTTCAAAGAAAAGTTGATTTTGTAAAATTTCATGTGTTAAAAACGCTGTTAGTTTTTATTTAAAAAAACATTTTTCTCTATTTCTGGTTTTTTCGTATTAATAATCACTTATTTTATATTTAGAATGTATTTTGGAGTCATTCATATAAATAACTATATGTAAATGCATGGTTAGATGCTTTGTTCATAATTATCCATTCCAGCTATCGTGGAGAGGTAATTGCGAAGCTTATTCTGAATTTAATAATATAGGTTAATTAACATGTTTATATGTAATGCTTGTGTTGGTATTATTATTATAGGTTATACATTATTTTGCTCTATAGGTACGATAAAGTAAGATTTTATGTGTTTAGAGTAATAACAGCATTTTATAATCGGAGTAGCAATCGCTGTTTACCTACACGGGTATTGGTGGAACATATTAGCAGCTACATTACATTCGTTTTATTGCTTGTACAGAATTTCGTTATGTGAAATACGATCCAGATTATATGATTATGTGGAATTTTATGACTTTTTAATCAATACCTCCTGTTTTAAAAGCAAGGCTCAATGATGTATTATACACATTAGAAATTTTATTAATTTATAATACACACACGTTATACCGAATTAGACAAAATTGCCGTAGACCTATATGTATTGATGAAATATCAGACAGCTTAAATTTACTATGTGGTGAAGGCTATAAAGAAAAATTTAATATCTTATTTTCACACATTTTTGGGGAGAGCTTTCAACTCCAGCACGTATTGGAAGTCGCTCTCTTCAGAGTTTGGTCAAAATATGACTAAAAGCAAAATGTGACTTTCAAGCCACAAATCTTTCGTAAGATCTCACCAATAGGATGATAACCTTGAGGGTTAGAGCTATATAGAGGAAATAAACAAACCTGTGGTTAATCGACTCTCGTAGAGCAACTCAGCTGATCATAAAGGTATCTAATTATACAAAATTCATTGCTGTGATTGCATAAGCGATAATTTGTCGTTAAAGTCTCCCATGTTCCTCTTATATTTTAGAGGCCATTAATAATTACATTATTGGCTACAATCCAACACGGTATAGTGACGCACCCAAGAGACAGGATCACGGGCTATCTTCTATTCACCCAATATGACTACCCGCAGAGAAACGTATATTACAAAAATAAAAATGTAGAAATTTTATACTGTTAAATTATAGCGTTTTTATTCTTGAAAATACTATAACAGTTTTTTATACATATCTTTTTTTATTGTCGAAATTAAATTAATTAAAATTACGTTTATGTCCTTTGAAATAAAAACAAAAGTTTTATTTATAACTTTATTTAACAAGTATATTAGTATTAATTTCGCGATGCTATGATAATACCAATCTATTTAACAAAAAGTATAAGGATTAGCCAATACAGTGAAAACACCATTTCCAAAGGTTTTCGTAGTGCGCTGCGTGTTACTGCATAGAATCATAAAGATAAAGAATTCTTTTAAATCAAAGAATTTGACTAACGCAGTTAGAAATATCTGAATATGAATGACTAGAATAGAGTTTTTGAAAAACTCCTAGATATAATATTTTTTACATAGATTTAATACTTATTACACTTTTGCTATTACTTGCGACCAGACTTTTTGTCAACTAAACGTTGTTAAATTGTTAAAACTGTTTGGAGGCTGAAGAAGTCGTAAGACGAAAACGTTTCCTCCAAGTGTAAGCTAACAATTTAACAACTTTTAGTTAACAAAAAGTCTGGTTGAAGATAATAGCAAAAGTGTAATAAGAATTAATAACCAGCTCGTCACGAACAGCAACAAGATTTCGAGATTTAATACGTCAACCAGGGAGGTCTCCTGTTATCTAACTACATCTTGAGTAGCTCCGTGCTTTCAAAATGACCACCAGATTAATATTTTTAAGGGATTGACAAAATTTGCGAAATATTTATTGAACCAGATTGTAAGAGGAGCAACTTTGGACTTACGAGAGTTGTTTGTGAGTCAACATTGTACTTTCCTTTGTTAGATTATTTAAAATGTTATATATGGAGAATAAATTACTTTCTAAATGTGTGTCACGCTACAAAATGACAAAAGAGAATACTTTTTGTAACTACTTTTCTGAGCGTCACTTTGCGCCATTATGTTAAATTTATTATATTAGACTTTATCTGATTTCAGACATAGCCTGTAGGAGGCTATCTGCAGGTCGGTCTCTCATGAAACAGGGTTGTTTAAACGTTGCTACGTTTTATGAAAAGAACGCTAAATAAAGCTTTTTTGTGCCTTTATATTGCAATGGTATATGGTTTACGCAGATTTTACTTTGTACAATTCCAAAATTTGTAGATTTCACGTCGACACGGTAATCACATCTGAGTAAAATGTTCTCCAGAAATAGCAACAAAGGTAAAAAGAAAAACTCTGCTTTATATTCGTTTGGATGATTTTATAGTTATATTACGAGCAGAAGAATGACTTCAAGGGATACAAAAAGGGTTGTGAATATAGCTAGGATTCAAGTAAGAAAATAACCTATCGGTAGGGGTAAAAGGAGGGTGTACCTGAAGTAAACTTAATTATTTGCCTTATAAAGTGGTGCCTGACAGTTATACTCTTCAGTAAGAAGAAGGTATAAGGGATGGAACTAGGTAAGATAAGAACACGATCTTATTATCTCCTAGTACTAGGGACCGAGGAAACTTGAGGTATCGCATGGATAAGGTACAGTACCTACTGCAGATGTGCTTTCAGTCTGAGATAACAGGTGCCTACTAGTTACACTCTACAGTAAGAATAAGGAAGATGAGATGGAACTAGTTAAAAATAGGAAAAGGATCTTATAATCTCCTAGTACAAGGGACCGGGAAAAACTGTGGTATCGCATGGATAAGATACCTACTGTAGATCTGCTCTCAGTCTGAGTAAAGAAGAGCCTAATAGTTACACTCTACAGTAAGAAGAAGGAAGAGGGGATGAAACTAGGTAGGAATAATTAAAGTGTCTTATAATCTCCTATTACTAGAGTCAGGGGAAGACTATAGTGTCGCATGGATAAGATACATGAAGTAGGTCTTTCCTCAACCTGGGTGAAGAGATGACTGACAGTTACACCCTGAGCAGAAGAAATTAATGAAGGGATCACGTAGAACTTCAAAAAGTATGTTATAATATGTCCTAGTACTAAGGACAGGGGACAACTGTGGTATCGCGTAGACAAGGCACCAGAAGTAGGCTTGCTCTCAACCTGAGTGAAGAGGTGCGTGCCAGTTACACAGTTTAGTAAGGAGAAGGAAGGGTGCAAGAACTTAATTATTAGGTAAAGGATCTTATAATAACCTAATACTAAAGTCAGGGGTATCGCGTGGGCGAGGTAATTGCAGTAGACCTGGTGTAAAACTGATTGAATTGGGGTCTGTCAGTTACAGACTCTAATAAAAAGAAGGAGTATACAATGGCATAGGAAGAAATAGAAAAAGAATCTTATAATATCCTAGTACTATAATTAGGGGGAGACTGTAGTATCGCATTGAAAAGGTATCTGCAGAAAACCTGCTCTCAATTTGAGTAAAGAGGTTACACATTTTAGTAAGAAAGAAGGGCACAAGGGCTAAAGTAGAACTGGGTAAATGTACTTATGATCTCCTAGTACTAAGAACAGGTAACAACTGAGTTATCGCATGGACAAGATACCTGAAGTGTGGTTGGTGTCTGCCAGTTACAGACCGTAGTAAGATGAAGGAAATGCAGATGGATTTGATCAGAGCTTGGACAATTTGGAAGGATCTTATAATCTCACGGGACATCTGTGGTATCGCATGGACAAGGTACCTAAAATAGTCGTGAGGGAAGAAGCGTGTCTGCCTGTTCCATTGATTGGGGCGTATTTATAGCTCCGATACGCACACGAATCAAAATGCTATGGAAGTTTAAAGGAATACAAACATATTTTTTTTTTGTCTACATATATAACAAATCTGGTTTACATCAAAGAATTTCAAAATTTTCCCTCTATCTTCAATTTTTTTTTCAGAAATTTCCCGATTTGGTGAATTTATTTAATAATTTGTAAAACGTGGAACAATTACACTGAGTTAAAATATGTAGAAGATAAATATAGTATACAACATGCGGAAATGGAGAAACGTGCATATATATACTCGGTGGAATATGGCACAGATTTAAAATAATAGCACATCAGAACAATGTGATTAAAAATAATAGCACATCAGAACAATGTGTGCAGTGAAACCCCGCTCCTGGACCATGTTAGCTTTTACTGTCTCTTCATTATTTACCGGTCAAATCATAAGACTTTGTATATTTTTTGTTTAAATCAGATTACAGGTACAAACTAATTATTAAGTAATAAAAAAATATGATATTTATAGGCAATCCCCACGTAAATAATTTTGAAATAGAAATTTCAACTGGCGGTTTATATATATATATATATATATATATATATATATATATAATGCTCAGGTATACGGAAAAAACGTCAAACCCACAAAAAAGTGTAAACATTTTGAAAAATCTCTTAACTAATATCATTTTATGAACACAAACTTAATTGTACGTATTATACATTTATTTATAAAACAGAACACTTGGTTTTACTAGAATTTAATAAGACACTTGTTTTAAAATATATTGAATTATAGTATTCCAAAGTAATTCAACCGGTTTATAGGTGAAGACATGTGCAAAAGAAAGTAATCCTTGCGCTAAGCTCTGAGTGTTTCTATTTCAATTACTATACGAAAATAACTCTTTTTAAAAATTTACTCGTTATGCTTTCAAACAGCAGGAAATGTTGATCAAAATTTTAAAACAATAATTGAAAAAATATAAAAATAAAAAGTTTAAAAGTGTCTAAATGTAAAATTATTTTTTATAAATTGTTTAAATTTATCTTGCTAACTGTATACTTTATTTTTAATTTTATTTGTAATAAAAAAAAATAAAGCCTACGGAAGAAAAATACAGCCTACGGATTCAAAATCAATAATAAATCCTTCTGTAGTTATTCATCATCGTAACCTACAATATTTACATTTAATTTTTATTATAAATAACATGTTTTGTTATACTTAAACAGATTTTTCATAATATTATTGCATGGAATCAGTTTTACTGTACAATAGTAGCAGAATAGAACTGCACAAAAATATTTCTAAAATATGGAGATTATCCAAAACGCGTTCTTAATATTTCTAGTAGAATCAGTATTACCTATATAAAACATTCAATAAAGTCAGCGTGAAATGATAGGTATTAGGTTTGTAAACTGTGATAAGAGTTTATTAATTATAATAATAACAAAGCAAAGTGATCTAACTCTCAAATATACTGCTCTCTTAAGACTGCTATTCTAATATAAATTATTAAACATTACTTCTAAATTTTGGAAACATCCCTTGTATTAGATGATTTGTTGGGAGAACAAATTATCCAGAGAATTGGCTCTTTACATTCTTAACTAATCGCAGATTCCCATTAGAAGTGCTTGCGTCGTTTCCATTACAAGAATGCAGTAGTGACGTTGTTACTTGATGTAAGGATATGATTGTGTATTTGGGAAGATTTTCGATTCTAGGCTAACCTCCAATGCACGAGATTCTTCTATTGAGCTGATCGTAATTTTGTTTTAATAATTGTAATTCGTAATGTGAAAATCAGAGCTACCAATACGTGACAGTTTGCGCCAAAATTGGCGCACTTTAACATCAAAATTAGCGCCAATGAATGTTAAACTTAGTGCAGTGTTAATTTTCCTCGGCAGTGTAAGAGATTTTAACGATGGCGCGATCTGTGTTTCTAATAATTGTATCGAGAAAGTTTTCACATTCAAACAATACTTGGCCTAATTAACAGTAGCGGAAAGAGTGGTAAATAAACATTATACAAGGGATTATTTAGTTGTAACACGTTTTTCACTTGTATTGAAAGCATCTAAAGGAGATTTATTTCGCATTGTAGCCTGTATTTTCACTGCGTAGTTTTCCAAGATTATATATCGGCATTTCGCTATTAATTAACGAAAAACAATAATATATGCTGGCAAAACTGTGATCAATAAAATTAGAAAATTGACTAAGCAACAGTTCAGAAAAACTGAAAATGTGACACGAAGTTTTCACACACTGTTCTCTATGCATAGTGTTTGTGAGTAATGTCCTTGTCATGGAGGTTTCCTTTTCCGAAATGTAAAACCTTTTATTGTACATTTTTACAGTACAAAATTCTTAAAAACACACATTACAAGACATTTGCATACATAAATACCTATACGAATATCCAAATATTTTCTAGTAAGTTATAGAAAACATTCCGCGTAAAAAAAGACAGATAGAGGACAGGCGTACGACTTTATTTCTGCATTACGTAATAAAATTACAAACATTATATTACGATAAAATAAATGCAACAGAAGCAGCACAAATTATTTACAAGAGGATAACGTTAGTGAATAATATTTAAATACAAATACAGGAGATATTTTATATTTATTGTAAAAAAGAACTTACAAAAGTAAAAAAAAACGTTAGTTATTTCCTACGTAATTTGGGGAACTAAGGTCAGTTATTTCTCGTTAACAAATAGACTATTTTTCACTAGTAAATTACCTTTATTTGTATTTACACTTATAATAATAAAAACAGGGCTAGCCACGGACATTTAAAAACCTTTACTTTTATACCGGGATGCGTTAGCAGCAACTCTCGAAACCTTACCAACTAAATTTCTGGTAAGTAAAAACAACAGATGTTGTTTGAATTATTTCTGTTTTTAAATAGCATTTTGATGGTAAAACGTTTTAAAACTTCTTTTTTTGTTATTTCGATTTGACTAAAAGTATTTAATAATATAAGAAAATTTTAATTTGGAAATAGTTTTATTATTTCTTTTGAAAGTGTATGCATTTTAAAAGGTTTATGTCTAGTTTAAATACACTACAAAATACGTTAGAGAATAAACTTCTGAAATGTTTAGAAAATTAAACATTACTTACATAATAATGCTTGTGCATAAACAAACTCTTTCTATTATCAAAGCGCATTTCACTGGGAATAGGCAGCGTCCCCAAACTGTCCGTTGCAGGTGCGCTACTTTCCAACTATTAACTACCCCCTCAAATTGAATATGTCTTACTTTTATTAGGTCTGCAAGGTTTGCAGCAGTAGCAACTTTTTATTATGTCTAACAAGGTTCGGGTGCGATAAAAATTTAGTCATCTGATTGGTCGAGTTATTGTTGTAAACTGACTTTTAGACAAGTTGCAAAATATTTAGGTTCGGGAAAGCGGCTAAATGACTGGTTAGAAAATGTTTCTAGAATAAACCTTTTACTAAAAATACACTAAATTTACATAAACCTAACAAAACAATATCCAGGCTACTGCATTTAAAACACCTTGTTACATTATCGTTTGTGCACGTAAGTGCAAATAAAACATTTTCAAAATAACTTACTCAGGAAAAGCTGGTACTGTGACAAGATAGTGTCCTCAATAATCAAACCACGTACGCACGTTTTTAACCCTTATGTAAGGGGGTAATCATAAAAAACCCCAAATTGACAATTTTCCCGCAAAAATAAAAGTCTCCCAAGGGAATATTGCGGAATGTCCCCTTTTATTGCTGGTTATAAAACTGGTCTTGTCCACTGTTTCATGTATGGGAGCCGCCGAGTAAGTGTTAAGTAGTGCCTCACTAAGCTTGTTCTAATCAACGCGCAAAACTACTTGGATGTCTGTGAGCATGCATGGTGTTATGGGCTTCCCAACTTCTGTTGTCATAATGTAAATTGTGTGAGATTATATGGTAATAAAACTAATGACAGTTTTTATATTGATAAGAGTTTTAAAAGTATAAGATCGATTTTTTTATATCAATTTAAATTATGTAAAACCTTTTCGCTCAAACAAAATTTTGAGAAATTTAATTACAAGATAAAAATTAATAATCGGCACTGTGAGCGAATTGCCTTTGTTAGTCTACTTACAAATTCCCTTTGTTTTCAGAGCCGAGTAAAAATCAACGGTTAAGCTAATATTCTGAACAGATTAGTTGCTTTATTTTTGTTCATTTTAGTTTAGCTGCTCTATTTTGTTCAAAATCATTTTTTTTTCTCAGTATGCATATTCAAGAAATATATATCCACGGTAAGTTACGCTACACGGGGATCATTTGGAGGGTTAAATGTTTCTCGTACTAATTTCTGTGTCTATAAAAACACCCTCCAATGTTATTATACATGCGTGTATAGTCTACATGGAATACAAAGTTAATTTAGTAAGGTATAGATTCCCAGACTGTTGTTTTAGTACGAATCATGGTTCTTATTATGTTTCTGAAACGAACTTAGTTTTTTCAGTAAACACTCGTGTGCCACGCTGCCATTCTGGAATATTAATACAGTATTTACCCGTAACTGGAAAACCTAACAAAAATATCCAATAAATAAAGATAACCATTTATTATAACTTAAGTAGGCTATTAACATTAGGAAAGTTGTTCGCTTGTTAGGGAGGGATAAAAAGTTTACCTATAAGCAATCAGATAAGGATAATAAGTAAAGAATGTAAAGAACCATTGTTGTTATTATTTGTTTTTAATAACAGTATGTTTCATAACTGTTATAATATTAACAGCCTACTTAACTTACAATAAAGAGTTCTCTCTATTTATAGGGTATTTTGTTGAGGTTTTATAAGTACGGGTAAATCCGATACAATTATTCCAGAATAACAGAGTGGCACGAGTTAGGTTGCTGAAAATCCCAGACTGTGTCAAGGACACGTATACGTGCCATAATTCTTACTAATGCAAAAACCTGGGAATCTACATCCCCCCTAACATACCTTTGCATTAGACTCTACACCAATTTCATTGACCGTTGTAAAAATAGGTATTAGTATAGAGCAAGAAATTAGTAAAATTGACGACTATTACCACAAATTAAATAAACTAGACTAAACCATATAAGAAAAAGACAAAGTAGCAATTTTTAATTAGAATAAGCTAAAATTAAATTTAATGAGTTGAAGTTGTTTAGAATATTGAAATTTGGGAAGTAATCTAGATTCGTAAATAGAAGTCAAAAATATACCCTCGCTCTGTAGTGACAAAAATTGGACAAATAATAGCCTAACAACAGGTTACAAAATAAATAAGAAAGTTGTATCTGCTATATTCATACGCAGAAAATAAGTATTTATAAAATGTTATGTAACAAGCCTAACAGCGTTACTAGCGGGTAATTACGGAAGCTTAGAAGATGGGATTAAGTAAATCGTGACAAATAAATACGAGGAAATTATTAGAACAAACTTTGAAGATTAAATAAATACACCTCGTAAAATTACTCGCTGTTATAAGAGTAAAAAAAACAGAATTAAGGAAAAACTAATTAGAATATGGTTGATATTTAAGATAAACAAACCGGTTACTATGACAACCCTTCTGTTAGGGAAACAGAAATAAAGAGGGCTACAAGTTATTTCACAGGGACCAGGGTTTTTTAGAGGCTCTAAGAGATTAGCGTGAACCAAGCTTTTGAAATAGTTAAACGTGCTTTATTAGTGCGCCAAAAACTATGGCTAATATGGATTAAATTGACACCTGTAATTTGAAATGTGATTCGGAGGTTTCCCAGATACTTGGGCTTTATGCTCAAGTATCAAAAAAACGACCAATCTCGAAAATGTAACATTGAATTAAGAACTTGGAACATCTAAGACGCCAAACTTTATAAATTTTTAGAAGAACCTATAAGCTATCTAAATTTTAGAAAAATGAGTCGCAATTCATAATTGTCAAACTTTGTTAACTTTTAAATAACATTATCATACAAGAGTTAGTGTACATATATTTGTGTTATAGTTATTTATAAATTTAAAAAGTCGATATGATTTGTTGCTTTTACCCGGAAAGTGTGGCTACGCTTAGCTAAGAGTAGTAGCTGTGAAGTTCTGGATAGGTGTAGGCCTAATGGGTTGATTATATGTAAGGAACTACGTAAAGTTAAGTAGTAGGCTTACAGTGTGTCATGCATCTGAGGATGGTTATTTGGTAACCGAAATGTCCATTAGATGAGAATAAAAATATTTGTGATTAGAAAGTTTTTTTTATTATTTACTATTATTTCCAAATAATAGAAATGTTTAAGTATTAATATTAATTAATTAGGGATTGTGTGTGATTCCTCGTTTGCATTAGGAATTTAAAAAATCTTTTCATTGATAAGGGATTTAACCTGGTCAGAATGTAACGTATGTCAACCGATAATCGCAGATTCCAAGGGAATCGTAATACATTTTAGCCTACATATTCTGCTTCGTCATAGTCGAAATAAACTGTGCAACCGACTTTAGAAAGGCAGTACGATGACGGTGCCCCGTGCCAACTCACTTGTAACTGCTGCTCTTGTAGTTGGACGTAGTAATTGAAATTTAGTGCTAAAGTGCGACCGCTTAGTCTCTGACGTGAGTCACGTTCACGGCCCATAAAACGGGTCGTAAATTCGGTCCTCCCGTTCTTTAATTATTCCTACCTACCCCGCCGACGTAATCAAAGCCTTCATTTCGCTACCTACATTTTATACCTTCCAGCGGTCTTCTAATTTATTTGTCAAATTTAATGCTTTTATAGTAAAATGAGTATCACATTGTACTCTATTTAGCCACAGGTGGTAAAGGAAAATATTTGATTAAACATACTTTATAAATTGAAAGAAAAAAGTTAAACATCGATTTGTACTTTAAAGTGTGCACCAATATTTTGTTTTCAGTATTTATTTTGTAAATTTAATTTAAAAATAAATTTCTGACATTTGTCGGCTTAGATCAAATTTTATAAAGCTCTGGAGGTAAAACCAGGCTCACAAAGTTTCTACTGGGAGAATACATTACAAACAATGAGAGTATTCCCCTATCCACTTTATGGGCGGTACAGTCTCTGAAAAAGGGAATTCAGCCTATAGTTCGGTTTTTTCAAATATACCATTAAGAAAGGTTTACTAATAGACGGCTTATCGTCGTACATGGCAGCAAAAACTATGAAGCTAAATATTATTTATTAGGAATATACTGAGGTTGAATTTATTAATTAATACACAAAAACCTAGTCTAAGTCTTTGTATATTATCCCTCTGAGGATGGTTACTTGTTAACTGAAATGTACATAAGGGTAAAATAAAGAAAGTTTGTGGTTAAGAGGTTTTTGTGTATTTATTATGAAGCTAAATATTAGAATTTCAGTAAATACCATGTTACTGCAAGATTGCGGACACAACCAACAGCACAATAAAAAGAAATGTAAAAATATAATTTTAAAATCACACAAGCATCATTGTTAAGTTTAATGAACGCATTGAATACATTTGAATGCCATAGAAAGAACAGTGCATTAAAACCCTCAAACATGAATACGTACTTAATGTTTTCACTCGTACTTAGAATGTACACAAGTTTGTAATTACACGAAAATGTATTAAAATATTTGAATGTCTTTCTCTGTTTTAATTACACTTCTATTTCATTTTATTGTATTTTCATTATATCACTTGAAATAAATCTGTAATTTATCATTGCCTTTTAGACTTTCTTTAGGTCCAAAATTACAAATTTTATATTTTGAAAATATTCTAAAATTTATATGTAAAGTAAATTTTAAGGATTTTTTTAAAAATGATACTGGCTATTGGGTTCGATTTTGCCCAGACAAAAGTTAGAGGAGAGATTTGAAGCTTTTTAAAGGTATTTATATTGATAAACGCACATATATTTGTTTTTTTTAAATAGAACAATTCACTAGCGGCATGGGTAGTTTGTCACTGTTTTATTGCTAGCAAAAAAGCGGCTTGATGTCGGATCGTTGTTTATGACGGATCTCCAAGTCATAAGACGATGCAAGCTAAAGACAGATGAAACAAAGGTTATGTTAGGTACCCTATTACAACTACTTACTATGCCGTACGCAGAAGCAGCTCTTCAGTTACCTTGTGATACCATCGTATTGTTTTTTTTTTTAAATCTGCTGTACAATAGCAAATAAACCATATACGAATAAATAATATGCGAGCTGGTTTGTGAGTGAAAGTTATAATTAAAGAATAAAAATATGGTACAACTCACAAATATACAATTTGTTTTTAAAAACTTTTGTTTTTACTTTTGTTAAAACTTTATAGGTTATGTTTAATATATATATATATATATATATATATATATATATATATATATATATATATATATATATATATTTAGTTAATTTCATTTGTGTATCTTCACTGAGGATGACGACAAATTAGTCGTTGAAACGCGTTTGAAATAAAAAATTGTTTATTTGTGAGTTGTACCATATTTTTATTTTTTAATCATATACGAATAGATAGACAGGACAAAGAAATATGCGGGAATGAACTGGTGACGGGAATCGGTAGTTGGGCAATGATTTGATAGTAGTGGACGCTGTCAAGACGGCAAGTTGAGTCAAAGCAGAAAGCGATGCACAAATGGAAAAATAAAATTTCCTCAAAATAAATGTGGCCATTTATGCCATTAAAAAATAATGCCGGGCCAAAACGACCTTCACAATATGTTTATAAATATATTATGATAAAAAAACAAATTTTAGTTTTTAGTTATTATAGGAAAACAATAAGAAAGTACACAATTTTTTAAAATAAATTCAAGTATTTTGGCAGTTCTCGGGAAAAACGCCGATATTTTGACCGCTAAGGTGTTAACGCAGACAAAATTATAGAAGATGTTTTAATCTTTAAAAAAATTTTCTATAAATAAATTCACCAACAGCATGACTAGTTTGTGACTCTTGTATTACTCGTACAAAAGCAGTTCAAGGCCAAAAGGTTATTTATGACAGCTGACCATGTTATGTAGCGATGCAAGGTAAGGGCAAAAGAAACAAAGGGTTCGATGTTTGATACCATATTACAACTTTTTCACAGAATAAATTTTAAGGAGAAACATAAATATAGCCTGTTTGTACCAAAGCCAATCTCTGCACATCACCTGTTGTACAGAATATTACAAATTTTCTTATATTAAATTTCTTATATGCTTCCGAAACACCCTTTACATTATCTGTAAAAACATATTTTGATTTAGACGGCCGTACTATGCGTTTCCCTGAATATCATCCCCTTCGTGAGGGTAGAGATACATCAATGTTACCATCAAGAATGCATTATTTCTCAGGGGTGGTTCTCGTGGGTGGGGGCGAGGATAGATTGCCCTATTTTCGAGGCAAGATTGGAACCATCAGTTCCTGTCGAAGGTTTTTACAATTCAGGGTGTATTTGGATTTAGAGAGAAATAAAGGAATCTGAAAAAAATTCGTAGTGTTCCCATGCACATAACCTCCTTGGTTACATGATCTATGACAATACAGCAGTTTCCCTTTTCACATAAACTTTAATGGTCTCATAAACAGCTTTATAATATTTATAAAGATGAAGAAATATTGAAAAGACTATAGTGAATAAAAGAATAAACATAATAATTATAATAAGAAATATGAAATAATTGTGATAAATTCAAATTAGCACGTAATAATGATCATCAATATATGAAGTACAACCCTAAACTAAAATCAACATTAGTAAAAACTTTCACCCTCAACTAATGCACGGAGAACTTCAGTTATGATATTTCCTATCTTCAACCCTATCAATCGATTTCCCTCTAATATTTGCTATATGTGAGTACATTTTACTCTAGTGGCTACTATGCTCGCTTTCGGTTCTAGCAAAGTTCCCAAGGACTTTAAATATGGAGGAATTTAATTATTCTTAGCGTACTCGTACTCGCGCTTAGGTTAACTTTCAAATATTTTTTGCCAACACTGATAATTTGTAATCCATTAAAATATACTACAGTGCCGAACAATAGAATAGCAGAATAACACAACATATTGTAGCGAAGCAAAATAAAACTGAATATTTTACTGAATTTGACCTTGGGCTTTGTCTTTTAACCTCACCTCCTTAAGCATCTTCCAGGTGATATTTCTTACTGTTAATAATGATCATGTAAGCATAATTTTACTGCAGTATTGTTGCTGCAATTACAATCTTCGTTAGTTAATTTTTTTTGGGGGGGGGGGGGGAATGAGACGAGTTACTCGTAAAATTCTGCTAACATCTGATTTTACCAATTTAACAAACATTATTCTATAGAACAGCGTTTTCTCTTTAGTTTAAGGCTTTTGAACAAAATTAGGCATATTTCTTATAAATTAATTGAAATCCCAAGTTACATATAGGGTGTAAGGAAGTATTTATTACTAAGAGGGAGTAATTCTTTATTTTATTGCTTTATATAGGCCTAAATCAAGTGTATCACGTAAATGAAAAATATCACTCCTGGTGATAAATCAATCATGTAATTATTTCTACTATTTATATGAGATTGCATTTTACAAAGAAATATTTTTTTATAAAAATTAATATTTATAAAGGAGTAAGTATTTGTTTAGAATAAAATTAAACTTATTGCTATTAAAATTAGTTGAGAAATATATTTCATTAGTAAATTAATAATTTCAAAAGATTTAGGTTCTTAATTGTTTCAATATTGTCATTTGTATTAGGCATAAAGTCTTCATCTTATGCTCAAAGATTTGGCAGTTATTCCAATACTCGTATTGTTGAATAATGAGATTCGTTGAAAAACAGATTCTCTAGGTTCTAAAAACACCTAGTTTGTAGAAAGTGAAATAACAAATTATAATATTGATTTAGAAAGCAATTGTTTTTACTTCTCTTGCTTTATTTTAAGTACCATGTTTTTTTTTCACTACCACTGTTACAATGACGTTTAGTTTACGTTATCCTATGTTGATTTTCGATTGTTAAAACTAATAGCTTTAAAATAATTTAACAACTGAATATTGTTTAATGGATGTATAGTGCAATATCTCGAATAAAAAGCATAATAAAACACTATAAGAAGAGCATTGTAGGAGGCTTTGAACAATAACATTGGTCCGAGACTCGTTGTATTGATAAACCGGGTTACGTAATAGAGACACAGTAGTAGCAATTGTTGTAAAATAACATTTATAAAATTAATGAATAAAGGTTACATCTACTTTGTGGGTGATTAAAAATGTAGATAACATTTAGTTCCCGTTGTAAAATAAACAATACATAGAAGAAACTAAATGAAACGAAAACACAAAGTTTAATGTTTCTAAAAGCTTATTTCACCCTTTCCCGCACACAAGTATACTTAATTAAAAAATAACAGACGGTTGCTTATTGTTACAATATACTTACTAATTTAACCAGATAACATAATTACTTGGTTAGAAATACAATTTATTGTCAGCTTGCTTAAAGTGTGAAGCCGATGTAGATAAGAAACAACATCTGTAGGGGAATTAAAATTAAAGCGTTTTATCAATGAAGGTCGCTGAAGTGCTTAAAGTTAAAGCTCATAGTTTCCATGAAAACATGTATCAGAGCTCCTTATTTCTCATTTTTCATGGGGGTTCATGTCTCAAGAATTGGGTAGTCGACATTGGGCAGGAAGCAGAAACATACAGGCCTACACAAACAGTTCTCCAAATAATGTTTTAATTTTATTTCGACTATAGAAAAAAATATTTAAATTAGGGAGAGTTGGGAGAAAAGTTTGTTTCGAAACCAAAACTGAATCCAGCTAGTACTGGGCAGGCTGAAATCTCTTTTGATCCCCATATTAACAGAAGAATCTGCGAAGTTTTGATTATTAGGTTCAACAGAAAATTATATAGTTAGTGGAGATTTTGGATCGAACATTTTACCCAGAGGAATTGGAGATTGTACGGGAGGGACTAACAAACATGGGCCAAGGGAGATTCTATTTGTT
>JBAIZL010000001.1:287665924-287730924 GCA_036971475.1 Prosapia bicincta
ACTTCTTTTCACTTATCTTCAACCACAAAACTTTCCAAGAAAAAGAAATATCTTCTATTTACAATAAAACTAAAGAAATATTTTCACAACGGGCGGTGCCCAAAGTAACCTTAATAATTAATGTGTTCTCGGAGAAAACATTTATTTCCCACGTTTACAAATGGTTTCAAAATGGCGCTATTAATAAAAGAAAAGGACGTGATAAACAAAGAAAGAACAGAGACAAATGAAGCGCCGTGTGCTTTATTAAATAAGTTGAAAAGAGAGGAAAAATATGATTTGAGGCTGACAATTTGTTCTGTCTAAGAATCAGAGCACGGTTTTATTATTTAGTCAAGCTATTCTAAATAAATTTAGGAAGTAAATGTAGCTCAGATTTAGAGTTTCGTAGCAAAGTAATAATTTTCAATAAATTCTCTTTCATTAGTTTTACGAAACGGAAAATGTAAGTAGGCATTATTCAGGCAAATATAAAAGTAAAAGGGAAAAGATGACAACTACATTTCATTCTGGGGTGTGTTTAAAATATGTGTAAGTGACGAATGGAAAACAATTACAATGTTAAACAAAATAAGAAAGTAAAAAGGTAAAGATGAAAACTGAATAACACGCCTGCAAGGGCGTGTCTAGACCACACATTGATGATAAACTCCTACTACTATATTTCTAATAAGTAAACCTATACAAAATCTTCTCACTGATATACAGGAGATATAATCCTAATTCGATAATTTAATAGACTGAAGAATTTAAAATGGGTAAACTTCAAAAGATTTTTTTTAATTTGGCAGATTTGATTAGCATATTCATTTTTAACCGAGTTCAAAAAACAGAGGAGGCTCTGTATTCGATCCGTAGGTTTTATTCTGTTTGTTCCACCATAACTTTGGAAGCATTAAGCCGACCAAAGTCATTTTGCTTGCAAATGAAAGAGTAAGCCTTCCCGGTGGTCCGGTTATAATTAAATTCCAATCCATCTGACTTTGAGACAATAATAAGCCACTTTACATTTTAGAAAAATTTGGTGCGAAAATTTGGTTAATTTGTTTAATAATGATTATGAATTATAAGATAATATATCTGCAAAATAAACAATCCCATTATTTATTTGATGTATTATTTTACAACATATAAAAATAACACAGCAAAAATAAGGGTAAACGGGATAGGTTTCTTTTTATTTCTTGCTTGACAAAGCTGCTTAGAACAAGCATCATCGGATACTAATGAATGACTTTCCTCATTAAAAATCCCCCTCCTTGATGGCCTACTCATATTGATATACAATTTGATATGACTTGAATCAGATAAGGCAAAATAAATTCACTAAAAATCTATCTTTAGTTAATTTACTATATTCAAGATGTTCAATAATATTAAGGTAAAAACTTCATTACTTCACTCAATATCAAGAGATAAATTCAATAAATATAACTTTACTATCATGTTTCACTTCATTTTTTTATTAAAATTTTATGAGTACAAAATATTTTTCCTAATAATTACTAGAGACATTATAGAATATTTATCTGAGATATTGCATTACGTGATTATTAACACGTTTTTAAACTGAAATGAAAAAGAATAATTATTAAGAAAATAAGTTAAGAAATAATATGTCGGAATTTAGGAAAATTTGTTAAGGGAATTTGAAACATAAATTACTCAATGTATTTGTGTGACAAACTAATATTTTATCGTATTCTTCAAGGGCGTGCCAATTATTGGAACAACGATCAAGCAATATGATTAGCGGAATATATGTGTGAATAAATATTGGCAACTTTGCCAACATAATCAAGAGCATGAAACGAAATTCGATTATAATGTAAATAGAAATTAAGGATCATACCTCTAAATATAAAGAAATACATTAAAAAAACAGAACTGTCTTCAAAAAAAGAACCCAAATATAATTTTTACTTTCTACAAAGTAAAAAATAATTTTATGATAACAACAGCATAATTTATCATAAGCTGATTACCCACAAAATTTTCAAGTTGGTGCCGCAATCATGCCTGCTATTTGCTAATTAAATCTGGGCCAAAATATTCCGAAGAGATCTACTTTTTGATTACTATATTTCCCATTTATAATTATAGCGAATGAAACAAGCATTTCATGTATTCGATATTATAATAATTCGCGGGACGATAATTTATCTTTGTTTCCGGTAAAGATCATACAATATGTGATTGCATATTTTTCGTTCACATACACAGATTGAGGACAATCCAACCAATGATTTACGCGGAATGTGATTACTGTAGATGCTTATAGAAATAAGAGATCCTATCTTCTTAACGCTTTTGTATCATAAATTTAATAAATTTCTTAATCTGTATCTATAAAATAATTGTATGAAATAAATGATTGAATAACCTGTGTATATCTCATATTTTGTTAATTTATATGCCAAGGAGCTCAAACATCATGAAAAATCCCTTTATTTGTAAATATGAGTCCAAGTATGAAATTTGGTGCCGACTTCAAAATTTTGTGGGTAATAAGGTTATGATAAATTATGTTTTCGTTATCAGAAAATAATTTTTACGTTTTAGTAACTAAATTGTAATTCTGATTCTTGTTTTGAAGTTCATTCTGTTAAAAAAAATTTACACATATATATATGTATGTGTGTATATATATATATATATAAATATCGCAATATGTTTTCTTGTGTATTAATAAAGAACAAAAGTCAAAATACAAATACAAGAATTATATTTGAATTTACAATTGAATTGTAAATTCAAATATAATTCTTGTATTTGTATTTTGACTTTTGTTCTTATATATATATATATATATATATATATATATATATATATATATATATATATATGTATATACATATATATATATATATATATATATATATATACACACATATATAATTAATAAATTAAAAATATTTCAAAAACAAGGATACTTTTAATGAATATATTTATTCAAACCTTTTCGCCGATGAAATAGTACCAGCATCATCAATAATTTGGTGCCTTGATCTTTGATGTCTCTATTTATAAAGTCATTGATGTTATAGAAAAATTCACATAAGGTGCAATACTTATAAACATATGGTCGTTTGTAGCACATATGATTTAATTATGTAAAAATATTAGATTAAATTATTTACCTGAAGATGCTGGTACTACTTTATCGGCGAAAAGCTTTGAATAAATATATTCTTTAAAAGTATTCTTGTTTTTGAAATATTTTCAATTTATTAACTATATTACAAGAAAACATATCACCATATTTAATATATATATATATATATATATATATATATATATATATATATATATATATATATATATTATATTATTATTTTTAAGAACACATTTTATTAAGAAAGAGACCGAAGTTTTTATTATAGATGTCCTATAGTTTTATTGATATTTTTTGAGTTTTTTGTGTTAGCTGTTTATTTTAATTACACCAATAACTTTAGCACTGTAAGCGGCATAAAAATATCTTTGATGGTTTTCATATACGTAATATATATACATACATCCACACATATATATACAGTGTATACATATATATATATATATATATATATATATATATATATATATATAATGGAAGTCGTAGATTGCAGACAGTTTAGACTACATTCAAAGAATATAATTTGTAGAATAAAACCATGCATGTTTTAAAAGAACTAACACAGCCTTATTACAGTATTTACCATTTCAATTTTAACCAGACCAAATTTTTATCACGTGATTTGGTCATTTATTACAGAAAAGTCTTCAGAAATATTAGTTATGTAGAGAGTGGTTGAAATATTTGAGTAGAAATCGCTGTTGATGAAGAAAAATGTGATTTGACATTTTTGATATTGACACAGCAGAAAAGCTCTTCAGAATTGAACAATCAATTTTCATAACTTTTCAGTGATAGTTAGTGAAAATCGTGTGTACTCGTTATTTAAGCTTCTTTCCTATTTGGTATTAAATGTTTACTTCCTAAAGACCATCAGTAAATTTACTATTCAACGATGTCTTGAAACGTTCTTTATTTTGAAACAAATTTGGTTGAATCCTTTTAAAATTTTGAATTGAAATATAGTGAAAAATTATACATTAGGCGTATTGAACTTAGATCCACAGGGCACACTTTACAATTTAAATGTAAAATAAATAAAATGTGATGATCGATTGTAAGTCCATATCTAAACAAGCAAAAGCTGTGCGGCACAAAATAGTGGTGGGTAGGCCTAACTGCTATTACTTTCTTTTTGTTTAAAGTGGCTTGAAGCAAGTTAACGTTCAAGATCATTAAAGCTTACACAACCGCAACAAAACCAAACAAAAATAATCAAAAACATTCAGTGTAAACTTTGAGAGAAAGTGACACAAGGAATAGCCAAAGAAACTAGCTAAGAAGATGGGCTCAACAAACTGTTGTGAAAAAGGTAAAGAGAGAAAGAAGAAA
The DNA here is from genome assembly GCA_036971475.1 of Prosapia bicincta. Classification (NCBI taxonomy): domain Eukaryota; kingdom Metazoa; phylum Arthropoda; class Insecta; order Hemiptera; family Cercopidae; genus Prosapia; species Prosapia bicincta. Next base: position 287,670,372 of record JBAIZL010000001.1, read on the forward strand.
TTTAGGAAGTGAAACATTCAAAAGAATTGATATAAGAACCACAGAATATATAAACAGAAAAAGTGACTAGGTGTAGACTTTAAATATGGATGAAAGAGGGTTAAATAAATTAGAAGAAGTCAAGATCAAGTTGATTATATGTTGTATGCAGACATTCACTTTTACGAAATTCTAAATAGTTAAAATTTATGGTTTTTGTTTAAACTTTTTAAAATGATTATGCTTGTAAAACAAGCACACACACACACACACACACACACACACACACACACACACACACACACACACACTCACACACAAACCATTAACAGAGCCTTATCTGCAACCTTTGTCTGGCAAAAGACTTTATCAATTGATTTATTCCGGCTTAGCGCCCACACCATCTGTCTCCTACTCAAGTGATTTACAAGTGTTGTCAATGCCAGGGAGTTTCATCATGGCGGATGCAAATTTAAGAGCTTTCGTTAAGGGGGTTAGTTTTTCCCGCCGTGAATTATTGCTTCGGATGTAGAGGCGCCTGCAAAACATTTGCATAATTTTACAAAGTTGTTTGTTTCGTGAAGAAATAGATACGTCATCGATAGAGTAGGCGGGGGACTTGTTCGTTGCATCGCTATGGACATGTCTGGGTTGCCTAAACAACTTTGCCTTTGTGTCGTCAGAATCAGTCATATGATTTCGTACACTCTTGAAGTAACCATGCATTTATGGAATATTAAAGATGGCCAATTTTGGCCTGTGTTTACAAGTGACACAAAACTGTACTAATCCTAAATGTGTGCAAGAAACTTCAATACTAAGTGAAATAAAAGCAGTTAAAAGAAAAGTATTATAAATATTATTGAAATTATCGTAAACCGCTGACGAAAGAGTGTTTTAAAAACATTCCCATAACACAATGAGTGGTTCTAATAATTATTTTCGACCTAAATATTATTAATTATTTAAGTGGGATTTTTTATAATTACCTCATTTATATAACTAGGCCTATTCATTTGTTTAAATCAATGAAATGTTTTTTTTTTATTTCCATCCAGTCTTAAACCCTACTTTATACCTTTTAATTCAATATTTATTTGTATTATTCATCTTTGAATTAGTTGTTTGTTTTAAGGCAAGCAATGGGTGATGAGTTTGAAACTAAGTAGGGTTAAGGCAACGACATATAACCCACTCTTCAAGGGTTTAATTATAGCGAGTTGAAAAAATATCGTCTTGTTGAACACCTTTGCTACGAAATGGTTGCACGCCGCAGCCATTATGAGCGTCTGACCTCAGAACATAACATATATCTGCGTTTGGCTATACTTCATAACCTATCTCTGCATTTTGCTATTCGTCATAACATATATCTGCGTTTGGCTATACTTCATAACCTATCTCTGTATTTTGCTAATACGTCATAACATATTTCGGCGTTTTGCTATACGATATAACATATCTTTATGATTGGCTATACTTCATAACCTATCTCTGGGTTTTGCTATACGTTATAACCTATCTTTACGATTGGCTATACATCTAACATATCTCAGAGTTTGGCTATACGTCAAAACATATTTCTGCGTATTCCTATACGACATAACATATCTTTACGATTAGCTATACTTCATAACCTATCTCTGGGTTTTGCTATACGTCATAACATATCTTTACGATTGGTTATACTTCATAACCTATCTCTGGGTTTTGCTATACGTCATAACATATCTTTACGATTGGCTATACGTCTAACATATCTCAGAGTTTGGCTATACGTCATAACATATTTCACACAATTCAATAATTTTCAGTTTTTAATTTTATTTATTTCTTTTGAGCCTTTTGAGTTTCTATTACTATTGATTTTGTCCAATAGTTAGTTTGTATTAGTTTTTTCCTAGTTTATATATATATATATATATATATATATATATCACGTAATTGTTACCAATATAATTTCAAATGAATAAAAAAAATAATTATTTAGTTAATTATGCCACAATAATAATAATAAAAATAACAATTATTATTCACAATTACCTTAATGAGGTAATTAATGTAATTTATCTTTACTAACATAAGTTAAATTATGTAAACGTTATATTTAGTTCCAACAATATTGTACATATTCAGTGAGTAATTTACAATGTACAAACTCCTCACGTTAATTTAAACGCGATCAATATTCAAATCACCTCATTAAAGTTTGCATGGGCTAGGGTAACTACGACTAATGCAGATTTTCAGGCCGCTGTGATTGCAGATATTCGTGGGGCATAGTAGTAGCTTAGAAGTTAGATTAGAAGATAAGGCCATAAGGACAGAAAAAAAAACACCGGGGAGTTGGCTTGCTTCTCCTTGTAGAGCGTCTCAGATTGTAACATGTAACAGCAAGACATGAACGTCCAAAAAGGAAAATCTAAGCGCTGTCGTGGAATAACTATATACAGGAGGTGATATCATGGGAAGTAATTTTGTGATAGTTGAATGACGTAAGAAGGCTGCATAGAAGAGACTATCACCGGCGCACAAGAAGATCCCTAGCCCAAGCAGGTCAAAACGATAAGGTCATTTCTAAAAACATTTCTAAAATAAAACGTCAGATTTACAGAAACTTACAATACAGAATCAGGATCATATAAAATTTATATTGTGCACCCTTTCTTATAAAAAAAAGTACTTTTACCCATCTGTAATTACTTACATTACTTATTAAAATATAACTATTATAAAAACTACCGTACGGGTAGGCTATGTTTGTAAGTCAGGAATACATCGAAAGCGCATGCGCAAAACTGTAAACTGAGCGTAACACATTTCTACACCAGGGCTCTTTTCGTGAACCGGTGACAGCTCAGCATTATGCGTAGAAATTAGCAGTAAAATTATGAAACTTTTAACAAATAAGGTTTTTTTTTTAAATTTTCTTGGTTTAAATATACTATTACCTTGGTTTTATTTATTACTATTACTTGTGAGCATAGAGCTTTAGACTTGTAAATATTTAGATTGTACATAGCTATTAAGAAGTCTTAAAAATTGTTATTTGCTTTCAGGTAAGTCCCTTAACACGCAAAGTTCTAGGATAGAATTAGTGGTGAGTAACGTCGTAGATTAAAAGCAATTCTAAAATATTACAAAGGTTTTATAGTAGTAATTTAAAATTAAATTTGTTTTATTGTAGGCTATATTTTCTAATTACTTCTAATAGCTTACACTCTCCTTATATAAGTATTAACGCTTTGGCACTGAGCGAACCTTCCCATAGCTAAAAATTAATTTTTCAAAGACGTTTATGAATTTTCTTTTGTCATCATCTGGTTGTTGTCAAAACCTACATTGTCCGACCATAAATTGTTGCCATGGTTACCATACAATATCATAAATAATGCCCTAGAAATAAAAATGAACGAAAAGAATAAAATAAACAAACTGAATTTATGGTATCGAACCTTGCTTCTCAAATGGACAATGTGAAATAAAAACGAAAAGAAACCGCAACACAATGCAACCGACGAAAAACAAAAAGCGTATAAATAGTACAAACAAAAATAATAGTCCGACACCATATATAGAAAGCAAAATGAAAAATTGGAATTTAATTAGCTTTCTATTTTGCCCTAATTATTGCTATTCTGACATATGCATATACATATTTTTATTAATTGTAATTATAAAATAAAAATAAGATAGAACAAAACTTTTCTTTGTTGACTTGAATTTTAAAAAAGTTTATATTACTTGTTTATTATTATTGTTGAGGGAAGTACATTAGGCTCTAGTTGTAATCTTCTTCCTACCAGGATCATAGAAGCAGTACACTCTCTGGGATACAAGGGTATTGTAATATACACGATATAATTAATCTTATGATAAGATTAAGGAAGGGTAGGTGGAATCAGTAAGACTAATGAATGGAAATAATGATCTCCTACTACTGGTAACTGGAGGAAGGTTCGGGTGGCTTAATCACTTATCTGCCATCAAGAAGAATAAGAAAAGGGGCCTACACGTTACCCGGTCTCATGGCCTGTGTAGGTAGATGTACATTTTGAGGGAACCATAGCTGTAGTATTCAGTATACAACATCCCTAGATTACCTTGTTGGGGCTCTCAAGAAATTTACACATGCCAACAGATGCTGTTAAGGAAAGACGTCCCATTTTACTCTTGAAAAGATAAAACCAAATAGAATTTCAGGTTTTACTTATTAATTACCTGTCAACGTCCAGGTCTGTTTATTTTCGTATACATCAATCCATCAGGCAATCAGCGTCCATGGTGTTGTAATGTAACAAATATCACGTGACCACGTAGAATTGGCAGACGGCGCAGATAGCACTGGAAAGGCTTCGTTGTCAGACCAAAGATGCCTAGGTATTGCCATCATACCGGCAGCAGTAGGCGAATAATTCTGCCAGCCAAGGGTTGAACTGTTGTGCAAACAATGACTGACTTTTCCTCTCCAACAGGGATTGACTCAGTGCACGTTTCGCTATGACGTCACTCGATCACCTCTTCAGCCTTATGCATAGCCAAACATACCAGCCACGATCCCGTATTACTATCCATATCCAATATTCTCAGATTCTGCAATATATCGAGGATCACCAAATGCTTTCTCTTCTGTGAAAATTTCAATGTCACTTTGTAAGTATAATGATACAGCGTAATGCCCTTCTATTATTATGGGGATATTCAAATCTCTTAGTTTTTGCTATAATTACGTCACAGCTAGTTAACTCCTTCTTGTCGGACAAAAAAAAGAGGACATATAGGTTAACTATTTGCTGCTACTCAATATTCTTTTCAGGTTATTTATCTGTTTTTTATTGGTATATTTAAAAAATTCTATTTTTACTAAAATACTAGTTTTTTCACATAAATTATCGACTGTTGAGTTTTAATGTTGTAACCAGACAATTTACTTATTTTTAAAAAGTTGTAAATATAATGTAGCGGACAAGGTGCCAGCCTTAACCTTTGACACAGGGCTTGAGAAATCAAGGCCTTTCACATTTGAGCGGACACAACAATACGCCGCACCGTTTCGTAAATGCTATGATTTTCTAGAAGTGTGCAGGTAGAAATGACTAGAAACGGCAAGTCGATATAAAAAGATTTTTTTTTAAAACGAAAACAGTGTTTGCAATATAGCGAAGAGAGTAAATCTTTAATGACGGTACGTGCTAAGTGTAAATGGACTATTTTCGAACTCTGTATTTATTATTAGAGGTAATTATAATAATGTTTTGGACACTTTTATAAATTTTAAATGTATAAATAATATTACATATAAACCATGCTAATTATGAAATAGTTATTTAGTTTGAATTCCTTTATAATTTACTAATCACCCTTAGGAACGAAACGTTAATTAACATTTCAATTTAAATAACTTTTGACGCTCTGTAATAATCTTTGGTAAAATATCAAATTATGATTTCAATGAATTTATTTATTAAAAGAAGTGGAATCAGCCTCCAAAATTAAAATTATCGGAATTAAATTCAAACTTTAGCACCAAATGCTAATGATAGCTTTTTAATGAAGTGTCTTTTTTAAAGCACATTTTCATATAACTTACTGCAATTTAGATAGCATTTGATTTCACGGCTGTAATTCTTTTAATTTTTCATTGGCAAATTCATAAACACCGTGAATACTTATTATTACTTATAACATTCTATAATAAGGGCTGTATTTATAATAAGTGTTATATTGAAATACATATTTAAACGCTTCAAATAATTATAACAAAACTCTGTGAAATAATAAACTAAAGCGGGACGGATGTTTGTGATTATAATTGGCTTCATTAGGAGCAAGATGCATGCTAAAAGCTTGCGCGAGTCGTGCATTTAGCTAAAAGTAATTCCTGCACAAACTCCGCGTCACATTAGCGCTGCAGTAATATGTGCAGCCTACACCACAACGCCTTGCTTTTTTAATAAGTTTTTACTGCAGGCGCAGCAGTAGAACAATATCGCGGTAAATTGTTGACTAGTTCATTATTTAAATTGTCGTGATGCATCCAAAGTTAAGTAGAAAAGTAAAATGTAGAAAAACTGTCCGTATCTTATTTAATTTTTTTTAATCTGAAAAAATAATCTATTTGATTGTTGCATACTATGTATTTGATTTATCTATTAAAGAAATTATTTTTCATTATAAAAAATTAAATTAGTATTAAAAGTATGATTTTTAATTTAACATCCAAATGCCGAAAATTTGCAAAAAATGGCTTTGACAGTAACCTGAATATCTCTCTCGATTGTACTGATCAGCGCGCCACCAAATGGCCCAACAGCCAAGGATGGGCATTGGCTAGTATGTAAGTAAGTTTAAGCAGAATACATTTAGTTGTTAAGGCAACGTTAGTCTTGCAATATGTAATTTTTTTAATATTTTTCCACTTTAGTTTACAGAGATTTACAGGTCATTAAAACCCTACTAAGACTAGATAAATTATTTCAAGCGAAACAGGCGTGCACAAATAACAATATACCTAGACAGTGGAAGGCAACTAATTTTTGTAAAATACTTACATTGTTATAATGAAGACTGTATACATTGATGAGCTACACATGTAAGCTGGCGCGCGATCTCGAAGGGCGAGTATAGGTGGGGGGAAGGGTAGAGGAAGCAAAAGACCGATCTACAAACATTATAATATGAGGTATAGTATTTATATTACAATAATGTAGATTTGGCAATGTTGAAAGGCCGCTATAAATTTTATTTTATTTGATTCGTCATCTTGACCAGATCATTTACATAAAGTTTTGAACAAATTTACTTTTATCAGTTTTCTAAACGACCGCAACGCCTGCAATTCTTAGCGATAGCCTTTGATGCAACACGCACTACAAAAACCAATGTTTTTGAGTTGAGCTAGCTTTTTGTTTATTAATGATTGACCGCGTCCCAGCTTATGAGTGAACAGCAATACACTTTCTAACTGCTTAGACATCATCATCATTGGAAGTACAAGGATGTCGTATTATCGTTTACCGAACATTTTCTTTAAAGTTACAAAAATAATTTCCTGTATCATGTATCATATTACACTTTGCAATACCCAGTACTTAACAGTACCCATGTTATGCTGTAAAACATACGTTCAGTCTCACAACGCCAACTCTTGTACCTAACATGTACAACTCTTAGCATGTATCTTGTAATAACTCCTATTATTATTTCTAGAAATATTTTTTTTTTTAACACAAAGTTACTACTAAGTCCCATAATATTATTTCAAATACTCTCTCCTACAATACTATCTGAAGTTATATTAACCTTCATAGTACTAACTTACTTAGTACTATTTCATTATACTTCTTTAATACTAATTATATTATTACTATCTCCCATTGTCTAACCTATTATAATATTACAAGTAATATTCTCTCTTACAATACTAATTCAGTTACTAAAACTTCACGAGTTTTCCTCATTGTAATATTTCAAATTCTACTGTCTTATGTAACACTAAGTGAAGTGATACTATCTTTCATAATCATATATTATGGTATAATGAAAATATTGGAAAGAACCCCAATACCACAAATATAACAAATAAAACAAGTTATTTAAGATTAAACTCTTATGTACATTTCGATGACCATGTCATCATCAGAGGGTCTTATTACAAAATTACAACCTAGCAAACAAGAAGTTACAAACTAGAGTGATTCTATTGGGTTCCTTCCAATATTTTCATTGTAATATATTGTACCACTGTGCTCTTCATATTCTGTACATATTATGGTATTAAAGTAATACGTTTCCCTAAAATACTAATTTCTAAGACTTCTCGAGGTTTTCCCGTTGTAATATTTCAAATACAATTCTCATATAATTCTAACTGAAATGATACTATCCCCCATAATCTAACACACATTATACTTGTACAAGCAATAAGCTATTTTTTTCCTAAATTACTAATTCAAATTCTAAAATCTTTCAAAGTATTCATAGAATATTGTTTTAAATAATTCTTTCTCCTAATACTAATATAAGTTGACTAAATACAAATTTCTATAGTACTAACTCAGATGGCAGTGTTATAAATACGGTTGTGTGACTACTTCCTGATGGCCAAAATATTCACTTTTAATAATATTTTGTTTTTACATAATACTCTGTCTTATAATACTAATAAAGATATTACGAATAGATAATACAACATTAGAAGTCTTTGTAGGACAAAAAGTGCTTAAAATCGTAAGTGTGGAGAGTATGTAAATTCTGATAATTCCAGCCGCTGTAGGTAAAATCAAGGTCAGGTCAGAGTGACCAACTTACCCCTAGCAAACAATGCACCTGAAGAGGGTATATCTAAATAATATAAAATGAACCATCTTAGTATTAACTCCCAAAAATTATGTGTGCAAACAGTCAGTATTATGACGTTAAGTAAATGTAATGTATCCTATATTTTTATAATTCAATTGTCACATAGAAGTTTTTATTACTACCATTTAATATCATATGCATGGTTTTATTAGATTTTTCTTCTGACCAGTCCTTTCACTCTCCGTTACTACTTCGTTTAACTTTTCTACGTCACCTTGATAAATCTCTGTCAATGTTACACAACATAAATAGTAGAGTGTCAAACACAACACTTGTGTTTTTTAGCAGTAAAGTGTTCGATGTAGTATTCACCTAAAATTATTCAAATAATTTTAAAACCTTACAAGAACACTAGTCAGCAGACATCACTAATTCTGAGACCACGCCGGTAGTGTATGTTCCTTACACGTGACGGCTGAAGCAACACTCGGCGGCAATAACGCCGTGTTTCCTGCTCATTTTGTAACTTAATTAAGCAACACGTGGCCAATATCGTTGCTAAATAAATATACCCGCTTAATTTTCCCCGCGAGTATAATATCATCTGCATAGCGATACTGTGGCCCGCTTACTGCTTCCAGTTCCGTTAAAAAGAGAACAATTGTATACGTAATTGTCCCTACCACAGCAGGTCTTTACATAGCCATAGGTTAATAGCCATAGCATAGTCAATGCCTTATTTTATAAAATTCAACGGAATTAAACATTCATAACTTTGATTTTCGTTTTAAATTTTTTTTCGGGTCCGAATAATATAAAAACCAATGTAAATGAAATCCTGGCTTTTAACAACCCATTATTATTATTTTGAAGTGAAGTAAGAATCAATGAAAAGACTATGTACTTTGAGGATTCTCTGTCTCATTGTTCAAGGGTTCAGCGGGTTCTAATAAAACAACTTTCTTTATTTATTAGAAACTTTCTAAATATTACACAGATAGAGTGCAATATTAAATTCTTATGCAAACATTTCCTTTACTGACAATAACAGAATGTCAACCGACTTACAAATTATGACGAAATACTACTGTGTTTCGTGTTACATGGTAAAATATAGGCCGATAGGTAACCATTAAACATTCCTAGAGTTTTACGTAGCCTTAGACGTTTCATCCTTTTCCTGCCAGAGACATATTTACATATGCTGATAGCTTACAGTTATAAATAAACGGGCTTTTCTTAGCTTTATTTTCTTTGAAATCTATTGTTTTTGATACCTATTTGTTTTTCAAATCCTTAAACGGGCAAGTGTTTTTATGCAGAACTTTATTTTTGTACAGTACTAAGATTATAATAAAGTAGACGACGCTCATCCAAGAGGAATAAGGGTGACTATGAATACTAATTATATTGCAATAACATTTAAAATAGAGACAATGCATTTAGGCCAGCCCAGAGAAGGGGGCAACGACTGGGGGACTAATTCCTAGGGGCCCTGCCAGGTTGGTGTTTTTTACCAATTACTCTTGTGGCGAGATCCATAAAACAAATAAAAACATTATACAAATAAAGTGTAAAATGTAAAATGTACAATTGTTCAAGTTTTTAATGGCAAATAAATACTCCCTAAACGAAATATTCTTTTCACACGAAATGCAATATCTTAGTTGCTGTAAACGAACGGCAGTATTTCAACAAAACTAAACATACATAAATTAGATCCAGAGGGCTAATTGGCTTTTAGATTTATTTATTTGGCTAATATATTTTATTTATATTATCATGCAAAATAGTGGGTTATATAGGCCTATGTTGGAAGTAATGGAGGGGTCGTATTGAACTGTTATTTGCTTAGGGGTCCATACTCATGTTTAATCAGAGGCCAGAAATTTCTACGATGGGGGGTCTGACTGCATTGTTGTTACGGTAACTCTATTCCAAATACACTGACGAAGGAAAGCTCGGTTGTGAGCAGTATTTAATGCAATCACGCTGACAACCGAGACACTGCATTTTTGTAAACTGTAATCCAACTTCACTCACACTGACAATGGGGAACTTATGTGGTTGTGAACAGTCTGTATTACAATCATATTAACAATGAAGACAGTGGAAGATAGTGAACAGTAACTCTACTGCAATCATACTGGCAATGGGGACAGCGCATTGTTGTGAACAGAAGCTTTACAATCATACTGGCAATGGGGAAAGAGCATTGTTGTGGACAGAAACCTTACAATCACACTGGAAATGGGCAAGCGTATTGTGGTGAACAGAAACTTTACAATCACACTGGCAATGGGGAAAGAGCATTGTTGTAGACAGAAACCTTACAATCACACGGGCAATGGGGACAGCGCATTGTTGTGGACAGAAACTTTACAATCACACTGACAATGGGGAACTTATGTGGTTGTGAACAGTCTGTATTACAATCATATTAACAATGAAGACAGTGGAAGATAGTGAACAGTAACTCTACTGCAATCATACTGGCAATGGGGACAGCGTATTGTTGAGAACAGAAACTTTACAATCACACTGGCAATGGGGAAAGAGCATTGTTGTGAACAGAAAATTTACAATTACACTGGCAATGGGGACAGCGCATTGTTGTGAACAGAAACTTTATAATCACACTGGGAATGGGGAAAGAGCATTGTTGTGGACAGAAACCTTACAATCACACTGGAAATGGGCAAGCGTATTGTGGTGAACAGAAACTTTACAATCACACTGGCAATGGGGACAGCGCATTGTTGTGGACAGAAACTTTATAATCTCACTGACAATGGGGAGAACGCATTGTTGAGAACAAAAACCTTACAATCACACTGGCAATGGGGATAGCGCATTGTTGTGAATAGAAACCTTAAAAACACACTGACAATGGGGATTGCGCATTGTTGCGAACAGAAACTCTACAATCACACTAACAATGGGAACAGTGCATTGTGAACGGAAACTCCATTGAAATCATACGGTAAAGGCGAACAGTGTAAGTCGTGAACAGCTAGTATGTTACAATAACGCTGAGAATGGGGAGAGATCATTGTTATGATCAGAAACTTTATTGCAGGGGAGACAATGCATGTTAGTAAACAAACAATAAATTAGTAAAACAAATAAAAGACATACACAAAATTCACAAAATAATCATTTATTGACTCATACGCGTTTCAATGACAAAGTCATCATCATCACCAGTGAATATTGCTACAACAAATGATGACTTTGTCATCGAAACGCGTATGAGTGAATAAATGATTTGTTAGTGAGTTTTGTGTATGTCTTTTCTTTGATTTAATAAAACCTCATAAGTTAAGCTCAAATAGTAGTTGAATAAATTAGTACTTAGATTGTTACTAATGAAAGGTACAAATGATAATATGTATAAAACTCGCAGAATTAAAACGTAAATTCTTTGTATATATCAAAGAAGATTTTTAGTGTATTACTTTAAAAAAAAAAAAAAAAAAAAAAAAAAAATTGAAATCGGGTCGGAAAACTGGAACATACAGAAGACGCCATAAACTAGAGATGGGATCATTTTAATGCTGCATGGATGACGATCTTGCAGGGACCAGTATATAGGCTTAGAGTTAAACCTAATAAAGAATCTCTTCAAGGTTGAACGAATCACTGGTGAAAGAAATAGCAAAATGATTTCTTCACATTAACTTGACATGTGCCTTAGGAAAAGAGCTCTCCTCCATTTTATATTTAATCTCATTTATCTATTTTTTTGGTGTCATATTTTTATCGTTTCTAAAAAAAAATCGAAAATACAATTCCTTTTATTATGAAATGAATTTGTGTATACATGATCGTAAGAAAAATAATTGAATATTTTTATAGATTATTAGAGAAATTTCAAAACCAAATTGTAAGTTGAAATCTGATTTCTGATTGAATTTGGTTTCTATTGATAGTCAAATCCTGATTTTGACAGAATGTCAGTGACAAAGACCGATTATGACAGAGAGCTTGTCTCGCGAAAGATTGTGTTTCCTGTTTACATTGTGTTCATTCTATCGTAATATTATCACTAAGGTACTGCCATTACAAGCATTTCTCTTATTTCTATTATCCTGTTTAGAAGATCTGTTTGTCGTTCTCTTTTAATGTCTAAATTTTCCAAGTAGATCTTCATTCCATATTGCCAACTAGTTTTATACTTACTATTAATAAGACCTCTTTGCGCTTGCAGTCTAACACAGTTGTATACTTAAGGTTTTCTTATGTTTAAATAACACCATTATAAATGTCTCCAATCGCAATTCTTCACCTCGTCAGTATATTTATCTATTAGCAGAACACCTCATCCCATGTACGCAAAGACTTTTATTAAGATCTTCATTCTTACATCAAAAAAGTTAAATGTATAATAACTTAATTTATTTTATTATTAATTCTGATTTTCCTCCTCATTGAACCTTTTAATCAAAAACAGAAGTATTCCATATTATGTGCTTTAATTTAACTCCTACATGAAATGTACTCAACTACTTATTTGATAATTTTAGAATTCTTATCTTTTATCTCTGTATTCTGATGTTGCAGTGTAGTTTGTATGCGCTCTAACATTAATACATGATGAGGCTTAAGTGAAAATATTTTCACTAAATTACGGAAGATGCTAAAATTTACAACTGCATCTCTATGCAAAAGGTGTCTCTCAACACTGCTCTCCGCACTCCGTTTTCACTTTGCATTTTTCGTTATAAATAATCACTAATGATATAAATTTTGTACTACCTTTTACTGTGTTTCTCAAAGTGTTTTTTTCGTTGTAAATAACCTCTAATACTTGAAAAATGTATATCAATCTCATTATACAAACGTACATGCTCTATTGTTCATTTTCATTTACTCTATAATGTTCAGAAACACAATAAAATGCTTTTTATTTTTCGTATTAATTTCTCTTTAAACAATACCTTTTAAAAGATTTTTTCAGATTTTTACATTACATTATTAAAAGAAATGGGTATTTTATATAATGTTTTTTCTTTATATTTAAAGTCAAACCCAAATCTTGGTCTTCTCTGTAAAGTGTTTCTTTAGATGCGTGCCTCGTAGGTAGTTCATCTTCCACTCAATTATAAGGTTAAAGTGTCTATCCTGTTTATTGTGGTTATAAAATTTAAAAAAAAAGTATTTTCTCAGCAAGGTCAACGGACTGTCACCGCTGGGGTGCGGTCGTAGCTAGCAGACAGGGTTGCTTTGTGTTTCTCTGTACATGTCACTTTGTCGATTCTCGCACTCTCTCCGGAATGTACCTCCTGTAAGAGAAATGATCTGGACAAAGATCTTTCCACACAAATGAACTTTAATTGAATTATGTTATGGTAAAGATGATATATGGATATCGAATTGGTCTAATTCAAAATTAAAATTATCAAAATGTTTATTAAATTGAACACTTTTTATTTAAACTACAAGTCTCCTGTTAATTTCTAGTGACCTTTTCCAGTAGCAGAGTAGTCAGCTTTTGGTCCTTTTTTAACCTTCGTAATAAAATTATGTGAGTGCAAATAAAGGATTACGAGGTACGAGCGGTCATGGGTAAAATTTCCAATCATTTCCTTGCCTTAAAATATTCATGAACCTGGTTTATCTTTAAGTTTTAAATAACACACTCCAACTACACGCTATGAGGTTGGTACCCCATAAAATTGATCACAAAAAGGCATGAAATTAGTTTGAAACTACCACAAAAGACAACCCTTTATCAGAACAGGTAAAGAAAAAAGTAATTTTGACAGTAAGTAACCACAGTGTTATATTCCGTTGTTTTTGGGTAGCAACGCCCTTTCAGAAGTAAATTGCATTGGACAATTCCTATACCGTATGTGCCAAAATAAACACTACTGAAACTTAATCATCTATAGTTCCCTTCTCGATCAGCTGTGCCGACTTTTGATTGTTGCCGCGAATTCATGTTAATGTATTTCATTTGAGGTTAGTTTTTGCTGACATAGTGCTAACTACTGTAGAGAAAACTTTCAAAGTAAAGCATTATTGTCACATTTGGAATAGGACTTGCGGGTGGGGCACGTTTGTCATACACTTCATTATAATTTCAGGAACAGTTTCACAAAAGACCGCCTAATAACGCTGGGATTATTAGTGCTGCAAGATTTGATACAGCGGGACAGCTTTTCATGTCGCCCAAAGACTGTCCTTGGAAATGAATAGCAGATGTTACAGTCATTGAAGAGAAGCATAAACCGAACATCTTTGAAACTGAATCAAAGCAAAACATCGGAGATAAGAATGTTCAAAAAAATTGGTGGGTTTCCTTACAAGATACAAGCTGTTCAACCTTTAGACCGTTTAAAGAACATAACCGTGATGACCCATCAACCACCATTGTCCAACTACAGGAAAGAAGATCCACGTGTATAACGAGCATGAAAGAACTCCTCTTCACCAAAATAATGCAAAACCTTCAAGAACGATACGAGTGTTGCCTCAAATTGAACGGAGGCCATATAAAACACATTTACACCCGAATTTAACAATTTTAGCTTCTTTTACTTGTATGGGTTTGTAAAAATATGTTAATACAATAAAATGAAATTAAATATAGTGTTAAAATGTTTTCAGTACTGTTTATTTTGTCGCATATGTGGTGGTTTAGATAAATATTTCTGTGAATATTGTCGTCTGATACCGAAAATGGCTGTGTTGTAACCAATGTTGATCGTGTGAATAAAGTTACATCAATAATGATGGTGTGATTTTATAAGGGTTACCTTACAAACTCGTTGATTTAATTAGAAAAGAAGTGAAATTATAAAAACTGCCTGTAACAGGCGTGCTCTATACATGAGAACATTCCTGTTTTCTTGAAACCGTTGTAGCCTAATATTTCAAGATTTTTCCAATACAATGCGCATATATGTTACATTTCTTAAAAATTGTAATCATGATATAGTTTCGTCCTAATATATATATACACCAGATTTTAGAGAGTTGTGAAGGGATATTCAGATCCTCCATGATCTGTCATTTACTGTAGAGGAACGTGCAGGTGCAATATGAGCGGCTTATGATCTGGGATTTAATAAGGAATTGGGAATGGTAGAGGAATGTGAAGGGTATTGTCAAGCAGTTATGGTTTGGGATATTCTCTCGATCCAGATTAGGGCTTATATGGAGGGTATTGTATCGGAAGCGTAGAGGGATGTGAAGGGTATTATCAGCCAGTCATGGCTTAGGATATACTCTGAAGTTCTAAATTGCCCTATATGAAGGATGTTCAGACCTGTGGTCTCACATTTACTTCAGAAGTAAGAGCAGGTGCATTATGAGTGGCTTATAATCTGGGATTTAATACGGAATCAGGGATTGGTAGAGGGGTGTAAATGGCATTGTCACCTAGTTATTGTCTGGAGCTAGATATAGGTCTTTTAAGCAGGTGTTCTGCGGTAGTTTGATCGTTCTTTGTTAATGATTTAGACTGTAGTTCTAAGATGTGGAGATATTTGTCTAGACTTTTTGATCATCTACATCTACACAAAATTTTGCATCATTTTGACGTAAATTTTAAATTTTTAAAAATAAAATATTAAGAAATCTATAGAAAGTGAGGTTTTATAGAAAGTGAAGGGAATATGTGAAAAATTATAATGAAAATCTCTCGATTTATGTTGCCACTATGAAGCATTCGGAACATCTGCATATCAAAAGCTTCTAAACAATCGACATAAAAGATATTTTAAAACAGCAAACTATTTTAATATTCTGGAGTTAGGCCAACATTTCCGTGGAGAGAATATATAGTAGAAACAAAATTTGGATTTAGTTAAATTAAATGCGCGTTGTTGATTAGGAATTGAGAAGACGGACATTTGCCCACGCTAAAGTAGGTAGCCAGGTAGTTTACCCACTCTTCCAAGTAGTTTTTAGTATCTGATCCCGCCTTCAAGCCAACTGTACAACAACATACCTTATCTGCAAGTAGGGTAATACAGTATTTTTATACACAGATTCTAGAGAGAACTGGGAGGGCCTGTGAATACACAGCCATTTGGCTGGAATACGTTTCCAGAGGGAAACAAAACCCCTCTGTGTTCCAGACTGCACATCTCACCACTCACTGAGGGCTCCTTACACTCTGTTTCAGCAATGAGTAAATATATTCAAATATAAATACTGCTAAACCCAAAACGACTCGTGTAGATTTTTCCTTAATATATCGATTATATAAATTAATGGGAAACAATTAACGTCGCGCCAGTGAGGACCATGCGCCAAGACATACGCTGTACTCCAAATTATAATCCTTCCAGTTTTCTGTGGCGGAACGAAAACAACATACAACGGGAAATACTAATAAAATTAAGTTGTGTCACATTTGGCGAAAGAAGGGAAAACTTTTATAGCCACGCCTACAGACATTTTGAATTGAGATAAGATTTAATTTTGGATAATGAGAAATGTTAGTCTTAAACCTAGAAAAGGAACGTAGCAAACGCTAGCGATAAGCCACCATGTTGGAGACAGACCGAAGCACCCGACGATCAACGTTTATATCGTGCAGTTACGTTTACTACAGAACGTTGTTGATTAATATTTTACGATATTTCTCGTAGGAATTTTGCTTCTATAAAGCTAAACGAACGTATCATGGCGGTATTAACACACGACCTGTTCCAGGATGATTGCAAAAGTGTCCTGCGTGCTCAGTTTATCGACTCGCCTCGTCGAACTTTCCCACTCGCAATAAATCTAGAGGCAGGTTTAAATCCCACTCCGAACTGATTGGTTACATTCATCCGTCATAAAATAGTACCCATAATGCCCCGCTACCATGCTCCAGGTGAGCGTGGATTTATCTAATCAGACATTTCGTCCATTATTTTACGCTTCTAGCCATATGTTCTGTTGTTGCCAAAAGAAACGTTTCACGAATCACACGGATGCAACTCGTTATGAATAAGCTTAAATTGTGTTCTTGTTGTGACTTGTGCAGAATGAAAGCAGAAAGTTGCTTTAGGAATTACAGGTGAGCGTGGATTTATTTAAGCAGACATTTCGTCCATTATTTTACGCTTCTAGCCATATGTTCTGTTGTTGCCAAAAGAAACTTTCCACGAATCACACGGATGCAACTCGTTATGAATAAGCTTAAGTTGTGTTCTTGTTGTGACTTGTGCAGAATGAAAGCAGAAAGTTGCTTTAGGAATTACAGGTGAGCGTGGATTTATTTAAGCAGACATTTCGTCCATTATTTTACCCGTCTAGCCATTTGCTCTGTTGTTGCCAAAAGAAACTTTCCACGAATCACACGGATACAACACGTTATAAATAAGCTTAAGTTGTGTTCTTGTTGTGACTTGTGCAGAATGAAAGCAGAAAGTTGCTTTAGGAATTACAGGTGAGCGTGGATTTATTTAAGCAGACATTTCGTCCATTATTTTACCCGTCTAGCCATTTGCTCTGTTGTTGCCAAAAGAAACTTTCCACGAATCACACGGATACAACACGTTATGAATAAGCTTAAGTTGTGTTCTTGTTGTGACTTGTGCAGAATGAAAGCAGAAAGTTGGTTTAGGAATTACAGGTGAGCGTGGATTTATTTAAGCAGACATTTCGTCCATTATTTTACGCTTCTAGCCATATGTTCTGTTGTTGCCAAAAGAAACTTTCCACGAATCACACGGATGCAACACGTTATAAATAAGCTTAAGTTGTGTTCTTGTTGTGACTTGTGCAGAATGAAAGCAGAAAGTTGCTTTAGGAATTACAGGTGAGCGTGGATTTATTTAAGCAGACATTTCGTCCATTATTTTACCCGTCTAGCCATTTGCTCTGTTGTTGCCAAAAGAAACTTTCCACGAATCACACGGATACAACACGTTATAAATAAGCTTAAGTTGTGTTCTTGTTGTGACTTGTGCAGAATGAAAGCAGAAAGTTGCTTTAGGAATTACAGGTGAGCGTGGATTTATTTAAGCAGACATTTCGTCCATTATTTTACCCGTCTAGCCATTTGCTCTGTTGTTGCCAAAAGAAACTTTCCACGAATCACACGGATACAACACGTTATGAATAAGCTTAAGTTGTGTTCTTGTTGTGACTTGTGCAGAATGAAAGCAGAAAGTTGGTTTAGGAATTACAGGTGAGCGTGGATTTATTTAAGCAGACATTTCGTCCATTATTTTACGCTTCTAGCCATATATTCTGTTGTTGCCAAAAGAAACTTTCCACGAATCACACGGATGCAACTCGTTATGAATAAGCTTAAGTTGTGTTCTTGTTGTGATTTGTGCAGAATGAAAGCAGAAAGTTGCTTTAGGAATTACAGGTGAGCGTGGATTTATTTAAGCAGATATTTCGTTCATTATTTTACGCTTCTAGCGATATGTTCTGTTGTTGCAAAAAGAAACTTTCCATGAATCACACGGATGCAACTCGTTATGAATAAGCTTACGTTGTGTTCTTGTTGTGACTTGTGCAGAATGAAAGCAGAAAGTTGCTTTAGGAATTACAGGTGAGCGTGGATTTATTTAAGCAGACATTTCGTCCATTATTTTACGCTTCTAGCGATATGTTCTGTTGTTGCCAAAAGAAACTTTCCATGAATCACACGGATGCAACACGTTATGAATAAGCTTACGTTGTGTTCTTGTTGTGACTTGTGCAGAATGAAAGCAGAAAGTTGCTTTAGGAATTACAGGTGAGCGTGGATTTATTTAAGCAGACATTTCGTCCATTATTTTACGCTTCTAGCGATATGTTCTGTTGTTGCCAAAAGAAACTTTGCATGAATCACACGGATGCAACACGTTATGAATAAGCTTACGTTGTGTTCTTGTTGTGACTTGTGCAGAATGAAAGCAGAACGTTGCTTTAGGAATTACAGGTGAGCGTGGATTTATTTAAGCAGACATTTCGTCCATTATTTTACCCGTCTAGCCATTTGCTCTGTTGTTGCCAAAAGAAACTTTCCACGAATCACACGGATACAACACGTTATGAATAAGCTTACCTTGTGTTCTTGTTGTGACTTGTGCAGAATGAAAGCAGAAAGTTGCTTTAGGAATTACAGGTGAGCGTGGATTTATTTAAGCAGACATTTCGTCCATTATTTTACGCTTCTAGCGATATGTTCTGTTGTTGCCAAAAGAAACTTTCCATGAATCACACGGATGCAACACGTTATGAATAAGCTTACGTTGTGTTCTTGTTGTGACTTGTGCAGAATGAAAGCAGAAAGTTGCTTTAGGAATTACAGGTGAGCGTGGATTTATTTAAGCAGACATTTCGTCCATTATTTTACGCTTCTAGCGATATGTTCTGTTGTTGCCAAAAGAAACTTTGCATGAATCACACGGATGCAACACGTTATGAATAAGCTTACGTTGTGTTCTTGTTGTGACTTGTGCAGAATGAAAGCAGAACGTTGCTTTAGGAATTACAGGTGAGCGTGGATTTATTTAAGCAGACATTTCGTCCATTATTTTACCCGTCTAGCCATTTGCTCTGTTTTTGCCAAAAGAAACTTTCCACGAATCACACGGATACAACACGTTATGAATAAGCTTACGTTGTGTTCTTGTTGTGACTTGTGCAGAATGAAAGCAGAACGTTGCTTTAGGAATTACAGGTGAGCGTGGATTTATTTAAGCAGACATTTCGTCCATTATTTTACCCGTCTAGCCATTTGCTCTGTTTTTGCCAAAAGAAACTTTCCACGAATCACACGGATACAACACGTTATGAATAAGCTTACGTTGTGTTCTTGTTGTGACTTGTGCAGAATGAAAGCAGAAAGTTGCTTTAGGAATTACAGGTGAGCGTGGATTTATTTAAGCAGACATTTCGTCCATTATTTTACCCGTCTAGCCATTTGCTCTGTTGTTGCCAAAAGAAACTTTCCACGAATCACACGGATACAACACGTTATGAATAAGCTTACGTTGTGTTCTTGTTGTGACTTGTGCAGAATGAAAGCAGAAAGTTGCTTTAGGAATTACAGGTGAGCGTGGATTTATTTAAGCAGACATTTCGTCCATTATTTTACCCGTCTAGCCATTTGCTCTGTTGTTGCCAAAAGAAACTTTCCACGAATCACACGGATACAACACGTTATGAATAAGCTTACGTTGTGTTCTTGTTGTGACTTGTGCAGAATGAAAGCAGAAAGTTGCTTTAGGAATTACAGGTGAGCGTGGATTTATTTAAGCAGACATTTCGTCCATTATTTTACCCGTCTAGCCATTTGCTCTGTTGTTGCCATAAGAAACTTTCCACGAATCACACGGATACAACACGTTATGAATAAGCTTACGTTGTGTTCTTGTTGCGACGTGTGCAGTAAGTTACTTTACCAATCACACTTCCGAAGCCTGGCGTCTTTCTCCATGCATGACGTGGAGACCAGAAGCTAATATTTAACTGTTTACATGTTTTGTTAAACTAAACACATATCATAGAAGGCAAACCATTCTAATAAACTAATTTATGTTCATTACCTACATTATTATTATCTGAATTATTCTATATCTAGAATGCTTCACTATCGTCAGATGAATCTTCCTTTCCTTTCTCTCATGTATTAATCAAATATTTACGCATTATTTATTTATTTACATATTTCTGCATTACTATCAGAAGTTACATCTGCACTTCCGTAGAGAGTAGATGCATTTCATATACCTAACCTGCCCATACGATGTCATAATTTTCACCTTACTCCCAGTAACAGTGAATCACTATCTTCCTTTCTTAGGTCTATCCAATAAGTACATAACGATGCTCATTATCTGCTTTCCCTTATCCTTCTTATCATAGTGGGCTGTAATTTAGATAATCAAACCTACACCCAGCGACGCCATAATTTTCCCCTATTAACAGTATTATGGAAATATGGTACCTTTCTTCCTCAGATCTACCTAATTTCATCTAACCTTCCACATCCTACTTCTCTTAGTGGCCTGTAATGGGTATACACTTTTGAATAACTCACATAAATAATAGATGTAATTTAGATAACCTAACCTGCCTCTCGCAACTTCATAGTATTCCCCTATTCCCAGTATCTGGGGGATAGGGTACCTTTTTTCCTTAATGTACCTAACTTCATTTACTTTTCTTAATTCTACTTTTCTTAGTGGTCTGTAATGGGTAGACACTTTTGCATAACTTCTATAAAGAATAGATGTAATTTAGATATTCTAACCTGCCTCTCGCGACTTCATAGTATTCCCCGATTCACAGTATCAGGGTTATAGTGACCTTTTCTGTCTTCGATCTACCTAATTTTATCTACCCTTTCTTATTCTACTTCTCATAGTGGGGTGTAATGGGTAGACACCTTTTTATAGTTGCCCAACTAGATGTTATATTTTCATTTATTCTCCTACCATTGGATCTCATGTTAATGTCTTTCTTCTCATTTGTTGTAATTTCTTATATATCTGTAGGCGACAAGCATCTTACTGCCTTATCACCTTAAAATTGAATATAAAATTCCGACTGGTTTTCGCAATTGTTTTCATCTATTTCTAAACCTACACAGTTTAACTACATTAAGAAAAAAAAACATCTGTTCTGTCCTACTAGACTCAATACTTTTCGTATACGCATCTTTCTTCATAATATAACACAATTTTTAGGCCTGTGTCGTTAGTGAGTTTATTATGAGTATATGCCGACTATTAATCCACGTATAATATGTAAGGGATCGATGTTTATATGTGGCCAACGCGTAACAGCTAGCTAGTTGACAATACGCATTAACCACATTTTAGGAATAGTAACAAATACTGCTAAATTTATTACGTGTATTGTAAACATACGTCGCGAGTTATGAGGAGAGAGAAATATATTTGTAAACTTTTCACTTTACAAAGGCTTGTACATTTCGCGCTCGCAACCCTCGACTGGACACTTGAAAGCTCGAAGGTTAATTAGCTTCTACCCTGCCACAAATAAAGCCGCTTCTTAAGCTCCACCCTTCAACTAAACTCGCCCTCATTTTGAAGCCAGCGCCCAAAGAATTCCCGATTGGTTCTAATGCGTGTCCCTTGAACGTCAAAAGGAATTCTTAATATATTCAATGAATAAAAATGTTTAATCGTTACCATTTTAGGCGGAACCAGGAAAGTGGGGCATGAAATATTAAGTGGCAATAATTCTATACTGGTAGCTGACCTGACACGTGACCCCACAGTTGTTGACACCTATGTTCGTAGCCACTGATGTGTGACACAATGTTAGTTAGGGAGTAGTACTTTGACTCAAATGAGGGTAGAGTTATATCACGTTCTAAATAAGACGTCTGCTTGGCAACAAACAAGCACTGATGCTTAGGTAAGTCAGGATTTGTTGGTAGCTTTGGTTTCCTACGCACTGTCAATAACTTAAGGAGGCTTGAATTCATTTTATTTTTCAATTCCTTCTATTATTTCACACTTTCGTATATATATATATATATATATATATATATATATATATATATATATATATATATATATAATTAATAAATTAAAATATTTCAAAAACAAGAATAATTGTAATGAATATATTTATTCAAAGCTTACTCATAAGCTTATTCATAATTAGATAATTATTTTCCTGAAGATGCTGGTACTATTTTATCGGTAAAAAGCTTTGAATAAATATATTCATTAAAAGTATTCTTGTTTTTAAAATATTTTAATTTATTAACTATATTACAAGAAAATATATCACCATGTTTAATATATATATATATATATATATATATATATATATATATATAAATTATGTTTTCTTGTTTAATAATTTAAGACAACATAGGCTATTCAAATACAATAATCATTATTGATTATTGTATTATTCATTATTTATGATGTTGGTACTGTTTACGAACAAAAAGCTTTGAATAAAAATTATTAAAGTTGTTTTTTTAATTATTATTCAAGAATTTACTATATATTATATTATATATATATATATATATATATATATATATATATATATATATTGTGTGTGTGTGTGTGTGTATGTGTATACCTTGTTAATATTTTTAGTTGTTAATAAAATACTTTTTATATATCCACTCAAGTTCAAATACATTTTTTAAACCTTTCATTGGAGAGCAGTTGATGGCAATACGAGTTTTTCCCAAACCCTAATTTAGTAATTACATTTAATGAATTATTTTACTTTTATATGGAAGAAAAGATTTTCACAAAAGTGACAAGATATGGAACATAGTTATTTCATTGCATTCTGTTGAAAATCAGTGTTAACTTATAATTTCGTAAAATAGTTGATTCGGAACAACCCCATCTACTGAGGTGTTATCATTACTAAGTACGTACAACAGCTGATTCGGAACAACCCCATCTACTGAGGTGTTATAATTACTAAGTACGTACAACAGCTGATTCGGAACAACCCCATCTACTGAGGTGTTATAATTACTAAGTACGTAAAACAGCTGTTTCGGAACAACCCCATCTACTGAGGTGTTATCATTACTAAGTACGTAAAACAGCTGATTCGGAACAACCCATCTACTGAGGTGTTATCATTACTAAGTACGTACAACAGCTGATTCGGGACAACCCCATCTACTGAGGTGTTATCATTACTAAGTACGTACAACAGCTGATTCGGGACAACCCCATCTACTGAGGTGTTATCATTACTAAGTACGTAAAACAGCTGTTTCGGAACAACCCCATCTACTGAGGTGTTATCATTACTAAGTACGTACAACAGCTGATTCGGGACAACCCCATCTACTGAGGTGTTATCATTACTAAGTACGTAAAACAGCTGATTCGGAACAACCCATCTACTGAGGTGTTATCATTACTAAGTACGTAAAACAGCTGATTCGGAACAACCCATCTACTGAGGTGTTATCATTACTAAGTACTTAAAACAGCTGATTCGGAACAACCCATCTACTGAGGTGTTATCATTACTAAGTACGTAAAACAGCTGGTTCGGAACAACCCATCTACTGAGGTGTTATCATTACTAAGTACGTAAAACAGCTGATTCGGAACAACCCCATCTACTGAGGTGTTATCACTACTAAGTACGTAAAACAGCTGATTCGGAACAACCCATCTACTGAGGTGTTATCATTACTAAGTACGTAAAACAGCTGATTCGGAACAACCCCATCTACTGAGGTGTTATCACTACTAAGTACGTAAAACAGCTGATTCGGAACAACCCATCTACTGAGGTGTTATCATTACTTAGTAATACTTTCAGTAGTTCCGTTTGATCCGAGAGACTTGAAGTCATAAGAATTGGCAATGCTTAGAAAGGCGTGTAAAGAAAGCCCTTTGGGATGGATTATTATATTACATTTAAATAGGTTATTAAAAATTGGCAAAAATTACTTTATTGTTTTGAAACAAGATAGGATACATTTTAGTCTTGTTCCAACTACTTCGACATGCCTGCATGACATTGTGGGATGAGGTTAGTTTATAGAACCACTTCTACCGCTTTTACTACTGCCATTAAATAAAGAATTGGACGATAAACACACGTCCGGTTGTAACTTCACGGTTTCCGATAATTTTATCTTTAATACAGTCTAAAAAAGTAATGTTATATATTTTCTACAAGATTGTAAAAATCCAAATATTTAATAAGGATAGCACGGCTGTTAAGATTATGGAAATATAATGGTGACATATTATTGTCATTTTATTTTACAGTCAGTGGACATTTCGGTTTTTGGCCGTTATTGGTTGTAATTAAAAGTCATTATATTGATTAATTAGAATAGGAATTGATATAGATAGAGAATGTTGTATTCTCTGCAGGCGTGTTGTGATTATAAAAAATTGATAAATTGACTGTTTTTCTATATTTCTTAAATTTCATTTTACTTTATAATTTCTTGACAAAACTGCATTAATAGTTCAAACATGGAAACGGAATTGGAAATTTCTAAATCTGGGATAGTTAGTTGTTATGCAATCCGGTGTTAGGACCAAGTGCATTAAACAAATAGCCAAACCAAAATACTTGAAAATATTGCCACAAAGTTCGAATGATGAGTGTTCTTGAAGTGAATAGTCACTAAAAGGACCAAAATATACTGTCATGGAAACATATTTCAAATTTTCAATTTCAAAAACACTGCTAACGAACCAGTAATGTGGCTACCTCTATATCTACATTGGAATACTGCTAAAATGGTCTGGAAAATCCATAAGACATCAGGAGTACTCAGGAGTACCCTGTTGAATAATAGCGGTTCTTGGTAACGAGTTCGACTGAGTATCGACCGTTGGAGATTTTAAACATATTTTTCAATTCTTTTAGTAAGTTCAAACTGGCCGTACATATACTTTTTTCAAATTGTCAATAGTTAGTAAAATACTTTTCACTAATGCACTCAAGTCAAACACATATTTTATAGTTTTAGTGGGAGAAAATTGATATAATACAGTTTTTAAAATATTAATTAATTAATTTTAACAATGAATTAATTTGAGTTTTATATGGAAGAAAAACTTTTAACAAAAGGAGCAAGGTATGCAATATAGTTACTTCATCCTATTAGGATTAAAATAACCAAGATAACATATGAATTCGTAAGTTAGCTTATATTATGTGTAAGGGTATGCGGTAAAAAACATATTTTAACTGCATAGGTTATGTTACTTTTTATAAATTATTATTGGAATTATTTAAGAAAAAATAACTACAATAAGATTTTTTTTTGGATCCAAGTAGGAAATTACTTTAAACTTATTTGTTTATATAACTTCTTAATTCTCAACATTAAATAGAAGTTACCACGACTTATTACGGGAGCAGTTATAAGGTTTGCTTCTGGTAAGCAACTTCAGCAACGCGATTCCACCAACTCTGCTAACTTACCCTACCAAAAGATCATTATAGCTTTCCTTTACTCCTACGTAACTACATCCACCCTCCTTTATCTTTCTACTCACAAGAGGGCGTAACGGCTAGTCATCTCTTTATGATCCCGATACAGAGTAGGTCTAGGAGAAAAGTAAATGCCACGTCATGATTCCCCTATATTCTCCTTCAGAAGCTGTTCGTCCCTACCTTGGTTTTAATTATATTCACAATCTTTTCCTATCCTTCAAAGGATTAGTAGTCGTAAGACTGAACGTTTGCAAATTACATAAGCAAGAACTAAAAATACGGGCACAATTAATGCAAGAAAATTACTTAAGAGAGGTTAAAAACATTCAACAAGCATTCTTTTTATTAGATAATGTAAAGATTCGTGTATCAAAGACTTTGGTTTGTGTGTTGGGTTTAAGTTGTAGAAAAATCATTTACATTGGAATCCTATTCTTCCCATTCTTCCAAGTTTCTGTCGATACTTAGTGGTGCGGAAGTTTTCAAGTATATTTCCCCACATTTGCTCTATAAAACTGCCTATATTGTCTCGTTTTCTGCAGCGATAAAAGAAATTATATAAACAGAAAAATTTAAAGTCAATTCCTACTCAGGTCAACGAAGAAAAGTTTCATTTTAGTTACTTTTTATTAGATAATTACAATGAATATAAAAAAGTAATATAACCTATGCGTTACAACAGTTGTTCTACCGCAATACCAATAGCATTATATCGGCTGTTTTCTGAAATTATATGTTATCACTTATTTTAAGCCAAATGATATGAAAAAAACTATATTGGATACTTTACCTCTTCGCCCGTATAAAACAAAAATTAATTAATTTAATTTAATTAATGAATTTTAATTTGAAAAAATATATTAACATCAAGTGTTATTCATAAGTTTAAAAAAATATGCTTGTACTTGAATGGATGAATAAATAGTATTTTATTACTGATTGAAAATTTCAACAAGATTTATATATATATATATATATATATATATATATATAGATAGATAGATAGATAGATAGATAGATAGAGAGAGAGAGAGAGAGAGAGAGAGAGAGAGAGAGAGAGAGAGAGAGTGAACTAATAGAAGAAATTGAATAAGTCCTTTTGATATTGAAAACGTTCAATAAGTTTGATTAATGGCAACAGATAATGATAACATGTGAGGATTAGTAGCAACACATTATCGACTCTCCCTCTTTTAGAAACGATCTGGATTCTGCAAAATACCTTTATTTGCAAACGTGAAGCCAAAAGATTTGAGAAGAAACCTAGAAAGTAGCATAGTCGGTATTTCTCTTTTAGCACTATATTAGAAATTTGTTTTTTCTTTTTTTTGTGATGGTAATACTGTCAGAATTCAAAACACATGAAGTACATAAATATTTCATGCCTACGCTCTGAAGGCGTAGAATCAGAAAACACACGATGGATGCCACTCTAGAATAATGATTCTTTAAAGCTGGACATTATTTGTACTTGTACGTGAAGCGGGACTCATTGGTTCGAGGGGGGATATTTTATTGGGAAAGTATTTAATTTGGTCAATTTTGATTTTTCATTTGGCTACTCTGACGCACATCTATATCTTTTCCTATTCCAAAGATCAGAAAAGAATTTTTAATGACATCAACACAGATTGCGCCTGCTATCACCAATTATTTAGAATTTTCTTTTACCTCGAGTTATATATATATTTTGTAATGGAGAAAATGTAATAGCGTACTATTTAAATAAATAAACATTTACACATATTAATAACAAAGAACAAATGACAAATAAGTTATGTTAAACATCATTATTATATCAATATATATATTCAATTTATACGCCATTTAATACAAATGAAGAGGATATTTTTGTGAAAAGAGAAATAAAAGAAAATACTGACAACCAATGTTACTTTGAGATTAGGCCACTGTATAGATTTTGTTTTCACATACATAGAAATAATCAGCAAATTACAAAATATATCGAGTGTAAATAAACGGAGATGGTTTGGCCGTCATTTCAGTGGATTGTGATTCGTTTAAAGGGGAAGGGGGAAATATGTACCTAATTTTTAGAATTCTAGAAAAGGGGACGTAACGCGCTTGGGTTATGACTTTAGATGTGACACTAGCAAACAGAAAAGTGCGAAGTCTGTTTTTGTATGAGGTATATAATTAAACCTGTACATTAAAAACTTTTGTGGTTTATGGCATTTTGATTGGTAATTTGTTGATTGAAGATATGTTGTTTGCTTTAGGAACAAATTAAATTTGTTTATTTATTTACGGTTTGTATAGTTGTAAAAGATTTTAGAGAAAATAATTTGAAAGTAAAAACACTATTTATGTTCTTGTTTCATCATAGAAATGTCGCCAACACAGACGAACTATTCAAATAATTCAATGCGACAATTACAGGTGAAGGTGCTTTTACTGAAATGCTTTCAGAATCTGGTAAACCGAGTGCGGACTCACGCGTACAATCCATTTGTCTGGACGTGTATTATTAAATGGATTTTGAAGGGTGCATTAGGCTTTATAGAGGGTTGAAGTTTCTGTGACAGTAGTGACGTCAGTTTGTGGGGAGCAGATAAATAAAGCCAGATTGGTGGTTGCCTTTAGGATCGTTTATCCCTGGGAACACATTAAGTTGCACTACAGCCTCCAGTCAGTTGTCTTATGTTGAAAGGAATTACAGCACAACAATTTCATTTCGGTCAAGCAGTTTGTAATCTGCTATTTGTAATTTATTTAGGTTGTTATTACCCAATTACCTAATATCAAGAGCACAGTGAAACAATATATTGCAATGAAAATATTGCATGTAAACCCAAAAACCACAAAAAATAATAGAAAATAACAAATAATACAAGTTATTTAAAATTAAACCCTTATGTACATTTCGATGACCATGCCGTCATCATCAGAGGGTCTTATAACAAAATACAATATATCAAACAAGAAGTTACATTGTTTGAATGTAAGATATTCTAGAGTGACCTTGAAGTTGTTCAATTAATTTAGGAACAATATTGACGTTTTCACAAACAATAATTTTTAGTTTTCCGTAATGCTAAGCGTACAAACTGTAGCATCGTTTTCCTTCCATAAGTTCGGTTTGATACTTACCGTCTGGAGTATGCAAATAAGGTGAGATCCAGAAACCATGCAATACAGATAATACCGGAGGAAAGATGTAGGATAATCTATAGTCACGAGCCGTACAAACAGGTACACATCTGTCAGCAAATTAACTTCAGCCGTATCCATAGACACAATAACAGGTACGGTCTCCAAGGTGTCGGGAATGTACATCAGCGTAGGTTACGATCTACAGGAACGCTGATCGAGTGAGGCTACCTAGATTCTGGATAGACTCGGGAGAATCGTAGGAGGTGCACGGGAATAGAATGAAAGCTATATGGTTCTGAAATTATATGCCAATAGTTTACTTGAGCGGGAATAATGAGTTCTTATAAATTTTTAGCGTATCGTAGCAAGCAACAATAGACAATAGACAAGTTAAATACAATTTGTAATAAATTTCATTTTAAAATTCCTTCTATATTCACACTCTCCTGACATATATCTTGTACAAATTTTCAATCGTTAATAAAATACGTATCTATTCATCCAATCAAGTTCAAATACACTTTTTACAAACTATAGTGGATGACAATTGATGTTAATACGGTTGTTTTCAAATATTATGCAATAATTAAATTATAAAAATTTCGGGCCCCAGCTGGATTCGAACTGTGGATCCTCATGTTCAATGTCAAATGCTCTTTGGCACTGTGCCAACTTTCCAATAACTAAATTATTTTCTAAAAGACGAGTATGAATTTTTTCTACATTGGTTGTCGATGAAACCTCCATTGCATAGCCTTAAACTGTTGCCATAGTAACCTCAAAATATCATAAATAGTCCTGTAGGGTAGCAAAAATAAAATGATCATTTTTTAACTTCATTAGGAGTTTACTTAAAAAATTATTTTTTATATTAGGCTTACTTGTTTTAGTAAAAATATAACAATCATATCTTAAGTTTGTACACCGGTGTGTAGTTTACGTGCAATTTGGAAATGCTGTGAAAAACAAACTGACGCAAAAACCAACATTTTATTGATAATATCTTACTATACGCTGAAAAGCTTTCACGATGAATAAACTTGTTGTTCTCAGTTTCAAAATATCGACAAGATGGCGTCTTCTCCAATCAAGGCGTTCGCTAGTTGATGTGCTAAGCAGTTCATCACATCAAAGAGGAATTCTCTCAACTTCCAGCTGGATCATAGACTTTATTCCACCAACGGTAAAAAGTGTTTCAGACAATTTACTTTTTAGGTATATCCATAACTGGTAAGGTCGAGTAAACGGGGAAGAAAACGCTCCATTCCGGTTAATCACCCGATTAGGGAGAACATCAGGGAGAGCTTGCATGCTCACGCAGGTTGTGACCATATTTCTGAATAGCTCTCAACATTTTTGGTAACATAATGGGTCTGTTTCTGATAAAGACATGGGGCAACATTGTAGGTGTTTATGGTGGAGTTGCTGAGGGTTGTAGTCACTCCAATATTTAAAGTTTTAGTAGCCCACGTCTCCGGTGAGGTGAGGAGGCTCCTCGTCACCCAAGAGTTCCTGAATAAGCTCCTTGTTCCAGTTTCTTCCATAACATCCAATTACGGCGTTGGGAAGGAAAAACGTTGTCGTTCAAATCGTGAACCACTCCATTTTGTATGGGCGCTGATGTACGTCTAACTTCAAAATCAATCGGTCTCGTCTGAATATCCAAGCACAGAGCTTGCTAATCTTAGAAGCATCTTCTATGCCGATTCTTAGGATTTCAAGGCAGATGTTACACCGCGAGCAGTATGTTTCTTCTTTGAATACCTTTTAAGTAAAATAAGATTGTATAAACACCAGTTTGAAGTTTTGCCATTTAATTCAATTCCTTCTATTATTTCACACTCTCCCTATATAGGGGAGAGTTGCCGATATCGTACAGTTTTCGCTATTATATTTTTTATATCTGTAATAATTGGAGATTAATAAATAACGACAACATAATCAAAATATAGGATTTATTACAGTTAAAGGGTTATTATTTAAGAATTATATCACTACACGTTTCTTCACAATATGTGATTTTTACAAACTGTACAAACTATACAAATTAGGAAACTGGTTTTCTACTTCGTACCAGTGGTTTCTATAATCGTACCAGCACAAAAAGTAAGTTAATAATTATGCAAGTTTATATTTAAAAGAACATTGACTTTTATTGCATATTGATATTTGTTTGTTGTATTATATAGGAAACACAAAATACGTTAGTCTATCTAAATTGAAATTAAAAAGTTAAAGTTTTGGAATCATTTTTGTTACATTTATAAGTAATCAGAACAGAAAAAGTTTTCATTTTATCGTTTTACACCAGTTCATTTTTCATCCACCCATTGGTTGCCCCTTAAACACTGGTACATACCTTTCATTCGCCTTTCTTCACATATCTTGCAATACCAATCTTCTGTGTTTTTTGTCTTTTTCTTAATTTCCTAATGGTTCATTTGAGGAAGTGTACTTTTTCTGTAGTTTTTGGATTAAATCTCTCTTCAAAGCCATCTTCTCTTCTTTGATATTTCTTTTCTCTTTCGCTGAACAAACACTGCCTTGAAAGCTTGCAAGGGCTACTACGAGGGTTATGATCACAGCTTCAGTAGCCCCTTTATATATATATATATATATATATATATATATATATATATATATATATATATATATATATATATATATATATATATATATATACTTTTTTTATTTCGGGATCGGTGAAATTTGTTGAATGGTAATATTTAAACAATTGGTAGATGCCAAAGGATTAAAGAATCTCCGTCTGCTGAGTTCTGCATAACCAACAGAACGTATTCACTCGTATTCGAGGGACCAGTTCCAACTTTTTTTATGTTCTCGGCCACACCAGAATTATTAGGTCTCTATGTTGTACTCACTGTTTGTTGGGGTTAATATAAGGTTTTGAGCAGTACTAAATACTGGATCTGGGTAAATGTCTTTGTTGGGTAGCCATATTCTTTTTTAAAACCATTAATGGCATTAGATATAATAGCAGCTTTTGAAAAAGCATTATTCAATAAAGCTGAAACTTGAAATTGTGTTACTCCCTTCTCCAGGATTTGAGCGAAACTAGGTTTGCACTTCTTGAGCGTAGAAGGTTTGCAAAAGTTCTTGTCAAGTAACTGTATACGATGTGTTGCATGTGCTGGTAGCTGAAAAATAATTATGCAATTTTCTCTTGCATGATTCAAGGCATTAAAGTTTTCTGAATGGGTAGAATGACCATAATATAAATGATGAAGTGATTTAGCCACTTAACCATAATAGAGCTCACTATTTATGTACCCCGATTAGGATATTTCCGACCATCCCTCCTGGTGGGGAGCCCATCTCTAAATCTGGAGCCATTCTTACTCTTTGAAATATGACCATTAGTGGGACATATTAGCCAGCAGCACTAATACAACAAACCGTTGCCCATTATGGAATAGAATAGGACAGAAGGTTTCAGTAATGTACACAAATGGATAGAACTATATTACTATATAACTTGTGATCTAAAATAGTAGCCTCAACTCTTATTTGTATCGGTACGATTTAGGAAACAGCACGCTGGTACGAAATAGGCGACCGTGACTCGACGTAAACGGGTAAACGAGCATTAATCTAAATATTGTCATCAGTAAACTTCAAGCATATGAAAATGTAGCTAAAACTACGTAGTTTATTATATATAGGATGGTATCGACTGCATCAGCTCTTTGTCATACAACGTTTTACTTACGAACTTAGAATAATTTACTTATTTGCCATTCTAACCTTTATACATTTAGATAGTTTTGTTTCAAAATATAAAAGAAATATCTATTTTTCGCAAATTTGAAAACCTTTGCATTTTTGGTATTCCAGATTATGGAGGATGGTAT
Organism: Prosapia bicincta; assembly: GCA_036971475.1. NCBI lineage: Eukaryota > Metazoa > Arthropoda > Insecta > Hemiptera > Cercopidae > Prosapia > Prosapia bicincta. The sequence continues at coordinate 287,703,512 of JBAIZL010000001.1, forward strand.
CGGGCAGTAGTTGTTGTGCTGACTAAAACGACGTTTAATATATTTTATTTATATATTCATCCGTAAAATACTCATAAGAAATAAATGTTTTTGAAAAATCAAGTATAAAACCACATTTTTTTTCATTTTAAATTTTTTAGGTATGTTTTTGAGAAGTAGAAAATTAAAACATATTTTAGATTAGGATGAACATAAAAACTTAGCCCCTTCTTGTATTATTATATTTTCGTACAAACATCGCACTGGTAATAAAGACTACTTCCTTCTAAGTCGGCACAATATTCGTGAGCCCAGTCCTTGGACACTCAGCACTGTATCTAGCCTTCTTCAAAACTCTCGCCACAACGTATGCATTGAGTGACATCGTTAGCTTTGTTTGGACTAATTCCATCATTAATATTTAAAGCTTTCTTAAAGTTATACTTTTGTAATATTTCTTCAGTTTATTTTCCACAACTTTTATTTTCACTTAGTGTTTCATAACTTCCCCTTATATATAGCTCTGAGTCTATCTCCTAATGATCTTCTTGGAACACTGTATTTTTCACTTGTTTTCTTTTTATTATCATATTTTATGTAAAACCTGTTCTATTGCTCTCTTCATACACTCTTCACTCAATTTTCCTCTTACGTTTTCCATTTCTCTCTAGAGAAAAATCCTTTGATTAGAGTTTTAACTGTAAACATTTTCAGAGATTCCTATTTGTTCGATACCATCCGAAAGTACTTTTTTCCATACCACCCGAACGGCAATTGGCAGTGATTCAACTATAGAGAAGTTATCCGTTTGTGTAGGAATTCATTTAACCTATAACTTACAGAGGAATATAGTAAGTTTATGATGGCAAACAAAATAAGTATAAATACACACATTTACTGAAGTTATAATCTCCCAATGTTATTTTGTGGTTTAGTATTTTTTTAAGTATGACACCAAAAAATAACTTCAGATCACTAAATTTACGAAAAAACGCCACTAACACTAGACGAAGCTTTCAACGACCGTTTTACATGTGGAGGGAAGTAATGGAAAGTAGTTCACATATTTACCATTACACAGCAGCAGCAGTCTATTCCTTCAGAGATCATTACGTGGTACGAATTAGGCGTAGGTACAAAATCGGCAAGTCTACCCTATTTTCAATCCTTAATAAAATACTTTTTATTCATTCATAAAAATTCAAATACATTTTTAAACTTATAATAATAAATGACACTTGATGTTAATTCAGTTTTTTCAAATAGTTACATTAGTTTTAAATGGGAGAAAATGCTTTGATAAAAGGCGCAAAGGTATGTTATTTCATCCAATTTGGCTTAAAATAAGTAATTAGATATTACTTCATATGATTTTATGTTATAGGTTATGTGGTAGAACAGCTGTTTAGTTGCAAATATTAAGTTACTTTATTTATATTAATCCTATGTGTAAAAAAGTATAGCTTATTTATTACTTAGCAAAAAAGTAACTAAAATGACATTTTTCTTTGTATACCTAAGTAGGAATTGACTTTAATTTTTTTTTTTTTTTTTAATAAATGATAAGCCAGTTGAATATCGAGTAAAAAGTTTATTTATTTAGTGCGACGTTTTGGCAACTAATGTGTTGCTCTTATCAAGTTTTTACTGCAATGAAACACAAAGTCCTTACATTTAATGGTGAAGTAAGTAAGGTGAGGGGGGAAAACATCAAACCCCCTACACTTTACCAAGAACCCCCACTTCTTGGTCCTTATCTTGGTCATAAACAGACACCTACGCATTACACATTATTGATATAAATTGTGAAATAAAAGTTAGATTGAATTATGTTGACTAAAATAGGAAATAATGATCCCCTGTTACTATTAATAGAAGGAAATTAGGAAACAGTGTGAGAAGTATATCTACAGTGGACCGAAGCGAATGAAATGTTCACTTGCTACTCGTGGTTATTATGTGATAAAAAATATCGATAACACAAAATCTTGCAATTGATTGTTATCGTAATTGTTTCTATTAAAGAGAACAATTAAACAAAATGTAACAATGATTTAATAAGACAATGGTAATTATATTGAACAAAATGTTCATAACATATGAAATTCAACTCACTTGTGTACAAAACTCACTTAAATTAAGCAAAAATATTCCTTTAGTTGAAGGAATAAATTTGTTTCCTATATTAACTTACTGAAAACTAAAATATTTTCATGTTACGAGAATATATACAAATATTCTCAAATAATTATCTTAGGTAAAAAATAATTGCAGTTGGTCTGGTCTTACCTTTACGTGATCGACTTATGATTTACTGGAGATCAATGGTTTATAAAAACAAATAGTCACATCTTCAAACCTGGATCCAGCTTCTGGCCTTGTTCCTATCAGCTGTAAGGAATCACGCAAAGACTAGGCCTTAGTGGGATACCGTGCTTCTATTTACAACCTGAAACAAATAGTCACATCTTCAAACCTGGATCCAGCTTCTGGCCTTGTTCCTATCAGCTGTAAGGAATCACGCAAAGACTAGATCTTAGTGGGATACCGTGCCTCTATTTACAACCTGAAACAAATAGTCGCATCTTTAAACCTGGATCCAGCTTCTGGCCTTGTTCCTATCAGCTGTAAGGAATCACGCAAAGACTAGACCTTAGTGGGATACCGTGCCTCTATTTACAACCTGAAACAAATAGTCGCATCTTTAAACCTGGATCCAGCTTCTGGCCTTGTTCCTATCAGCTGTAAGGAATCACGCAAAGACTAGACCTTAGTGGGATACCGTGCCTCTATTTACAACCTGAAACAAATAGTCGCATCTTTAAACCTGGATCCAGCTTCTGGCCTTGTTCCTATCAGCTGTAAGGAATCACGCAAAGACTAGGCCTTAGTGGGATACCGTGCCTCTATTTACAACCTGAAACACGAAAATTCAACAACTTCCTCTTGTTCTCGTTGAGGCAGATATCGCAATCACATAACACCTTCTAAAGCACAGTTACCGATTATTTCTTAAAAGCATTTAACAAATTTGTACAGAAACTCGATTGTAATTGAAAAAAATAAATTCGAAATTGTCTCACAATGTAACTACGAGTAAGAAAAGAGCGCAATATTAGAATTTTTAATATTTCTGCATGACGTCATCAAATATAACCATAGATAGAATGTGTGTTCTTTTGACGAATTCAATACGTTTTTTTCCACAGCAAGAAGGGTGGGAAGGGGTTTCTTTGAAACTGGCTATCTGTATAACATCTTCTTTTATTTATTTTATATTGAAATTATTTTTCTTGCTTTTTTCTAAGCTCACGAGTTTCTTTTTTATGGGCATTATCGGCATGGGAACTGAACAGCAAGTTAATGCTGAACGCTTTTTAAGAATTTCGTTTTGTATTTATACAATTTCTTTTGATTGTAAAGTTATTTTTGCAAATAATATAATCTAACGTACGCTAAGACGGTTGCTCGTATTGGTTGGTCGAGAGTACACTTGTCGAGGACTGTAAAGTAGTGAACTAAAAGAAATTATTTCCGTTTTGACCTATTTAAGCCCTTTTTACTTAGTAACGAATTTTCCTTTTTATTATTAACTGACGTTAAAAGTTTATTGCGGTGTAAACATCTTTAGGAACAGCTACCATTTTTACCGTCAGGAGTAAAACTTTAGACATACGACGTCATACAAGAACGAAATATCCCGAACATTTCCGAAAGTTAAACAGTTATTGTCATTAGCTCTTATACCTTCACTTAATCAGAATTGAAGGTTAGATGACAAAAAGCGGATTTTTACAAATTTGCAGAATAATTAATTCTCCTTCTTGTGTTACTCCGTGTCCTTGCGTGCACAATTTAATTTCTAACTCATCACGGAACTGAATTATTTTTAATACCAACTTTAATAATTTTATAAGTTTCAATAATAATAACATTATAATATACTACAAGTTATTATTAGATAGTAATTAATTAAATTAGGTAATTATCACTTAATAATAATGTATTGATTAAATTATTATTAGCAGAAAAGTAATAAATAATACAAATATTTAAAATGTTACATATGTAAAATAAATAACTAAATTAAATATAAATGTTTAAGTTTCTTGATGTACTCATCTTGAATTCACTGATTAAACTAATCACCCCACACAACACAAATCATATGTTACACCTTTAATCATGTTACACCGTCTAATTAACATACCAATGCTACAGAAAGACTACGACGAAGAACTTAATACCATAAAATACATCGCCCAACAAAACGGCTACCAACACACACTCATAGACAACATTCTCAGGAAAATAAAACATAAACACCATCTAACAGCCACACAAACAAACCACACAAAAAATAACAAATACATATCCCTCACCTACCACAATAAAAACACACACAAAATAGCCTCCACATTTAAAAAACTCCAATACCAAATATCCTACAAAACAACAAACATGCTATGAAAACATATACAACTTTTTCAAAAAGAAACTGACATATACAAACTCTCAGGTATTTACAAATTAACTTGCAACGATTGTCCCAACTATTACATCGGTCAAACCGGCAGGTCATTCTACACACGCTTCAATGAACACATTACCCAAACAAAACAAACAAATCCTAAATCCAGCTACGCAAAACACCTAAATAACACCCAACACACACATACCGACATACACACTAATTTAAATATTCTACACACATTAAAATAGAGTAAAAAACTAACAACCTTAGAAAAATATGAAATCTACAAACACTACGCAACAGACAGGGAAAATATACTAAATAACCACACACACTTTGAAGCCAATAGCCTCATTAGTCCATTAGGACACCTCACCTAATGTCATAAATCCAACCCTGTCATAAATCCAACCCTGTCAAACCGTTTGTAAAGAGCCAGAAGCCGCTAGTAGAAGGCTAGCTTCGAAAAAGGAACGATCGTTTTGAAACGCGTCAGCAAGTAAGTAATTACGTATTCACTTAGTTAAGTAGTGTAAAATTAGTATAAATGTTTACTTACGGTTTGATGGTTGCCGGTTGATTGTAGACTTCCCCATTATAGTAACCCAACTAATTGTTCAATTTACAATTGTAAAATGTAAAATAATTTCAAAATATATTAGAAAAACTATTTGAACACAATCACACTAAATCGTCATTGTCACTATCTTTATAACTAAGCTAACAGCCCTTAAGTAGCACGCGAATGATATACAAATTCAAGCAAAATATATAATTGCTGCATAAAGTGGAGTTGTCCTTTGCGTTTCTATTAAAAACTGTTGTTGTCCATGATTATTCCAAGTTTTGAGAGCAAAGCGAACTATGGTGTAGATAGCGCTAGTGTTGTTAGCGGGCCTTACATACTTGCAAGGGCCACTAATACATGAAGCTGCCACACACACATGCAGGGGCCAAACAACGTGCAGGGATCACATATACATGAAGATCCACACATTCGTGCAGGGGTCACATATACATGAAGAGGCTACACATAAGTGCAGACGCCACACATACATGGATGGGCCACTCATACATGAAGGGACAACACAAACATGCAAGGGACACAAATTCATGGAGGAGCCACACATCCATGGAGAAGTCACACAGAAATGCAAGGACCACATGTACTTGCAGGGGTCACATATACATGCGGGGGTCTCGCATACATGCAGGAGCTACACAAACTTGTAGGGGCCACACAAATAAACAGAGGCTACACATACATGAATGAACCACACATATATGGAGGGACCACACATAAATGGAGAGGTCACACAGACATACAAGGACCACAAGTACGTGCAGGGGTCACACGTACATGCAGGGGTCATACGAACATGCAGGGGTCACACGAACATGCAGGGGTCACACATACATGCAAGTACCAGACGTACGTGCAGGGAACACACATGCAGAGGCCACTCATACATGCAAGGGGCACACATATATCCAGGGGTCACACAAACATGCAGGGACCACAAATACATGGGGTCTCCACACATATATGCAGGAGTCACACATACATCCAGGGTTTACACAAATATGCAGCTGCCACACATACATGGGGGCTCCACACATACATGTAGGAGCCACACATACATCCAGGGGTTACACATACGCAAGGTCTACTAATACATGTAGTGGCCACGCATTCATGCAGGGGTCACATAAACATGCAGGTGTCACCCATACAAGCAGGGGTCACACAAACATCCAGAGGTCACATATACTCAAAGTCTACAAATACATGTAGGGGCCACACATACATGGAGAAGTCACACAGACATGGAGGGATCATACAATTTAATGGTTGAGACAATTTATAGGGATCTAGCTGCTCCCAAGTGGAGATTAAAACAAAATAAGTAGTCCTTAAATTTTAGTTTATAATATTTGTTTCCCATTATACGTATTCATTACCGTTTTTTGCGTTTCTAATTCCTTGTGTTTACTAAATGTTATTTTTTGATACATGGTCAAATATCTATTTATTAGCAATATTTCACCATGATAAAATGCAAAGAAACAATATTTTAAAACCACAAACCAGATTTTTCCAAATGAAATTGGTTGTTGTATGAAAACTATTGAATATTTTCAAATAAAATTTACTATGCTACTTCAAACTTTAATTACTACGTACAGAAAATATGTCATCTATGGGTGTGGAAATGTTGAACTGAACCCGTTTTTATAGATTTCTGGAAAAATTGCTTTTATGAAAAATCCAGTTCTGCCATCAACTCTTCTATAAGTAGGTTCGGTTTCAATTATTTTCAAATTATAATTCTAAATACTCAGAAATATCTTGTTTTATTACCTGATGTAACATATTACTGCTCCACGAAACACTTGTTTCTATTACTGGTAAGTAATGTAAGTTTCCGTGTTGTACATTAGTTTAAAAAAAATGTCTAATGAAAGGTATATTATTTTCCAAGACTATAGGTAGTAGATGTCCTGGCTGCTCAATGATTTAAGCTTTACCTAAATTATGAACTTCATTTACAAGGGTCTATTTAATAAAATTTATAAATATGTTAGGCTGTAAGTTTAAATTAATGAATTAGGTTAATTGTTTTTTTTTAACAACATACCTTTTTCTATAAGAAATATACATAAGTGTACAGAATAAATATTAAGGGTGGAAATGATATATTAAATAGATTTAAGGGGGTGGTTATTAGGCATTCTCATTGGGCCCGTTGCTTATCATACGTTTACGTGAGTACGTGGTGAATCCATTTTGTTATCGCCTCTACCTTGAGCCATGATTTTACACGACTAACCTAATGTATACATCCTATAGTAAAAACTGAACACTTCGTACAATTGACTGTAATTTATTATTTCAGTTGAAACATTTTTATTAGTTTTCATAAATTAATAAGAACATAATATCTATATTAAATAGAAATTGTTTTAAATTTGTTTAAAATGACCAAATAACATAGACTACGATGTTACATTTATTATTTCTCCATCATTTAAAATCTCTTCCTTGTTGTAGTTAGTGTAATATTGGTAGTTAACACAATCCCCATGTTTACAATTATACATGTTAACAATTAAACATGTGCCTAGTATATTGTCAAACACCTGTTGTTCCACCATTGAGAAGAAGTGTTGCCAACACGATAGACTACAACGCACAAGTCGGAGAGAGAATTTTATTAATCGTGTATAGTTTTACAGCTCTAAGTTTGTTGCTATGTGAGAGGTAATAAAAAAATTTACCGGCCACTCTCACAACCCGTAACTTTTACTGACGGAGTCAAAATATCAACGATATGCTCCATAACGTCTCTATTAGACAAAGTTTTACGGCACTTAGATGTTTATGGCTACAACTTATGTGCCGTAGCAATTATACTTACTGACTCGGTCGCCCCACTCACCGACAGGTGACGTCATAATGTAATGTAGTAAAGTCAATATTTATATTGGTAGACATTATTATATTGAAAAAAAAGATAATACTTCTACATAAATTTCGAGTTGTTGAATTATCATCTCAAAAATTATACAAATTTGTTTAATAAATTTGACAGTACTAGGCGCTTTTTTGTGGCACTTTGTGGTTCCAATTTTGGGAAATGAGGAACAAAGCGAAGCATACTTTTCATAGAAGTTTAATTTTCGCATACTTCAGAGGCTAAGGAAAGCGCAACATAACAACATAAAATTTGTACATATAAATATTAAGTGTAAGGAAATTTCCCCTCCTTTGCGGCAGATGGCGAGATTATTGGTATACAACTGACCGTTAAATAAGCTTTTTGCTCGCGATCACGGGTATGGTACAGTCGTGTAAAATAGATACAAACAATATTAGAAGTGGGTGTACGTCGTGTCAATTTGTGCTCCTGCAATATGTGACCCAAACCAATCCAGTACGTTTTGAGTTTTTCAAGAAGTGTACAAAAACAATCACAAGATTTTTATATTAAAAAGGTTTCCGAATATTTAGGAAATTTCGACTGAAAACTACACAGCTCAGCAAAGAAATATTTATAAAAATCTTTAAAATTAAAAACGGGTTTTAGCCTTTCAAGGGACATCATTTGGGTATAAAACTTGGTGATTCTTATTGCGCCCAGGATAGTCACAATTTGACCTAGATAGATATTGAAAACATTCTATGAACCAAATAGGAATGAAACCTAAACAATATTCATCCTAACATAGAAAATCTGTTTTTACAGGCACTAAAAATTTCCACGTGTAGCCATTTTTTTAAAATTATGAAACACTTTCTAAATAGTTTATTTTTAGCAGGAATCGTTAATGGATTCTCGATTGTCTCCGTATCCTTGAAACACTATATCTGAAATATTTGTCCTCTTTAGACTCTTTTTTGAGGACCTTAAAACGTATGCAGCCGGCCCAAGTTTTGACCAGATCACGGTATTTAGTTTCCTTCTATGGCAGTTATAAGTTTTTTATTAATAAATTCCTTCTATTAGCTCACACTCTCCTGATATATATCTTGTACAAATATTCAATCGTTAATAAAATACGTTTTCAACCAATAAAGTTCAAATATTTATAGAGGATAAAAATTGATGTTAATGCAGTTTTTTCAATTATTGATTCAATAATTAAATTATAAAATGGTGGGGTCCAGCCAGATTCGAACTGAGAATCTTCATGTTCGAAGTTTAGCGTGTTTTAGCACTCCGCCAACTTTCCAATATCTAGAATATATTTATCATAGATGTATATAAATGTTTTCCCCAAATCTGGTTGTCGTCGAAATCTCCATTGTTACCAATCTCAAACTGTTGCCATGGTTACCACAAAATATCATAAATTGTTTTCCCGGGTAACTGTTAACCTCAGTAGGAATTTACTTTTTTTTACATTACTTGTTTAACAAACTATGTTATGTTTTTTTTATCTCAAGTTCATCTTCACAAATATTAATAAATTAAGTTTTCACAATTACGACTAACCCTTATTGAATACAATTGCTAAAATCTTAGGTTACGTTGACTGTAACAAAATAGCAGTTGTACGCTAGGGAAGTTAGGTAATGCATGGCGTAAAAAGGTATGCATATATAGATTGTTGTCATATACCTATATTGCTTCAGGATTTGCCCTTTGCGTATATTAGTTGAAATACAATTTTGAATTGTTTGGTTAATTTGAAATTTTTGTTATATATTGGTTATAACAAAAGTGAGAAATGATGCGTAAAAAGGAATCTTTACTCTTAATACTGAATTTAGCACAAATAAAAATATACAAAATCGGTTAAAATATTAAAGATTTTTCCCACTTGGCCTGTGTTGGTCAACATGTCTTAAAAATTAGCTTTATGTGAAGAGTTTAGGACTACGTTATAAGCTTGAGGTTTTACATTTTATAGGTTCGAGAAATTATTAATTATAGAAAATCTAAGCTCATCACGTGAACTAAACCCATTCCCTCCATTTCAAAAGCATCCCACGTGCCTTTAACTTTTACTTGAAAAGTGTCATGAATATATTAGAAAGATATTCTAAAAAAAAGGCCGACTTGAAAACAATTTCACCGCTTGGAATCCTAATATCCTGACTTTAAAACCGTCGGAAACTACCCTAAGAAACATCGATGCCGTGTAATATCGAACCTAACCGAACCGACTGAAGGGTATATTCCGATATAATTTTGGAAAACAATTAGATCCTAAATTCACCAACACTAATCAAGCTAGGCCGATCACATGTTCATAACGTCGCTACATTTATCTGACTCATTATTACCAAACTATTGCAAGCTACATTTTGTAATTTTCGTTTTATATTATATACATATATTAATTTTTTTTTGTAATTTTCAAAACGTTAGGAATAGTTATGATATCTTCAATCACGTCTACTGAATTCGTGTTTGTTGACGAAATTCTAGAAAATAATGATAATATTTAAAATAATTTTAGGATATATGTTAAAACAAACAATTTTTCGTAAGTTTTTAATTTTAAAATGAAACTGTTTATTATTTTGAACAAATAAACTACAATATTATTTTCCTTGTTTTATCTCTACTCTTTAAGAGTTTTCTTCTACTTTTTAACTACCTTTTTCAAAAAAATTGCAAACGTTTAAGAGAGTTATTACGGGTAATCCTGTAGCTACGTAACCAACAGCCTCCTGCAAGGGACGACGTAAGCAATAAAGTGTGAGACCATTACTATATGACATGGATACTGTGATCTCTCTTACCAAAACATAAACTCATATATTCCAGACAAATCTATGTCGTAAATATAAATTGCAAGCAATAAAGCGAGAAACCCCTTATAAACAACAGCTTGTATTACCTTCTGAAAAAATAGCCTCTGTTTACATTGCTCAGCTCTAAAACAAACATTTCTTATTAAACAAGATTCAGGAAACAGTGATATAAGCTGATGATTCGATAATATGAGCATAATTAACAGTTACGTTTCAATATCTGATCGTAGTAAAAAATTATAAAATTAGTAGTATTACTATTTGAAGAACGAATGTGAATTGGTTTTGTAGCGAATATTTGTGTCTTTAAAATCAGTTTATTTCGAATCTATTTAGTGGTTCAACTGAAATCACTCTCTTGAAAACCTTTACTTTTATTATGTCTCAAAACCAAAATAAACAACGCAGAACTAATGCGCGCAGACCTGTCGTTGCTGAACGAATGCACAAAGAATTGCCATTGTGAACCACAACGCCGAGCCTTGTCGTTACTGAACCAATATGCAAAGATTTGTCGTAGCTGAAGCACATCGATCATATTTGTAGTTACTAAACCAATGCGCGCAGCCTTCTCGTTACTGAACCATTACGCGAAGCACATCGCGCATCCATGTCGTAACTGAACCTATGCGCGGATCCTTGTCGTTACTGAACCAATGCGCGAAGCCTTGTCGTTGCGCGAAGCACACCGCGCATTCATGTCGTTACTGAATCAATGCGGGAGCCTTGTCGTTACTGAACCAATGCGCGAAGCCTTGTCGTTGCGCGAAGCACACCGCGCATTCATGTCGTTACTGAATCAATGCGGGAGCCTTGTAGTTACTGAACCAATGCGCGAAGCCTTGTCGTTGCGCGAAGCACACCGCGCATTCATGTCGTTACTGAATCAATGCGGGAGCCTTGTCGTTACTGAACCAATGCGCGAAGCCTTGTCGTTGCGCGAAGCACACCGCGCATTCATGTCGTTACTGAATCAATGCGGGAGCCTTGTAGTTACTGAACCAATGCGCGAAGCCTTGTCGTTGCGCGAAGCACACCGCGCATTCATGTCGTTACTGAATCAATGCGGGAGCCTTGTCGTTACTGAACCAATGCGCGAAGCCTTGTCGTTGCGCGAAGCACACCGCGCATTCATGTCGTTACTGAATCAATGCGGGAGCCTTGTAGTTATTTAATCAATGTGCGCATCCATGTCGTAACTGAACCTATGCGTGTATCCTTGTCGTTACTGAACCAATGCGCGAAGCCTTGTCGTTGCGCGAAGCACACCACGCATTCATGTCGTTACTGAATCAATGCGGGAGCCTTGTAGTTATTTAATCAATGCGCGCATCCATGTCGTAACTTAACCTATGCGCGAATCCTTGTCGTTACTGAACCAATGCGCGAAGCCTTGTCGTTGCGCGAAGCACACCGCGCATTCATGTCGTTACTGAATCAATGCGGGAGCCTTGTAGTTACTGAACCAATGTGCGAAGATTTGTCGTTGATGACGCACATCGCGAATCCTTTTCGTTACTGAACCAATGCGCGCAGTCTTGTTACTGAACCAATGCCCGCAGCCTTGTAGTTACTGAACCAATATGCGAAGCCTTGTAGTTATTTAATCAATGCGCGCATCCATGTCGTAACTGAACCTATGCGTGTATCCTTGTCGTTACTGAACCAATGCGCGAAGCCTTCTCATTGCCGAAGCACACCGCGCATTCATGTCGTTACTGAACCATTGCGTGCATACGTTTTTTTGAACTGAACTAATACATTTTTTATTAAAATTTCATTAACATTTTTTTTAAGTTAAAATTTTTCTTGCGAGTGCTTTTGTATTTTTAGGCATATACCTACTTATAATGTAATATAAAATTGTTTTCAGGTGTTATGAGAGGAACAAATTAGTTTGCGAAACGTTGCACTAAACAAAGAAACTTTTGACTCGATATTCATCCGGCTTGTTATAATGAGATTATTTCTATGAGTTTTGTAGAATTGGATTACAGTTTTCTGTAAAACATTTTATGAGTTGGGTCTTAAAACTATTACTAACTTTCTTTAAAGAGAAATATACCATTGTATTCTTTATTTTTGGTTGTAAATAGTTGCATGAAACTATTGCAGTACAAAGGAGTCCTCTCTTCGGTAAATACGACCGGATTACTCAATATTTATGAGAACTTTTTTTGTGGCCAAGCGGTGCAATATTCTTTATAAAAACATTTAAATGAAACAAGCATTGTACAGACACAAAGATTTTTGTGGGCGAAAATCGTAAAGCACAGAGGTTTAACAACAAACGAGAACGGAAAACACATAGATTTGAAAGTGAAAGAAAATCGTAAAGTAATGAAGAATTTAAAACTAAAAGCTGTCCTATAATCACAGAGGTTGAAAGGTGGACAAGAATCCTATTGGCCACGAATTTTAAAGTGGACGTAAATTGTAAAAGCACAAACGTTTAGGACGTAAATGTGCAGGAATCGTACATGCACGTGAAATCCATCTTGAACGATTTTCTTAAAAGGAAAAGCAAACTGTTACGATCAGTCATAAAATGCACACACAAATAAGGAAACACTGGAGTCCATTTGTTATCTCAACAGAAAATAACCGAGGACATACGCATTTCTTTGTATTCAAATTTTCTATTCTCTTTTGATATGTCTTCTCTATTACTTACTCCTTAACATCTATATTTTTCGCTCTTTTTCCATAAGCTCGGAAAATAACGTTTGAAAACACCAAATCTTGTTTAAGGGCATTAAACTTTCTTTTTGCTTAAAATATGTTTAGAATTTAAGACTCATTCAGCCCCACCCTAAAACTAAACGTTCGAATTAAACCCCAGACAAAGCGCCCTAAGAATTTACAATTACTTTTAACTCTTGCATTTCTGGATATAATTTTCAGTTGAAGCGAATTCTTGACAAGGTCCCTGCGATAATGGATTTGAAACTCCAGCTGAAGGTTGGATATTCGTACAAACAGACTTTCTATCTCAATCTATAGCCGTTACTCGGTTTCTTTGTACTTACGGTGTCCTTTAAAATATATTTTTAATGTAATAAATTTTTTAAAAATGTAGTGTTTTGAAAAAACACACACAACTTTAAATTGTATTCTCTATAAGAAGAATACACCTTTTTACTATCACTGATTCCCCTTGGCTTGCCTCTGAGTATCGGTTTCTAAAACTAACATCGATGGTCATCCTATCTCGAGTCAGTAACATTTTTGATGTATGCATGGTTCTTAAAGTTTGTCTGAATTTACATTTGCTTATCCCAGTTCGCCAGAAATTCAAGGGAGGAAAAGTGGTGAATAAGTGGCTTCTAATATTCACCTCGAATTGGAATCAATCGAACTGTAGTTAGGCTGTCCTAGAGGGCGCTTTAATGTCTGACCTCAGAAACCAATTTGCCTTGTGCTGTTACATGAGCAGCTAAAAATGCTTAGCAGTGATAACCGTGATCATTTTAGACAAAACACGTCCAAAGTAAATCATTAAGGTCTTAAACATATAAAACTTAACACTTTATTATAATAATTTGCATAATATACCTCATGGAATTACACTGAATGGACGTAGCAGTTTAGTGTCTGCCGTGAAACAGAACGAGCCCGTTAACACCACTTACCGCTTGTACCGCACTAAACACAAAGCGTTTGATGTAACACCTAGTCATCTTGCTACTAACTTGATCGTTTCAAAATGGCTCTTTGACCAATAATGGTTTCCATGGGATGTACAGTTTATGGGTTAAAAGTCTTTCCTTAAATACTAAACAAAAATATTTATTAAAAAAGAGTAATTATTTACTCTTACAACCTTCTGCTTCGAACCCAAGGAAGTATTTTTATAATACATTCCTTTATTTTTTTAAAAGCTAATAGAATAGCCTAATAAAGGGTTTACAGGGTCCTTTCAGTTCCTATCAGCTCTCTGCTACCCAGTTAAACTGATTCATTCTACGAAGTGTGACAGATAAAACTGGATAAACGCCGTTGATGCATTGTTTACGTAGCAAGTACATTGCCGGCGTATTCCGTTTCTGACATCATTCCTCGCCCTCAAGTACGACTAAATGTTGAACTGACAACTAAATTAAATCTTACAGGTTACATAATGCGCAAATGATACAATAAAAATAACATCAAATTCATATCGTCGGGAATGGAGAAATAAAAAGTATATTCATTCAATTACCAGATAATAGAACACACTCAGGTGTAACTTTAAAATATTTTGGTTTTTCACACTAACTTGTAAAGTTCAAGTCTCTCAGGATTTTATAGTGCGTAACTTAAATAAAGTATGTATTAGGTGGTGCGGTCGAACTGCTCTAGGTCGTTCTCAGAATTAAAGAGCTACATTAATTAAATGGTTGAAATGCGCATATGGTTGAGTCGAAGTTAGTGTCGTAGCCCGCAGCCTACAAATAGAATTGTATGGCAAAAATGTAAAGTAAAAGTTATAGCTTATAAAGAACATTACAATAAATATAAAAATACTTCAAAAGAAAATATGTCAATAAACATTCATATACGATTTTAAAATTGTAAAAATATTTTCTTGAAATATAACTTGAAAACATAAACCGTCTTCTATTTAATATATTACAAATGTAGGTAAGGTTAGGCCGGTTAAATGGCTTTTACGTAATGACGAATAGAGAATTTTCATAAATGCAGGCAATTTCTTAAGTAATTCTCAACGAAAGTGTAACATTCAAAGTTTATGTCCAAATTCCTTCTCGTCGTAATAAATTGCCTAAACAGTCGGCCAATAGTAAACTTGTTATTAATGTTTGAGATAAATATCCTTGCAGACCTTACAATTTACAACCGATTACTCTCTTCTTCAAAGTTGACTGAAAGCAACACCTTCTATTGCTTTTACATCTGTCTAGGTTTTGTTTCTAAAAGACGGTTAGTAGGCCTCCGCTAAAAGACGTGTTCAACCGTACATAATTGACCTAGTGTAGAGTCTACGTGCGGAGCTCGACCACAGCTTCCGGTGAGGCGCAAAAATCATCCACTTACTATGTCTTTGACCACCTGCGCAGATCAACCATGTCCGTATTGTAAGGGTTGACAAGGCTCTCTAACTGTCCTCCCAACAAGTGCTTTTCTACTATAATCCACATTAACTAGAAAATAATCGAGTTCATAACCTATTGCACACCCTAGTTATCGCTTCAGAGCTTCACATGTATGACCAATACTTTTCTAAAAATAAATAAATTAATTTAAAATATTATTATACATAGTACATTTTATAAATTATTTTTAAAAATTCATAAAATTTATAATTTTTTTTTGTTCTAGGTAAGATGTAAACTATTTTCATCCGTAGAAAAAGTAAGGAAAATGAAATGAGTAAGTAATTTAAAAACATATCAATATATTTTGTGAATTTGGAAATTCATAAGTTCAAATAAAGATACATCTGACGAGACATTGGGTTTATTTATAGTATCTTACTAACCCCGTGAAATTACGAATTCTTACTGAGGGGCCAACGAATTAAAAATAGTTTTACAGAAAAATTTATTTCGAATAGGTCCTTCATCATTTTATAATTTCAAGCAAAATATGGAATAAATCTGCATAATCTTCTATTAAACTTGTTATAGCGGATTTTTCTTCCAAGTTCATATGTTCCATTCTAAATTTTGATAAATCTAAATTTTTTCTTCTCGATTTTGTGTGTGTTTATAATCTAATAAATTGAAATTAGCGTTCGTTTGCATTGTATCAGGTTCAAGGATATTGTATTCTTCTAAAGATTTTAATTCTAATGGTTCATTTACTGTTAACTCTACATTTACTTCTGTGCTGTTTATTATAGGGCAATAGGCTTCTCCCGTGTGTACTGAGACTATACATTGCGGAATTTCTAATCCATTTAAGTCTTTGTATGGTAAGAGTCCTTCTCCATCTTGAATATTTTGTATTCTAAATTTAATCGTTTGGCTAGTGCGGGCTTGTATAACATAACTTGTTTCCTTTTTAGCGTTTTGTTCCTGGCATTCGCCTTTATTATTATTATTATTATTATTTTGTTCTTCTGTGTTAAAATATTCAATCGGGATTTGCTTATTGCGAAATATTAATTTATCATTCACAAAATTTAAATTAATTTTTATTAATTTTCGAATAGAGAAATTTATTTCGAATTGGTCCTTCGGCATTTTATAATTTCAAGCAAATTTGAATAACTCGTGGATAGAAATTATTGCGTAGAAGTTGCAAATGTGAGTTTACGTGGCAGGACTACTAATCGCTTTGAGAAGGGGCACAGAATATAGTACATCTTGCAGACCTCTTCAAGAAACTGTTATTGCTGAACAAAATTTATAGACCTTATTACTACTTGATATAAAATAAAATAAAGTTTTGAAGATTTTCTTGTGTAAAAAACAAAAATCTACTTAAACCACTAGCATTTCCTAACTTAGGGTGGGAGAAGTTTTTTTGATAGGAAGATATATGGATTATTTGCACTAAAACATTTTTTTCAAATTCAGCTAAATGACCTTTTAATTTAAATTAACATATTTACGTTTTATGATGGTTCTGATACGAATTAATGTAACCTAACTAAAAAGTCTAACTAAAGTTACATATAAACAAGGGTAGGTTATTGTATTCCTAAAAGGTTAATTTGACGGAAACAATAGTAAATTAAGTTTTCTATTAATTCGCCACGCGATGCTGCCATAGTGTTATATTCCCAGCACCAATGGATATTAGGGTATTTTCCTTAATGCTACAATTAAATTATATTACCAATATCACGGCTAATTCATATATTTTCTATAGTGCTACAATTATGTTCTAAGGCAAATATCGGAGGGCATCCAGATCTTTTCCATACAGTTGTGTTCTATTCCCAGTATTAGGGGATATCCAGATCTTTTTCATAATCCTACAGTTGTATTCTATTCCCATTATCAGGGTTTATCCATGTCCTTCATATAATGCTACAGTTGTGTTATATTCCCAGTATCAGGAGATATCCATATGTGTTCCATAATGCTACAGTTGTGTTCTATTTCCAGTATCATTGGATGCCCATGTCTTTCCAATAATGCTTCAATTGTGTTCTATTCCCAGTATCAAGGGATGCCCATGTCTTTCCAATAATGCTTCAATTGTGTTCTATTCCCAGTATCAAGGGATACCCATGTCTTTCCAATATTGCTACAGTTGTAATCTATTCCCAGTATCAAGGGATACCCATGTCTTTCTAATAATGCTTCAATTGTGTTCTATTCCCAGTATCAGGGGATGCCCATGTCTTTCCAATAATGCTTCAATTGTGTTCTATTCCCAGTATCAAGGGATACCAATGTCTTTCCAATAATGCTACAGTTGTAATCTATTCCCAGTATCATGAAGTATCAGCAGACATATTCATATCATTTCCATCATATTAGTTAATTTCGTTTACCCTCTCGCGATCTTCTTCTTACCAACGAGTAGATGGGAAACAGATCTACCCTCTTTATGATGGGATGGATGGTAGACAACCCTAAACCCCCAACCCGAAACGTAACAATATCAGTTATATCTTGGTTTTACCATCTTGTCCTAATTCTGCATATAATAGCAATCCTTTCCCAATCGTCGCTTGCGCTAGTGGTCATAATGGCTAATTGCATAAAACTGACCCCAGAACGTATATTTTGGGAAACCCACTAAGTTAGTACTTAATTTAGTAAATGAAATTTCCAATAATATTTGTGTTCATTGTTTAGTTTTCTTCCTCTTCTGTAAGTAAATTTCTACTCAATTTTTACTGCAGTGTTTACCTAATCATTTTTTCACTAGACAAGAATTCGTAAATCTGTGATGTTCTTCTTTTCTCAAATCATTAGAATTTGTAGGCTTTCAAATTTCTTTAAAAGTGGCAAATCTACCCCCTTTTCCATATTTCTCTAAAATGTCAAACACATTTTCGAATGTCTTTAATAATGGCTACACGACCTCTGAATCTGTCCGCAGGCACAGTCCTTTCAATCTGGTTTTGTAAATACAGCAATTTTCAATTTGGAACCGGGAAGTTAGGTTTTAAAATTGTGCAAAGTTAACTAGCCAATGAAATGCTGAGCCTTCAATTTTGTCTAAGCAAATACACTACACAATATCGCTCATAATAATGGTTGTAGTTCTTACAAAGACCCTGAAAAATCAATCAAGCACTACTAGTTGCCTAAATTATATTTCACCCCATCTTCCAATCTTTTGCAAATCACAACAATTTACCCATAACCCGCGCGCCTTTAAAGTGACACCGGGTAAGCTGACAACTTGCTAATGAATATGTAAGATGTTTTATGCAAAGCCAGGCTCAAGGCCCACTAATGCACCAAGACGTCACTCTAGCGACACTTTGCCCTGCTGTTTTTCAATCGTTTTTTTTTCAGCGTGAATTTTAAACACAACTCCGGTACAGACTGTTTTAAAATATTATGCAAATGTAAACGGTTCTAAAATGCCCATAATTTTCCGGCCGGCATATTTTGGTAGTTCTTGTAAGTCTAAACTTTAAGAAATCCTTAACTGAAATCATTTCACATTTTTCTAATTTTTTTTAAAACAGAGTTTGAATCAATTTTAAAACAATTTTTCCACGAATTATATATTATATAATAAAGTTTTTATTACAAAAAAACGCTAAGTAGGCATAACTTAATCTCGCTTAGTTTAGTAGAGTTGACGTAGAAAGGTTGCTCATAGTCTAAAGTTAATTAGTGTAAAGTCGGTTAGGGAAGTTAGGATTTGACTCAGTGGACGCTGGTTTGAGGAATTTATAAATGTATCCTACAACATCATTATTTGAAATATTCGCCAACTGGTTACAGAAGAGACAATTATAATCGATTTCAAACTAGAAGGGTATTGTTAAATCGGCGAGCATGTTAGACGTTAATAGAAACGCATTTCGGGCGTTGTTAGACAGAAAATGTGGAAGATCTCGTGGATAGGAATAATGATAAATAAAGATTTATTACTGAATATTGGAAAAACAACTAATTTATAAAGAATATTATAAAAATAAATTTGGAATATCTAGAGTAGGCCTATTTGTGCTATTAAAGATCAAATATTAATGAAGCATTGGGTTAGGAGATTTTACCTAGCTGCAAAATCTGAAGGAATGGAGGATACGTTAAACAGATCTGGAGTTAGCAACGTTAAAATGGCTTTGACGCTTAACCACCGATAGGAAAATGACAGGAGAAGAGAGCTCTTAGAACGGGTAATCTGAAATTATCGGCTGTTTCTCTGATACTGAATATGACTGAGTTGAATAGGATCGAAAAAGGTGTGTCGGCTTGGTATTGCATGCAATGACGAGCAATGATCAATGAACAGTCTATGATAGGGAACACGGTGACATAATAGCCCATAATGTTTTCGCTTTAGCCGGATAAACACTTTTATAATTTTATTACATATATCATGAGGGACTCTGATAGAAATAGTACGCATAATTTTAAGTACGTTTCACGCATAAAAAACACATATTTTGTATTTTTGTAAAAATCCAAGTAAAGTTCTATTGTTTGAAGCACAGGATTGTATTTCACTGACACTTGGACGCTTCAATAGGCTGAAGTGAAAATCGATGTAGGGAACAAGTTAAACCGACGAAACAACGAGAAATCACTTGCTTTTGAGAGAGGGGTGAACACGCACAATGCTGAAGCAGAACATAACGGAAAATGGGTTTTTTAGGACGATACTATTTGCTAAGGGTACATTGCGGGGAGTAAAGGTAAGCTCGAATCAGAATAAACTAATGAGACAAACAGAATCTGGTACGCTAGGACTAAGACAAAGTAGGCTAATAGCATTTCAACCACAAAGAGGAAATACAAAACCCACTCAGGAAGCTTATAAAACACAACAAAATACTTGTTTATGTTTATAAAACTCATTACGTACTGTTCATTTTAGTCAATGATTGAATGTCAAACCGTAGGTTGTTAATGGGCTTGCCTCTCCTTCACACGGCAAAAGCAAAATAGAAATAAAGGACGAGATATGGAAGAGTAGACTCCGTTAATGAACCCTCTCTTTCCCCTCTTACATACGAACCAATTTACTTCTGTCTGGGTTCTAATTGGGCAGCCATACCTGAGCCGCCATTTTGTCTGACAATCCTTTGCACGCCGATTCAGAAAGCATTGTAATAGTTCTTCGTTTTGTACTGAATTCATTATTGGCAGAGCAATAAAGTGGGCGACGTGAAATAAATGCTCGTTAGGTGGGAATTGTTAACAATTTACTGAAATAAATTTGTGTAACGATGGAGGAATTTCAGAGAATATATCGACAATTGTACGCCTGTACATTATATTTTGTATCAAGTTTTTATTTCTATATATAACAGTGTAGTTTTAAAAATTTGATTGGGAAAACCAAGAATAATTTACTTTAGTAATTTGACGATTGATAAGAGATTAACATCAGTTCCATTCGCTCAACATCTATAGCACCCACTCAAGGTCTACAGCATACACTCAAATCTAATGTAATGTATAAAATTCAGGTCGATGTTCTTGCGAATCTTACTCTAGGATGTGGGGCGGGTGTAGCCTATTTACAGGGTCAACATCAAACACCCCCTCAAAGGAACTAATTACAGATAACTTATTATTTCCATGTTTAACGTAAATTTTTTTTTGTCGTACTACTCATCCAATTGCATCATTTAGTGGACTTTTTCGTTTCCAAAAAAGCCAGTTATCTTCCTCGACATTTTCATCACTTCCTCCTTCACTCAATCTTTCAACAGGGATACATTATCTTCATACCAGGCCATTAAACAGGTTAATTGTTTTATGGGCCCTGGTCTGAATCGAATATATAATTCGTTTAAAAAGCCAGTTATCTTCCTCAACATTTTCATCACTTCCTCCTTCACTCAATCTTTCAACAGGGATACATCATCTTCATACCAGGCCATTAAAGGTTAATTGTTTTATGGGCCCTGGTCTGAATCGAATATATAATTCGTTTTAAAGCCAGTTATCTTCCTCGACATTTTCATCACTTCCTCCTTCACTCAATCTTTCAACTGGGATACATTATCTTCATACCAGGCCATTAAAGGTTAATTGTTTTATGGGCCCTGGTCTGAACCGAATATATAATTCGTTTAAGAAGCCAGTTATCTTCCTCGACATTTTCATCACTTCCTCCTTCACTCAATCTTTCAACAGGGATACATTATCTTCATACCAGGCCATTAAAGGTTAATTGTTTTATGGGCCCTGGTCTGAACCGAATATATAATTCGTTTAAAAAGCCAGTTATCTTCCTCGACATTTTCATCACTTCCTCCTTCACTCAATCTTTCAACTGGGATACATTATCTTCATACCAGGCCATTAAAGGTTAATTGTTTTATGGGCCCTGGTCTGAACCGAATATATAATTCGTTTAAAAAGCCAGTTATCTTCCTCGACATTTTCATTACTTCCTCCTTCACTCAATCTTTCAACTGGGATACATTATCTTCATACCAGGCCATTAAAGGTTAATTGTTTTATGGGCCCTGGTCTGAACCGAATATATAATTCGTTTAAAAAGCCAGTTATCTTCCTCGACATTTTCATCACTTCCTCCTTCACTCAATCTTTCAACTGGGATACATTATCTTCATACCAGGCCATTAAAGGTTAATTGTTTTACGAGCCCTGGTCTGAACCGAATATATAATTCGTTTAAAAAGCCAGTTATCTTCCTCGACATTTTCATCACTTCCTCCTTCACTCAATCCTTCAACAGGGATACATTATCTTCATACCAGGCCATTAAAGGTTAATTGTTTTATGGGCCCTGGTCTGAACCGAATATATAATTCGTTAAAAAAAGCCGTGAAATAATGTTCCTATTATATTCGTAAATAATTCTAAAATTATCGAAATTAGTTTCTGGTAATTCTGAACGCCTTACTGTTCGTCCTCACAACATTACTTCAACTGTTGTGATGTAATTTCGTATTGGAATGATAACAGGTTTATCACTATAAGAAATGAAATAATAAACTGGACGACCACATCATTAATATAAAACACATCGACTGTTCATGTTTCCACATGATTATATTACCTAGATCATAACAAGAACTGAAGTAGGAAAATACGTTTATAAAAACAGCCTAGAAACAGAACAAATTAAATCTTACATAAACTAAAGATGAATTCCCCAAAATACGCTCTCAATAAGTACACACAACTTTGTGGACTTTGTTCAAACACATGAATCTAGACTTTCTTGTAAAATATTGTAATAAAGTCCGATTTCTTTAATTATTAACTTTTGCAATCACTCTGGACACTTAACTTAAGTTTTACTTTTACTGGAAAAAGTAAATGAAGAAATACCAGAGAGTGTTAACAGCAAAATAAAAAGTATATAACGTGGCCTTTAAGGAACACAGTTCAAGACACTCAGACCAAATTAATAATGCTCTATAGCCTTACTCTGCTCAATCTATGATGGTCAAACAAAACCAAACCGAAACAATATTAGAAAATACATTTTAACCACAATTTTCACAATCGTTGACGCTCTACGATCCCCTTTCACAGTTCGAACCCTTGTAGCACGCTGTTCAATATAGCGCCTCCCTTATCAACCCTTGGCGTTTCGACACAGCGAGACAATATTACGAGGTGGTGGTGAGAGCCAACGTTGCGTTAACGGCTGGATATGAAATTATCCAAGAGGAAAACCCCTTCAGCCGGATAAGTAATAACCTTGCAAAAAGTGATTCGGAGTTGTTTGACCTGGCGTCGTGTAAACGCCAAACAGGATTTTTACAGTTATCACTGTTTAAGTCGGATTAATTTTTCATTTTTACATCCGGATTCATGAGATGTTCAGCTCAACGCTATGAAAAATATATTGAAAATAATTGTGTATTTATTAATTATAAAAACGCTTGGTGTTTTGTTATATTTTGTTCAAAATAAAGAGCTCTTTACAAAGGCATTTAAATTTAAACGAATAGAAAAAAGAGACCCTCGAGAGGGTTGACACGAGGGAAATAAATACTTCAACGATCAACGATGTGTCTAAAAAGTTAGTGAGATGGTAGTCAGATAGTGAGATCACAGAGAGTGGTTACGGGCAGTCGGTGATATACTCAGAATGTTTTAAGTATGATTTAAGGAGGTAGTTAGTGGAATATTCTTAATGGAGTGTTCTTAAAATACGTAGGTGGAAATAAACTACGTAGGTAGATAGGAACGCAAGTAGATACATAGGTATTTACGCAGCTAGATAGCAAATTAAGTAGGTAGATAAGAGACTACGTAGGTAGATAATAAACGTCGTAGGTAGAAAATAAAAGTTGTAGGTAGATAACAAAGTACACAAGTAGATACCAAACGTCTTAAGTAGTAAGTCGTATTAAGTCGTAACTATGCCCGTGGATAAAACAAAATCGTAGCTTGGGAACAAAAACCACAGGTAATAAACTTCACAGGTAGATAACAAACTTCGTAGGTAGGTAACGAACTACATTGGTAGTTAACAATAAAAATCAATGTTTTAATTTTGTCCTGTCGTGAATAAAGTTTGCGAAAAAAATATTATAAAAGAGGAATTTACGTAGACTTACGTTTTGGACTATCGAGCTAGAAAAATTGATGAAAACTGAACTAGTAGATGGAAACTGAATTAGGAATATAAGTTATCACACATAAACTAATACGTTTAAAGAACAATTTTCAAATTAAAAAAAAAACAAAATTACCAAGATTACTACAAAATATTGAGGAAATATAAAGTACTCACAAAAACATTGCATTTAAAAAGTTTGGTCTACAGAGAATAAAAGTATTAAATTGAGTGCGTGAGTGAAAAATGAGGCTAGGAGAGATAATTAGATTATAGTAAAAGTTAGAAGAGACTTATACATTACAAGGCAATGGGATTTTGGGTTAAAATAATGGAATTCATAACATTCATTATCAATTTGCTGTTCCATAGATCAAAAACCCCCAAAAACCTTATATCCGTTGGCTGTATTAGGGGATAACACCTTCGTAGTCGCCGTCTTGATAAAGGTTGGCAGCCTTCAGAAAAGTTATATACGTGACCTACAGTGTGGGAGAGCATCTTTGGAATAGCGTTCTTGAATGAGGAAAATCTTCGGAAACGTTACGTACATGAGCTGTAGTGGGGGAGAGCAACTTCGTACTCGATTTCTTGATGAATTAGGAAACCTCGCGAATGTGTTACATCCGTGACCTACAGTGTGGGAGAGCATCTTTGGAATGGCGTTCTTGTTGGAGGAAAATCTTCGGAAACGTTAAGTACATAAGCTGTAGTGGGGGAGAGCAACTTCGTACTCGATTTCTTGATGAAGGAGGAAACCTCGCGAATGTGTTACATCCGTGACCTACAGAGTGGGAGAGCATCTTTGGAATAACGTTCTTGATTAAGAGGAAAATCTTCGGAATCGTTACTTACATGAGCTGTAGTGGAGGAGAGTATATTCGTACTCTATTTCTTGATGAAGAAGGAAAGCTCGCGAATATGTTACATCCGTGACCTACAGAGTGGGAGAGCATCTTTGGATTGGCGTTCTTGATTAAGAGGAAAATCTTCGGAAACGTTACGTACATGAGCTGTAGTGGAGGAGAGAATCTTCGTACTCTATTTCTTGATGAAGAAGGAAAGCTCGCGAATATGTTACATCCGTGACCTACAGAGTGGGAGAGCATCTTTGGATTGGCGTTCTTGATTAAGAGGAAAATCTTCGGAAACGTTACTTACATGAGCTGTAGTGGAGGAGAGTTCTTCGTACTCGATTTCTTGATGAAGGAGGAAAACTCGTGAATATGTTACATCCGTGACCTACAGTGTGGGAGAGCATCTTTGGAATGGCGTTCATTATGAGGAAAACCCCAGAAAACGTTCCATCTGTGGCCTATAGTGAGGGAGAACATTCTTGTACTGGCGTTCTTGATAAAGGGGAAAACCTTCGGAAACGTTACACATGTGAGCTGTAGTGGAGGAGAGAATCTTCGTACTCTTCTTCTTGATAAACCCGCGAAAACGTTATATATGTGACATACAATGTGGAAGAGCATCTTTGTACTGACGGAGGAATTATATGTCATGCAGATGAAGGCTTAGCATTATAAAGATAAGAATCCAAAATGCTTTTAAAGGTTGACATTGGAAAGTCCTATGTTGAAAATTCATTTTTAAAACTGTATTTCAAATATAAGTTTAAATTTAAACAGATTACTGATTTAGTTTATTCTCAAACCGAACGGTCGAATTGGAGTCGGGCATATAACATGATGTCTCCCTTTCATCAAACAGATTACTGTAACCGATCCTGATGGGTTATAATGTAAACAGTTTATGTTTGCTGTAGTACAAGCAGTAACCGATCTTAATGCGAGACATTGAATTTCACTGCCTGCAATAAACTAATGCAGTCAGTCATACAGAATCCGTAACTTGATGCAGAGATGAAACGAGATATTGTGGTTTGCGTTTGGCTAATGTCAAGTGGTTCCAATTTCTACATGTCTTCTTCTCAGGCATCAAGAATTATAACTTAATAGCTTTCATAAAAACACACAAATTTAACTGTCAAACTGTTGCATCTCTTGTTTTGTAGACGCAGCGTAATATTTAGTTTCAAAATCTACATTATTTTAAATTGTTTGACTCAACAGTTTAATTTTATAACAAAATTATTGTGTATGGCAAACATTTTTTCCCTTGTTTTAAATTTATTAGCCTACACACATACGTACATATATACATACACACACACGTGTATATAAATAAATAAATAAATATATATATATATATATATATATATATATATATATATATATATATATATACGTGCGTGTGTCTCTGAAGCAAAACAAAATGTCTACCTTTTTATTTTGCTCATGTTGTATGAGTTGGAATTCAAAACATTTTTTCTGAGTAAAATGTCTGCTTTTGTCAATGAATTTTTTAAATTGTTCTTTAATTTCTTTCTGAGAACCTGGTTAGCACTTTAGCGTTTTACAAATTATTATCATGTCTTGGTGTAGTTAGTGTTGATCATCTGTTTGGAGTTGCATGAGAAACTAAGTATACTATCAAGGTTATGAACAAATTCTGGGGAATAATGAACTTTAAAGAACGGTTTATGTTATATATGTTTAAGGGAGAAGGATAGCGAGATCATAAGAGATGGAAAAAAATTTACGTAATTCGTGTCAAAATTCCGCTTTGTACACCACCGCTTTGTATCATTATAAAATTTGTGTTTTATTCACTTTATTCTGAAAAATTGTTTATAGTGAAGCGTGGAATTGAAACAAGAAAAGAAACAACACATAATCAAAATGAGAAATAGTACCAAAAGAGATAATTACAGATAATAACTTTCCATGAAAAATATATTTGTTTCTATTGATATTAAGTTATTTTGAGCTTAGCATGTGAGAAGAATTCATTACGATAAATATTGAAAGATTTCACTCAAAACCTCATTACATACTAGCTTATTATTAAATACAGACTAGTATCGTCGATGATTTATCTTTCATCATCGATTAGCTATTAGTAGCAATATTTGATACTAATATTTATTATTTACCATTATTTTCTTAATATAACATTCATCTACATACTTTTTTCTTTTTTTTATTTATT
>JBAIZL010000001.1:287735924-287755924 GCA_036971475.1 Prosapia bicincta
AATTTTATTTTCTTAGTAAAAATACTTTAGATAAAAATATAAAAACGACAAAATGTTCAAAAATGTCAAATAGCAAATACACAACACGAGATTGAATGTTGAAATATGCCGGTATCGGTTTACAAAATCAATAATCCTTCCACTTGGCGAAACTCCTCTCCCTAATACCAACGCATATCCCATTAGCAGTGACCCTGTATCCTAATCACAGGCTTCGTTGTTCGGCAGATACTGCAAGATCCCCTTGGTTAAAATACCTTCTCTGAATGAAACATAATATTTCAATTCTAAAGATATAAATTGCCAATTCAAAAAATATTTATAATTTTTTTTGTTCAATACTTATACACTAACATTCCTTCTTTGGTAAACTCCCAACTAAAGCTCATCTCTTGTTCGGAGTTAGTTTTATTCAATTCCTTCTATACATATATTGTACGAATTTTCAATCATTAATACAATACATGTTTACCATCCAATAACTTTCAAATACATTTGTTTACCTCTAGCGGACGACAATTAATATTAACACAGTTGTTTTTAAATATTTGTTCAATAATTAAATTAGAAAAATTTGAGTGGTATAGGGCGGATTCGAACTAAGCATCTTCATGTTCAAAGTGTCGTGCTTTTGACACTGAACTAACTTTCCCATAGCTAGAAGTTTATTTTTCAAAGAAATATATGAATCATTCTTTTGCTCCCCTCTAGTTGTCGAAACCTTCATTACACAACCTTAATTTGTTGCCATGGTTACCACACAGTATCATAAATAATAATCAAGGATTAAAAAGGAATGAAAAAAAAATAAAATAAATAAACAAACTGGATTAACGGAATCGAACCTTGCTTTACAAAAGAAAAATGCGAAACGAAAGCGGAAGTAAACTACAATACATTGCAAGTGACAAAAAACAGAAAGCCTATAAATAGTAACAAGTAAAAACAATATTCCAACACCATAAATAGAAAGGAAAATGGAAAATTACAAGTAAATTTTGCTTTTTATCTTACAACTTCATATTGTTATTCTGACATATATATATATATATATATATATATATATATATATATATATATATATATATATATATATATATATATATCGCAATATGGATTCTTGTGTATTAATAAAGAACTAAGTCAAAATACAAATACAAGAATTATAATTGAATTTACAATTCAAAGCTTTTCGTTGGCTAACAGTACCAATATTCCTGATGATGTTGGTACTGTTAGCCAACGAAAAGCTTTGAATTGTAAATTCAATTATAATTCTTGTATTTGTATTTTGACTTAGTTCTTTATATATATATATATATATATATATATATATATATATACATAATTATATAGTTGTAATTATAAAATAAAAAGAAACTAAAATTAAATTTTCTTAGTTGACTAAAGTAGGAATTGAGTTTTAAAAAAATGTATATCCCTTGTTGGGTACATTTGGCGCAACCTCAAAATGTGTTGGCTTAAATGATACAAGGCTAAACGGTAATATGTGTTTCAGTGCATAAGAAGAAGAAAGCAAGAATGGCGAAGGATTCGTAAGGAAGATTCCTAGGCAGGTTAGGACAAGCAGAAATAGGTTGAAGAGATTTCACAAGCCGCATCAAATATTGATACAAAACGTGATTAATCGATACTAGCTGAAAGTTACTAAACAATTTGTTCTTTTATTAAAATTAATTACCCTGACTTGAAGAATAATTATAACATCTTTTAGTAGTTCATTAATTTAATAATAAGCTATTTACGACGTAATAGACTATAAGATAAATTTCATCAGAAGCATTTATTACATTATTTATAATCTAGTACCTATATAAGTTGTATTTGTGCATTAAATTATTGTATAAAAAATTGCAAAAGGTGATTTTTATTAGGGATGGGCCGATTCTCGATTCCAGGAATCGTCGATACTAATGGTGTCGAGCAATCGCCGATACTCTAATCTCCATTGATTAAAGTGCTGATTCTGATTCTTGTTTTTATAACGGTTAAAATACGTGTGCAGTTTTGTTACCTGGAAAAGTAATTAATCATCAACAATGTCTTATTTACGTATTAGTTACTTTGAATGAACTATACGGTTAAAGCAAATGTCGATTTAAATAACGAAAATATTATTAAATGTTGTTCAGGTTAATGACAGGTCACAGACCAATTCATGTTCTTACAAATACTCTACGTTTCGATCTATTTCAAAATCCGTTTCAAAAGCTAAAAGTTTCAAGTTAAGAAAATATTATTATTATTTATGACGCAACGACAAAGACGAAGCTTTTCCGGTCCGTTTGTCATTTTTATCCGGTACGTTTGCCTTTAGAAATTCATATTCACAATTAAGGATGAATATTTTGTGTAGTCTATTACATTGAAAAGGAACTTTCAAAAGGATTCCCCATATTACTAATATGATGACTAAATTATTACTAGAAAATTTTATGTAGGCCTATATAGCTTAAAAGAATCTACTTAATCGAGAACGGGAAAAAATTTTAGACTCGAAATTGGAATCGAAAGTCTTAGGAATCTCTATTTTTTACTAAAATAAAATTACTTTTAAATGCAAATGATACGTCACAATTACTTCATGGGTACAATGCTACATCGATACTGGTAACAAGACCTAGTAGGAACAAAATAAATTAAGTTCAAAAGAATGTTTCATATATAGTATTTAAAAAATAAACAATATCTCAACGTTTCTTTGCAAGAAACGTCTTAGCACAAGAATTTGTTCCGAGTTATGTTTGAGTCTGAATCGAAAGCAATTTCCTTGCGCAATGCCTGTATAATGCTTCAGAGTGCCTTGTATCCGCTTCAGTGCTAAGCAGTGTAGCTTTATGGATTCACCAACAACGAGCAATTCCCTGTACAATCGCCTTTCAAGAACTTTAACACTCCGTTCTGATTGCAGTGTACAACCTCAGGATTCTCTTAGAGCCGACACGACGTCTCGGTATCGTCTCTTGGAGGGCGAGGGGCAAGACGTGGTTCTCGAATACACTTGTCTGTAACTTTTGCGGTAAAATAATATCCTAAGGTTTTAGAATGAGTCGACTTGGTTTCCTTTAAACTTGTTAAAAATGTATAGTTATTATAATATATAATTAAATTATGCAAATAGAAATACAGTATGTACTCGCTCGCGTTCTTGCATGTTTGTGTTCATATAAGTATGCATGTTTGTGTTCATGTAGGTATTACAAGTGTTTAATAGTAGAAATTGCAACTTTTTTTAGAAATTCCTTCTATTAGTTCACACTTTCCCTATATATATATATATATATATATATATATATATATATATATATATATATATATATATATATATATATATATAGACTTTAAATCGTTAGTAAAGAGGTAATGTATGCAATTTAGTTGCATCTGTTTTAAAATAAGTGATAAGATATGTCTTCATAAAAGAGTTGGTTTTATTACATAGGTTATGTGGTAGAACAGCTGTGGATTATGTTACGTTATTTATTATAATTGTAGTTATTAATTAAAAAAAATAATAAAATAAAAGTTTTTCTTTGTTGACCTAAACAGGAATTGACTTTAAACATTTTTATAAAAAGCTTTGTCCATATTACTCGCATTTTCAATGACTTAGTGATACCTAAAAATCTTAGAAATGTCAATGTTGAATACAATGAAACTTATATTTGCTGAACTAGAAATTAACAATTATAGTTTATCTCTTTGAGATAACAGCCATTAAAGAATAAGTCAAAAGATGCGCCAATCATGAACCAGCACAAAACGATTCTATCGTGCTTTAATACTGCAGTGAGTAACAGGAAAAAGTCCGCCACCCGTAAAGAATGAAATCTAACATGGGGAACCAAATTTCATTTTCGTTGAAGGGAATATGCTACGAATGATGTGTCTATCTAGCAAGGGTGAATCAAATATATTTAAAATTCAAATGGACGCTATCAATCCATCTCAGCAGCAAACGTGGAAACCAGTAATACTATTTCATCCCCTTCACCCAACAATACTCACAGAAACAATAGCGAGAGATAGGAACACCACTTTACTGGCAGAAATTTACTCGTGCTCTGTCCCAGCATTTAATTGTTCTCTGCAGCTTCCCCAATACACAATTACACACATAAAAGTTATTTATATTTTGAAAAATTATATTATAAAAAGATAATTGAATTATTAAAATTCGTGATGTTCATATGGATTCATCTTGAGTAACTCTTTTACAGCTGGAGATCCTGTAATGGATGTGTGATTTCATTCCATTATATAACACCAAATATAATTATTTAGTTTTAGGAGCAAATGAACAAGTAGCAGATTGTACAAGAAACTTACATGCCACAAAATACTAACGTCAAGCATAAAATATAAAACGCACAGAAAAGGTATACTTTAGAAAAAAGGGAAAATCATCACATTGATAATAAACAAACATGACTATAATAACATCACGCCAAAAGGCTTGCTGATAGCATTAAAAAAGGAAGAAACTTGAATGTACAAGTAGAACCAGCAACACAAGAAAACAAGAACTCCAAGCACCAGTTATAAAAGGAATTAAGAATTTATGTAACAACTTATAACTATAAGAATAATTTGAGGTTAGTTTTGCTACACAAAGGTGAGAATAACGGTTTCTATTGTTATAACGAGTTGCTTAACAAACGCTTCCTCGCTCAACCCGGTCTCTTGTAATTCCATTAATTAGTAATTTCTCAGCTTAAAAAAGCGTAAAACCTACTTTGCTGAACAGAACTGTGGAAAACCACCATTTGGCAAATAACAAAACAAATCCAATTTCATTTATAAACACTGTACCTGCCTACCATTATCCTATCATCGTTTTGGCTAATGCATTAATAACAGGTTAAATTTGTTACAATTTATAGATTAAAATAATCTAAATTATTTCATAAATTGCATTTAGTACGTGTCGCGTATTTTCGTTTCTATAATTTTTAATAATTTTTTAATTGCCTTAAAGGAGAAATAAGTAGTAAAGTGTAACTAAATATTCAAATATTTTACATTCTGCTAAACCCTAAAATTGTTCTCTTATTAAAGAAAATGTAACCATTTATTTATGTCTCTAGAAGTAACAAGTTTACCTGCATATGAGACTTTCTTCTACGCGTGACGTTCAACTACAGAGTTCATTGTTTCATCAGCCTAACAATAAATGTCGATTGCCTCGTGAGTACGTGGCCTTTGGTGTTCTGGGAGTAGCTTCGTGGTAAAAAGAACAATCAAAACTAATAATCGATTATTTCTAATTGAATCAACCCTACTCTGGCAGCCCAAATACCGATGGAAAGTCCCCATCTGGAACGTGTTATTTCAGCTCCTAAGAAGTTATTTTAAACGGTCAATAATGTAATCAGCTCTATGTAAACTTTACACATTTGTTTATAGGCTATTATGTTTCAAAAAAGTATGTAAAATAACCTCGCACAACTTTATGTATTTATATTTACTAAAACGCTTTTCAGTTTTATCGGTTTACTATCTCCTTTTATATATCTATTCAAATTTTAAGTCGTTGATAAAATCCTTTTTATTCATCCGCTCGAGCTCAAATACGTTTTTTTTGAAACATGCAGTGGATGACACTTGATGTTATTAATTTGTTTTCAAATATCAATTCATTATTAAAATTAACTAATTAATTTTAGTTATGTATGGCAGAAAACGGCACAAAAGGGACAAGGTATGCGGTCCTATTTGACTTAAAATAAGTGATAACATATGATTTCCTAAAACAGCTGATTTTATGTTACAGGTTATGTGGTGGAACAACCGTTTTAATACATAGGTTATGTTACTTAATTTTTATTACTCACTGGTAAATAGGTCCTAGTAAAAAGAGACTGGTAATAGGCCCTTGTTAATATTCCCTGGTACATGGACCTAATTATTAGATACAAAGTGGTTTGTTATCACATCAGTGTATTAGACAACTATATTTAACTATACTTTAACTGCTGATATAGAATGCAGAAAGTAACATAACATACGAGTAATAGAAACTTATATTGTATGAAATGCCATGTAACCAAAACTCTTTCAATGAAATTTTCTTTTGAAAACAATATATAAACAACCTTGAAATTACCTCCAAGTAAAGAAGAAATCAGTTTTAAAATTAACCGCCACGTTTGACCTTCGGAAATTTTCAGGCAGTTCGTTTATTTAAAAAACCCTACATCTAGTACCTGTTGTATTATTTCTACAGTTTTAACTAAGTCGAATAAAATGCTGGGTTCACCTGAATGTTTTTATAGTGTACAATTACTTGGTTTAAAGTAACGGAAAACAAGATTAAAATCATTCATTCCAGCTTTATCTGCAAAAAATCACATGCTATTTTTATTTAAACAATTCATTGATTGGCTACAAGAATCAAATTGCAAAATGTATGACAGTTTTGAAACAACAAGAAAAAGTTATTAGATAAGAAAATATTTTTCCTTAACCGTTACACATAATATTCCAAACGTTACGTGCTACACTTGAGTAAATTTCTTAGTTTATAAATTGCACTGTTATTGGTACACATCTGTAGAATGTACAAATTATGTGTATATTTTCTCAAAGTATATAATTGAACATTTTTAACAACAAGAAGAAAATAATAGTTTTAAATCGATACCAATTAAATTGAAAATTAAACTTGGTGAAGTAGAAGGAGGGGAAAGAGAAACAAACTGAACCCTAAGGGGAGGTTGAGTTACTGCAAAAACCCTTCGTCTACCTTTAAAAACGAGCCAATCTAGCCCTGTCTGTCTGGAACTCTTAATTGGGGCAGCCGAACAATCCTTTCCTCTCCGATTTAAAAGGCATTGCAAACGTGCTTTATTTTACGCTGAATTCGTTATCGAAGAGGCAGCGAAGTGCAAACTGTGCGCGAGAAGCTTATTTGGCCGCTTGCTAACTTTCTGCTTACTCTTGTAAATTACTAAGTACAGTGTTTGTATTTGAGTAAAATATTGTGAAATACCCGCGCACGATTTTCGCTTTATATTGTTTTTTTTTTGTGACTGTTGCACAATTCGTTTATTTGTCTAACTTAGCCTGAAAACGGTGGGAGGGGGAAGGGATGGCCTAGCGTCCTATTTACGTAGCCAGAGAATGACTATGCCCTTTCTTAGCCCTTACGCTTCCTTATACTTTCTTGTTACAAGGGATGTAGTGGTAGACTTCTCTTTGTGATCTTGTTCGAAAGGAGGCCTTTACTTCAGATCTAGGATGTAGGATCTAGGAATATAGGATTAGCAGCCTCAGATGTTTGCCCTCTGTGTCAAAAGATGGACGCTCCACATCTTCGGAATTGCACAGCATTGCAAGATGTGGAAGACCGAAGCCAGCATTGTCTGTACTGGGAGGCTAGGAGGAGAATGGCAGAAATGCCAAGATTGGATAAAGTAAAGTAAGTACTTCAGATCTCTGGAGGTTTTATATGCCTTCCTAATTATAGCCATAATTACAATTTTTCCCCATTCTTAGCCGATAACAATAATACAGGTGATTGTTTTAAAACCAAGACCAAACTAATATTTCGGAACTATTATTTCAAAACAGTTAAATTTAAAAATAATTTTATTTTTAAATTAACATATATTTAAATAAACCCTGTTTCTTTTATTCAATTCCTACTATAAGTGCCGATTCTTCCTATCTAGATCTTGTTCAAATTTAATCGCTAATAAAATACTATTTATTGATCCGCTCAGGTTCAAATATGCTTGTAGTGGATGAGACTTGATGATAATACAGTTTTTTTCAAATAATAATTAGTTAATTAAATTCAATTGATTAAGTTTAGTTTTGTATGGGATAAAAGCTTTTCATAAAAGGTGTAAGGTATCAATATAGTTATTAAACCCCATATGGCATAAAATAAGTGATAACATATGATTTCATAAAACAGCATTTATGTTATAGGTTATGTGGTAGAACAGCTGTAGCTCATAGGTTATGTTACTCTATTTATATTAAATATAATTATTCAATAAGAAGTAACTAAAATAAAGTTTTGCTTGGTTGACCTTAGTAAAAGTCGACTTTAAAATGTTTTTGTTTTTCTTACTAGTTTTATGTAGATTTCTTCATAAATTGAACAAAACTAGAGAATGGGATTATTGACTGCACGTCCAAGTGTAACAAGTGGTACAAAGCGGAATAATATTATTAGACATCTGGGTAACAGTTACACACAAAATGATAAACCCGCCACTCCATTTGAGGTCAGACCTACTTCAGGAGGACTATTTTACCCACATGATGGTGTAATCTTTCTTGTGATCAAATGATCAAGATTCCCAAATCAATGATTATTGTAGATCATTATTATTTCCCTTAGCCTTAACTAGTTCTACTTACCCGTTCCTCGGTCTCTTTCTTGCAAGAGATGTGCGAATATACACATCTTACGGATCTGTTAGGCAGGTATGCTGTCCCGCACTAGTGAATATCTCTCCTACATCCTACCTCAGAATTACCAATGCTCACAATCCGTTTCTACCCTCCACACAAGACTACACTCAAAATATGTAGACGCCTTAATCCTACAAAAATTAAATAAATTCATCAATAAACGAAAAAGAATTATGAGTAACGTTCGTCTGCTAGGCTATGAGTAGTCTTTGTCGAGGATTTAGTATGTGTCTGTCGGTTACATAAGGAGAAGGTAAAAAGGAAAAGAAGGTCGAAGGAACGTACGTAGGACATGTTAATCTATTAGCACTGTGTTGAGGATGTGATGCATTAGTTGTGATTAGTAATAAATCAGTCTTTTTGTGTTAGTTATAGTTGTGTTGTCAAGTAGGTTTTCTACTCAGTATCTACTGTTGAAAAGGAATTAGATTGATCTCTGTTGCTAGATATGTATAGGCTTTACTTTACTTTATATGGGTAGGTTCTTTACTCAAGAAGTTTTATAAATGTTTTATTGAATACAAATATTTCACGTTTACAGATTCTTTCGTGTTATACAAGAAGTATTACACATATAAGAATACTTTATAAAAGTACAATTTAAATAATATATGTAAGCTATAACTAACAAAATGTAACTGAACACATCAAATTCTATATCCAATAAACAGCTTTGTACGTAACTGAACTTGTCAAAACAACGACGATGTTTGTATACATTCATGATTTCATTAAGTAAATTAGACCTTAGCTACTGAGAACAATTCACAACGGTAAGTAATAAATACAGTGCCTCAAAATCTTACTACACACTAGATTAATAATACATACAGACTTGTTTCGGTGACGATGTCTCCTTCATCAGCGATTGGCCACTACTGTAACCTACTACATCATTGAAGTCATGGCTGTAGATACAAGGGTCAACCCATTAGGAAGGCGTAAATTGGACTGCTTTGCACATGACGTCAGAGCCGAGCCACTATTACCGGAGCCACTACGCCAGCGTTATGTTGCTACTCGTTTCTCATTAATATCATTTTTACATGAAACGTATCTGTACAATTTTCAATACTAATCCAAGTTTTATTTTCGTTGTAGTTTAATTGTAAGCTAGAAAAATTGTTCTAGCTTATATATTAGGTATATAATAATAGAATAAGAAGAAGGTAAATGTAATACGGTGTAAGAATTTTATATCTAGTGGTATGAATTCATGAATATAGAAAACAAATTTTTGTTATTATATAGTATATAGTTTTTAGAGACAACTCATTCAATAAGAAATTTTATCCCATGAAGTATATGTTAGGATGAGTTGTCTGTAAAAATTATACGTGTAAACAATCATTTAAAAAATTGAACACAGCAATGAACTAAATTATAATATTGCATGATTGTTTACCACAAACGTTTAGCAGTGTCGCCAAAGATTAATTATCGTAACACAGATATTTATATGAAATAAAACAACTGTTTTAAATTCTACATAATATCATTGTCAACAAAATACTGATACCTTTCAAAATAATATAATGTTCCAAACGTATTATGTTGTTTAAATCGTGAGTTTATGTTCCTTATTACTTCAAACTGTTTATTTAGTTTTGTAAGTTTCTGTTATCATCTATCTTTTTACACACATATTCACTAAGGAACCGAATTCTGATGTAGGTACCGATGAGAATCATGCGCTTGATGGCTTCTTCAGAGATAACACCGGACACTTCTAATGGATTTTATTTGATTGTGAAGCTATTGATTTTACTTTTTCTACGATTCCACTGTCCTTACATAAGTCTTTTTCTCCAAGGACTTAAATAAAACTATCCTCGACAATTTGAGCACCAAAGAAAAAATCCCCACTGGGTACTCTTAAACCACCTTTGGACATAGTTTCAATCCATGATAGTTTTGTCTTATCATTTGTTGATATGATAGAACCTTTTGTACTCAAAAGTGGACATTTGTCCTGCTGTTTAAAAGCTACGTAGCCGGCTACATAACGGAGATTTTCTGTATTTAAATTGTCATTCATTGTTAAAAATTTTAATACTTGTTTTGAATATTTCAAAGGTACCGTTCTCTGCGGGGTATTTAGATTCATCGTTGACTTCATGAAAATTTTGTAGTATTTTTGCTGTTGGACAGACTTCTTCCAGGTCTTCTGCGCTTCAAAGAAAATTTAATGTTAAACACTCTTCAGTATTCGGCTTCCCAGTTTGATTTATTCGACATAATCAAGGTTGCATGTTTTCCTATATCGAAGCATCTTCGTCTATATTTGAAATCCAATGGATCGTGGTGATCATATGTGCGTGGGTAGGTTTTCCAAGGGCATCCTGATTTAGTTATTGCTCATTACATATTTAGAATTACATGTTTTTTGCAAATACACAAACATGTGTACCAAAGACTGAATCAATATTAAAATACCATTTTGAAAAGGAAGTATTTTTTTAACTGCACACCAACGTGAACTTTATAAAATTCTACATGTTCTGTAAGGTTATCATTTACTTTCAAGGTTAATGGCAAAAGCATTTTTCTCTGCCTCAGATGTATATGGTGCCTTTGAATTAAATATGACAAACCAATCATTGAATAGTTTGTTACACTAGAAAACCTCTGTTTTCTTAGAATATTAGAACTTTAGCTGTGGAACGAGAAAAAAGTATTACAGCCTATGTAATCTTACATTTTGCTTATTTTTTCTACCTTCATATAAATATGTCCTGACTTCAATTTGAAAGCTATCTTTAAATAATTTTTTGGTAATTCAACATCTCTTTTATACTATTTTTTTATTATTTATTTTTTGTTATTACTGCACAGTTTGGCATCGTACACTTCGAGTTGAGCCACACTCAGGGCACTTAGGGCACACTCACAAAGCTAAACATTAACAAACCAAAACTACACAAAAGCTGTCTGGGCACTGGCGTAAAGAACGTTCTGTTCGCCCAGCTTCTCGACTGTGACAACGCAGTCTTGGCGGGAACGCTGGCAGACCCTTGTATGTACTGCCCTGCATTGAAGTAGTAGTAAATCACTGATGAAGGCAACGTTGTCGTCGAAACTAGTATGTATGTGTTAGTAAACTAGTCTGTAGTGACTCTTTGAGTGAACCCTTAATATTTACCGTTAATACATGATTTCATTTACTGTTTTGCCAGCTGGTAATTTTTTTGCAAACTGATACTGGCTGGGGATAGCGAATTTGTTAGTAAAGTTTTGTGGGTAAATTATATATTATGTTGCCCATAGAAGTGTTGATACATTAGATTGAAAAATGTATTATTTTGAGGTTGAAAGAATTTTTTATGAGCAAATGTCAGCTTTCCCCAATAAGTGGTTGGAGAAAAAGTCAATAGACAAGTTGTGGGGCAATTTCAAGTATTTTTTTAAAAATTACTCACTAAAATTTAATTTTATTGGTTTCCATTTCCATATACGTCACTTAAAGGTATTTTTATACCGCAATAGGCGAATAATATGTTTATAAACAACATGTATTAAATATCACTAAAAATCTGATGTTACGAAATCTTAAGTTAGGTCAACGATACGAAAATAGAGTTTATGAATATTGAGAGGAAAAAATCAATTAATTGTGAAATAGCAACACATTTGGGCATCACTTTATTAAACACTTACTCAATTGAAAACGTTTCTCATGCAAGCAGTTTCATTTTGTACACATAAAAAGATTTATTGATGTCTAGAACGTAATTGGTTTAGAGGTTTATCAGTAATTTCATTTAACCCTGGTTTCACCCGTGAAGAGAGCGTCTTGATATGTCATCACTTGAGCCGCCCAAGTAGATA
The DNA here is from genome assembly GCA_036971475.1 of Prosapia bicincta. Taxonomy (NCBI): domain Eukaryota; kingdom Metazoa; phylum Arthropoda; class Insecta; order Hemiptera; family Cercopidae; genus Prosapia; species Prosapia bicincta. The sequence continues at coordinate 287,748,201 of JBAIZL010000001.1, forward strand.
AAGGTACAGTAAGCTCTATTGATAAGGTGGCTAATACTCACTTTCAAACCGCTCCAATAGCCTGACCTGTAATAAGGGCGCAACATCCTTCTATTGCTGGGCTGCACAATCTTCTTTGGAACGGTGGTGGTGGGCCAATTAATTGCTCATTTTTCACTATCCGCAGATACTTAACTCTACCGAGTTCAAGAATTAGAATTCGTGTTATTTAGTTGTCCTTACATTTTCCAATATTATAGCCAACATTTTATAATAAATATGCTTAAATACCCTACATGCTTAGCCATTTTATAATATATAATAGCATACATAAATGTACCAATGTACCCAGATATCAGTAATTCCCTATCTTTATAATATTGCAGTGTTGTCGCCAGTATTAAAAACATTAAACAATTTCTTTCTAAGTTGAAATTGTTATATACGTTGAATGATGTCTAAAGAGTAGTTATTTTATTGAGAAATTTGACACTGTTTATCGTTTGGTAAATTTTCAATGTCTATTTCAATGTTTATGGTTTCTACTTTTAATTTAAATTACAAGCGACTGTCATATAATGGCGTACGAGCTTTAGAATTAATAGTTTACATTAACGAAAATGCATACTTACAAATAAAAATGCTTCTGAGGAATCATGAAAATTAATAAATATTTCTGGCAGGTCAACCTTTGATAAAGATAAATTATTTTGTAGAAACCTATTATTGAACTTTACACAATGTTGACTTTAACTCAATCATGTGCTGGAGATCAATAAGCTTCTTTTGAATGTTGTCACAAATGCTGCTAGAAGGTTACAGGAATGTTGTGCTGGCTTACGCTTTTACCTATGGAAGAGTAACTTATTGCGTTTCTCTAAATGCAATAGCAACATTTTAGAGTGTTTAGCCGACAGCAAAAAAATGTTGGGCACATTCGTCTCGCGTGTTGTGCACCCTTGTTCTAAAAGTTTTAGGACTGTTGTTCTGCATCATTATCTTGAAAATAATATAAATCTGTTGAACATAAAATAATAAAATAATCAGGTTAAATCAGTTGAACATATCCTGGACAAAAGACGTCATAATGTATTTATCACTTTTACAAAGATGCTACTAAACTACCCTAAACATATACCACAGTGACGCCTTTTCAAGCGAGTTTTTAACCATTATGTCTCCACGGTTCAATGGTATAGGGTTTGCCTGATTTATAGAGTTCAAATGAAGTAAAAAGCCGTAAATGGCAATCGCCAATGACTAGAAGGATAAAAAATATTACACTTTACTCAAGTCTAGCATTGGAAAATTTAAACGTTGACATATCATTTCAAGGCTGTTACCGTAAAATCTTTTGTTTGTCCCAACTTCTATTACAAGGCAAGCTCTCCTGTAAAGACATGTTCCACTTGAGCTGAAATAGGTCCCATTGCGTAACTTACAGCAACATTATATAGGAATACAGCAAGCAATAAGGCGTTTTACCCTTTTATAGTGTGCTTACATTTCTCACATCTTCCAGTCCATAATTTGGAGAGGAAGCGAATGGATCTAATCTGGCCATCGAGTACAAAAAACTGTTATTAAAAAGTTTACCTGTAGACACAGAATAATAACATGTTTTTAAACATGACAGCTTTGTTTTACTGGGTCTTAGCCCCCAGAATCCATTCAGCCCTCGGGTAGCCAACCTCTAGCGAGCTACATTCGTCTCACATGCGCATGCGGTTAGTATCCCTACCGCGAGTGAAGGATACAGGATTGATTGCCCAAGCTGATAAGCTCTTTCCACGGAGAATCGGGAGATAGTGAAATGAAACAGGGCAGCAAGTGTCGCGCTAAAAGCGGAATGAAAAAAATACTACCAAGAAAAAAACCCTGCCATGAAAAATCCCGCGACAGATCATTAGCTGTTCTGAGATTGGACAGTGCTGACCTATGTGCTTTGGTTTTCAATAAATCCACAAATTGTCAGCAAGTGTTACTAACGAAGTTAAAATTAGCGCCAGCTCTGATACAGCAGTTCATAAAACTCTATTAGAAAAAAGCTTCGATGAAAAAGTAATAACGACAAAGAAACTCTTTCGAGGGGAAATAGCTTAAAGGATCGTGAGTGGAAAATATCTGTACAAACCTTTTCACTTACCTTAAAGAACCAATTTAGAAGTGCCTGTCTGGAGCTCTAATTGGAGCAACCGTACCTGATCCGCATTTTGCTGAACAATCCTTTCTTGAACGATTAAAAGCTGCAGTAAATGTGTATTGTTCCATCATGCATTCGTGATCGAGGGGGCGAGTAGTTCGTTCACATGTGCATTCGAGTATGATCTTGCAAACTGTTTAGGTAATTTTATTTTCATTTACATAATCCGATCCGATCTGAGTATTTTCCATTTTTCTGAGTATTTAGCGTTAGTTTTATTCAGTATTAATCATGTTACTTTTACTAACTCTAAGAAAAACACTAATATAAAATGGAGGCATATAATATTGTTATAAAAATGTAACAGAATTATGAATATTATAGATACAACTACACAAAAATTAAATAGCTATTGTATTTATAAGTTCCATTTACACCTATCGATAAACAGGCATTCCATAAACAAGCTTATTTATAAGAATAAAGGCTCGATGGTTTACATCGATTATTTACAATCTTATTCACAATATAAACTATCAGTTTAGATGTATTTCCGTGATTAGACACACATTAGTTATATGCTAATAAGGTCCAAACGTTATATGCTGGGAAATAAATTAAAAAACTAATAAGGCTATTGGGATTCCAACTTACTCTGGGGTCTGTTTGTTAAATATATTACAAAACTTGCGCCTGGTATAAGTTTTGCCCCTTGGGTAATAAATACGTTTTGCGCCTTGTATATACTAAAATTATCGTCAGGTTGATAAGAGAGGTTAATACAAGAGAGGATCTTTCAAAGAACCATGCACCTCAAACATTCTTTAACTTTCGACGCAAGATTTACAATTATTCCTCTACAAGTAAGCATTCAAATCCTTTTCGGTTCACCATTCACTAGCGCTTCAACGCTTCACAAAAACCTGCAGATACAATACCGGAACCCAGTTTCCCAAGACATTGTGTTATTGGGTTTTATATTACGTGTCCATTTTGTCGTTCAGAATATGTAGCGTCTGCCAACGAATTTTGTATTTCACATACGTGCTTCCGTAGAACTGTCTCTTGAAATTGTAGTTTCAACATGTATTTCCATCCTTGTAAAACATGGTGTTTGTGATGCCATCTTGTGTTTAGCTGCAGAAGGCGTAATCGTGACAGAATTCCGACGTTAAAATCACCGTCGCTACAAAGAAAAACTACCATCATTCTTTACCCTTGATATTTATTCTGTTTCACCAGTTAAAGTCTCTAGGCTTCTAGGCAAGTAGAGCGAATTGGTACAACCCTTATTGTCGAACTCTAATTGATTTGATGAGATCTTTGAAGTGACTCTTCTGTTTAGATAGACGCGTGTATTTGCATTTTTCGATGCCTTCATCCCCATAAGTGAAGCAATTTACAAACTATCCCAGAGCAATATTTACACATGATACGCTCACACTGAAGAAGTTTGTGTATTAAATTCATTACTCAGTGGTCCAAGTTACTATAGACTAATAGACGCCATAAAAACGCGTTTACTTTGTCAAATACCTGAACTTTACAAATAAAATCTCAAGTTGTATTCAATTAAAACAACCTACAATAATCTTACTGAAGAATAGAAACCTTAAAACCATTGTAATGTTATTTCGTTTGCATCCCCTCTTCTCTCTCCTATTCTGGGATCCAATTTGATTTTGTTACTGCTTCAATGCACCCTTGAACAGGTAAATATTATCGTCGATGGGGAAATGACGTTACAAAGGGAGGATTTAATTACGGAAAGTCACCCTTAGCTATATCGCTTAATCACTTCGATGCAGATTTGCTCTTTGTTTGAATGAATAATGCATTTTTAATACGTCTGCGAGTTTAGTTATTTCACAACTGTCGTAATCCTCTTTCACAGACAATTCTCCTGTATAATTTCATTATCTTATTGAGAAATTAAATTTCATTTTCCCGATTACACAAAATATTGTATTTATTTGTAACAGTGTTATAATTACATCCAAACAAAGACAGTTGTTCTGTAGATACACAAGTTAGTCTCGTCGTGTCGCAATCCAGACCCCATTCCAGAAGCAATAATGCCAACTTTCAGAGTATATTGTTTGTCAGTAAAACAATATTGTACTGTCCGGTTATTGTTTTCTCGAACAAGCATTTAGTGGTTGTCAAGATTGTGAGACAAGAAGCTAAGGGTGGAAAATTAAAAGGGGTCGTTTCGAAAGGTCTTTCTGTACAAAAAGATAAAAATACAAATCTGAAATACATCGTCTAAATGAATGGATTTGTTTTGTAAATAATATTTAAATACATCGTTATGTTTTATTAATCTCAAATTAAACCATAATGTTATCGCTCCCAACACCTTATGTTTCAACACCTGCCGTATACAAAATGTCTAATGTCGACAGTTTATTGTTGTTTGATGTTGACCACTAGATAATGCAAACTAAAATACCTATTCCTAGATTTAACTGTGTAATATCTTGCCTACATTGATAGTTCCGTAGTAAATCAACACTGTCTTTCTCTGAGTACAGGAGACTTTAAATGTAATAATCTATTTATGGTTAGGCTAGATTACTACTTGTCACGATTTCCTGTATCACCGCTGCAATTATATTCTGCGAAACACATTCTTTCAGAGCTGTAATATCATGGTTGAATTTTCATGCACACACGCACAAGCGCACACAAACCAATAACAGAGCCAATAAAAATAATTAAACATGTATATATACATATAAATAAATATGGAATTTCGCTAAAATGCGAGTACAATATAAATAAAAAACCAACTCCGATAAATCGAATTATACCAAATTATTCAAAATACCCTTATAACCAAAAAATGGAAACTCTGTATAATTTATTGTGTATAATGCACATAATTCCGATGAACATAAATGAAAGAGATGAAACAAATTAAAGAGATAAATATATCAAGTTGCATTAGAAAATGGATATAAAAAAACTAGATACAAATAAATAATAACATAATAAGAACACAAAAAATCAGCAATAGCTTTTTAAATAATACAAGAGAAAATATTTTGACGACGTTTATATTCACAGGTAATAATACAAATAAATTAAAACATTATTTAAAGAAACAAATTGTTTACAAAACTGATAATCAAATTAAAAATATTATTAACAATAAAAATATCCAAAATAATATGTACGAAAAAAAAATGGTTTATATAATAAAAAAAAGTCAAGATTATAATCGTGTAGGAGAAACAAAAAAATTCAAACAAAGGTATATTTAAACACATATTACATTTACACGCTTATATAAAACCGAACATATACAAATCAAATTTGGCTACTACTTGTTTCAATGATGGACACAGATTTGCTGAAATAGAAAATATGACAGTAAATAAAGAAATAAATAAAGGGTTAAAAGTTAATATATATATATATATATATATATATACATAGATTTATTTATATATACAGTGTATATATATATATATATATATATATATATATATATATATATATATATATATTATACACACACACACACACACACACATATATGAAACATTAGAAATTTATAAACATAAAGTTGAAGACAAATTAATTAATGAACAAATTCAAGGGAAATCAAACAGCAAACTATTTACAAAGTCATTGATGTCATGACAAAAATATACATAAGTATAAATACCACTAAACATAGTAATGAATTGCAGCACATATGATTTAATTATTGTAAAAAAAAATTGTTATATCATTGTCTTTCCTGAAGATGCTAATACTCATTTTATTTCCGAAAAGCTTTGAATAATATATAAATTAAACTGTTCTTGTATTTAAAATATATTTATTCATCAACTGTATTAAAAGAAAACGTATCACCATAAAGACTTATGGAGCAGAACTATCAAGGCATATGAGTTCGAATAAACAAGGCCTATGAAACTGAAACAATTAGATACATGAAGCAGAAAGAAAACATATTGTATTTTTGTGTCTGAAGGGTAACACACAAACAAAAATATATACAAAATATCATCCTCAGTTACACAATATATACAAATTCACCACCACGAATCGTAACCTCCTGAAATTACCAAATATTGCTCTAAAATCTTTGTTGTGTCATAACCTTCCGACATTTCTGGCGCCCAGCCTGCTCACATAGTTTCTTTGTGATGCCCCTCAGCAATAACTCACATCTTGTTTTTCATGACACCTGATTGACCTAATATGGAGACACAATGGTAGCAAAGAGTTTGTTTTCAGAAATCTGTACAATTTTGTGCCATATATTCACCTATAACAGGTTGACACTCTTTGGAACGTTTTCTTGCTTTTCATTAGAAAGATTGCGCTACTTGCAACATATACCATTATTAAACTATATTTTCCTCGTAAACCGCAACGATTTGTCGGTACGATTGAAAGTTTATTGAATTCAAAACAACTAACAGAGGCAGATTAGGAGACCGGATGAGAGGAACTAATCGTGACGATTACGTGGTAAAGTTAATTGCTTAAAAACAAATCTATTTAATGGCTTTCATATGGTTACAAAATTTATACAATCCTAATACATAGGCTTTCAATAATTCTCTCCTCTTTCCGTCTTCTCTACTTCCTAGAAGTCCCTCTCGTTTGCAAATAACCACTTATGCAAAAAGCCTTCATATTGATTTCTGTGTTTCTGCGGGTCATAAATGCTGTACATGAGGCTATATTGACACAATGTTAAAAGAAAAGTAGAGATTCAGTCCATTGCGGTCGCTAGAGAAAAATACTTATTTTTTTTACTTTATCCAAAGCCAGATCTTGGAATCTCAGTCATTCTCCGCCTAGACTCCCAGTAGACACAATACTTCTATCTTTCACGACTTGAAAATCTGTGAAGTTCTGAAGATGTGGGCTATCCATCCTGTTACACGGTTGCACAGAGGGCAAATATCCAAGGCTGCTAGTACTATTATATATAGGCCTACGTGGGCTTGCAGATAGTCATGACTCTTATAAGAATTCTGAATCTGCCAATAGCTTCCACTATAGGTAGGCGATGTGGTATAGCACGGTGTGCACTAGTCCCTCCCATATCTTTCCGGTTTTTTTTTTTTGCTTTTACTTGCTCTTTTATTGATTGTTGATTTACTCAGGATTTTTGGTGTCGATAAAGAAAATTGCAGTTGTAGCTTGATGATGATCTCAGTATGAGTCAAAAAAACTATCCTCCTTAATTATAATTAATGTGAAATTTAATAATTATTAATTTCCTTACTCATTACTATAGTATCCATCAACGTCTTTATTTTTCTTTACCAAGACAATATCTATTTCTTTCTTTTAATGAACCTATCAGCTGTATACTCATCTCTGACTGGACCGAAACATTTGCTAGACATTTTTTTCTAATTTGTTTTTCAATCATAAATTTCTATTTGAACATTTGCGAAGTTCAGACCTTTTGAAGGATGTTGTAAACTTAATACGTGTATCTAGCTTTAGCAGTCATGGATATTGTTACGAACAAATATTTGAGTAAAGATTGCATTGGTAGTTTTGATAGTATATACTTCGTTTACAAAGCTACTATCATTGCCATAATCATCATCAATCCCATCATCAT